>CM068381.1:31727886-32327886 GCA_034770075.1 Aralia elata | reverse complement strand
TTTGTCTTTTTTTAATTTTTTTTACTTCTTAATTTTATCCTCTAAATTTGATAAAATTAATATTATATCCTTACACTAATTGGAGACATAACGCGTGTGTCACGGTAACTAAACCAAAAAAGGGTTCAAATATTTAAAGTTTTTCTATAAAATTAATTTTTGATAAAAATGCTAACTTACTCCCCCATCTTTAGTTGGTTGGTTAGCAAAACTCATTCTTGAATCCAAATTAGGAGTTCTACAATCTCATAATTAAATTGATGCAAATATATTAATAAGTTATAGCTTATAGGGCTCCAAATTAAAAGTCAAGTTGTGCAAAAATAAAATTTAATACTGAATTTTAATTTATCCCGCAACAACCGAACATGTATTAATTGCATTTGGTAAGTAGATGCATATACACTATAACTATATAATTTGGTAAGTACCATTATCTTTTTCTTATCTCAGCCATATGAATGCTTGTCGCCTGTCGGTGAATTGGGAGTTCAGGCTTTTAAACAAGGGCATGGCATACCTTTGTACTATGTATGAAGCTAATTAGTTGGGGAGGGGGAGAGGGGAGACGGGGGAGGGGGGAGGGGGGTACTGGTAATAAAAGTCATAATAGTTTTACCGTGTTATAAAAATATAAATAGTATGTGAATGTCTAGATATATTCATACACCTCTTCATTTATCATGTCCTTTGAGTTTTTTCAATGACCTTTCAACTTCCAAGTATTTACATGTACCTATAAATAAGAAGCATTGTCAAGAGAATGTTACTTACAAATATTACTACAACATATATGAAATAAGAGTGCTCTCTCTTTTCCCCTAATTATCATTGTTCTTATTATTTAGTATACTTTTATAACACGTTATCAGCACAAATTGCTCCTCATTTTCGTCTTGAAGATAATCATATTTGGTTTGAAGCAGAGGGTATAACTCTCTCTATCTATCTATATATATATAGTATATATAATATATGCGTCCTATATTTGCCCATCTCACTTTTATCAGATAGCTTTTTCTTCTACTTTGTTCATGTGCACCACGTTTGTATATCCATGACATTTTATTCTAGCGACTACACTCTCATCGCTATTGCGATTCATATTTTACTCTTACTATTATTGTGTACAATGATTTACAACTGATTATTTTTACATTTTATTTTTTTTTCTGCTACTCTTTTTGTAATATTTTTTTTTTCGCTTCTTCACAGTACATTTTTAACATTTTCACTGTTTACTTGTGCATAATCACACCTTTGAACTCACTCTTGGCAGAGGTATTACTTTGCATACATCTTGGCAGCAGTATTACTTCGCGTTACATTTTTCGTTCTTCATAATCTATTTTTGTAACCACAATTAAATTTTGTTCGCTAGCTCTGCTGTAAAATACGCACTTTTGGTGCAGCGAGTAGTCACACCACAACTTCTATTCTACTGTATAATGATTGCTATGACCACCACTCATTTTTGTCAGCATGTTTTTTTCGCTTTTATAGTTTACTTGTGTAAGTATGTCATCACTACATTCATAGTATAACTCTCTCTAGTATGTTAAGATGTATAAACTATTATTATTTCTTATTCTTTACATTTCTCATACAAATTTTCAGTCTTTGAATGGTGATTGGTACATGGCATTGTTATTATAATTATCCAAATTTTTAATGATTTTTTTTGATATTTTTATAGTTACAATGACAAACCTTGCCAAACTTGAGTTTGTGGCACTTAATATTACGGGTAAGAATTATTTGTCATGGATCCTCGATGCCGAAATTCATTTAGATGCCATGGGTCTTGGAGACACCATTAAAAATGGTACTGAAACATCTAGTCAAAACAAGGCGAAAGCCATGATTTTCTTACGCCATCATCTTCATGAGGAGTTGAAGTTAGAGTATCTCACAATAAAGGATCCTCTTGTTCTTTGAAAAAATTTGAAAGAAAGATATGACCATCAAAAAACAGTTATTCTCCCAAAAGCTCGTTATGAGTGGATACATTTACGATTGCAGGATTTTAAATCAGTAAGTGAATATAATTCTGCAATGTTTAAAATCAGTTCTAAATTGAAATTATGTGGAGATAATATCACTCATGAAGATATGTTAGAAAAAATATTCTCCACTTTTCATGCCTTAAATGTGCTCCTACAGCAGCAATATAGAGAACGTGGTTTTAAGAAATACTCTGAACTGATTTCATGTCTCCTTGTGGTTGAACAAAATAATGAACTTTTAATGAAAAATCACGAATCACGACCGACTGGTTCAGCTCCATTCCCCGAAGTGAATGCTACGAGATATAATAATAATAATCGTGGTCGTGGTCGTGGTTGAGGTCGTGGTCGTGGACGTGGCCATGGGAGAGGACGGTTTAATTACCGCAATTATGATGGTCGTAATTTGTCAAATTCTAATAAACCTTCACAGAATGAGGAGAAAAAAGAAAGGGGAAAGAATATACATAACAGATATACCGATACCAAGAAGGAAGAAAATATCTGTTATCGATGTGGAATGAAAGGACATTGGTCTCGTACCTGTCGTACGGCCAAACATCTTGTTGATTTATATCAGTCCTCATTGAAAGGAAAGGGGAAGAACATAGAAATAAATTTTTCTCAGCCACATCAAGATAATGATGATATTTATTTTGACCCTTTGGATATGACGCACCTTGATGTTGCGGATTTTTTTGAGCAAAATGATGAGAAAGTCGATGTTTCTTATAATGATGATAATTAGTTCCAAATTCTGTTAATCATTTAAGTGTGTGTTTTTTTTTTCTTATGCTAGTATGTTCTGATGTATTTTGTTTTCTTCTTTTCATGTTGACTTAGTTAATGTAATGGATTTTGTTGTTTTATTATGAACTTATTATATATTTATTCCTTTTCATGAAGAAAATATGGATTTGCATCATGCTATAAATGAGTCCAATATCAGTGGTGGTGATATATGCTTAGCAGATAGTGCAACGACGCATACCATTCACAGGCATAAACAATATTTTTCAAATCTAAGAATGATGAAAGCAAAAGTGAATACAATATCAGGTTCAACAGACTTGATTGAAGGCTCTGGAAGAGCCAATATAATGCTTCCTAGTGGAACAAAATTTATTATTGATAATGCTTTATTTTTTACTAAATCAAGGAGAAATCTGCTAAGTTTTAAAGATATACGACTTAACGGGTATCATATTGAGACTGCCAATGACAATGGTATAGAATATCTTTACATTGTATCAAATGTCTCTACTAGAAAACAAATATTCGAAAAATTACCCGTTTTATCTTCAGGATTGTACTACACAAGTATTAGTACAATTGAAGTCAATGCAATAATGAACCAGAAGTTCAATGGACCAAATAATTTTATTATTTGGCATGATCGGTTGGGCCATCCTGGATCAATAATGATGCGAAGAATTATTGAGAATTCACACGGCCATCCATTGAAGAACCAGGAGATTCTTCAATTTAAGGAATTCTCGTGTGCTGCTTGTTCTCAAGGCAAATTGATCATTAGACCATCACCAGCTAAAATTGGGATTGAATCCCCAAGATTTTTAGAACGTATTCAAGGAGATATTTGTGGGCCTATTCACCCACCATGTGGACCATTTAGATATTTTATGGTTTTATTGATGCATCTATAAGATGGTCACATGTGTGTTTATTATCAACTCGTAACCTGACGTTTGCGAGATTACTTGCTCAAATTATTAGATTACAAGCACAATTTCCAGATCATATAATCAAGACTATTCGTCTTGACAATGCTGGTGAATTCACATCCCAAGCATTTAATGATTATTGCATGTCACTTGGGATAAATAATGAACATCCTGAAAGTAGTATGCACACAAGCCAATCATATTTGATATGATGTAGCATATACTTTGTAATCTTATTCGTTTGTTAAAGGCATTTTACTTTATCTACATGGTGTTGTTATATTAAATGTGATAAACCCATAATTTTGAGCAATGTTTTTAGAATCATGATGGTGATCATGCTAATGAGATCTAAATTCAAGATAGCTCACAAACTAAAATTGTTCCTAATCGTTGGATTACTAAAAAGGGGATTAGTGAATCCGGATAGATTAGTACATACGTTGTTTGCTCTTATGAAGAGGATGATTGATCTCATAATCATTTGTGCGGAGACACTAAAGCAAGTATGTATGTGCTTATTAGAGAATAAGTTCACTGAACGTGACTCGCTAAGGAATACCTAATGGAGTTTTACTCGCCTGTCAATAGGAATTCCTCTAGTGATAGTAGTACAAGTGATCCTTGGACTTGAGATCATCATAGTATCTTGTGTATGATGAGTTATACTTTGACATGTCCCTTAAGACCTTTAGGGTATATCAAAGGGTATGATTGGGTATAATAAGTTATACATGGAGATAGGTGAATGATCAATAAAGAATCTACCACTTCTAGTAAAAGGAGAGAATGTCCTATGTGATTCGATAAATGACGACTCAGAAGTCTTTGGCCAAAGCAGAATGAAATTAGAAAGGAGTTTCTAATTTGCATTAATTAGAGTTATGCATTTGAGAATCGAAATACATATAATTAAATAAAATAAGACTTGACAGTAATTCCATGTCTTATATTTAATTGGGACATTGTATGGTAGAAGGATTGAATTGTA
Source organism: Aralia elata (assembly GCA_034770075.1). Lineage (NCBI taxonomy): Eukaryota > Viridiplantae > Streptophyta > Magnoliopsida > Apiales > Araliaceae > Aralia > Aralia elata. The sequence goes on along the minus strand of CM068381.1, from coordinate 32,323,207 downwards.
CGGTAACTATGCACTGAAAGGTTCTTTTATGATTAATGTTGAAATCTATATTATCTGGAAAGTCGTTGATCGTTAAGGGGGCTTACCCTTATTGTAGAATAAATATTATTTATTTAAATGAATTAAATAGTTTAATTTATTTATTTAAATAAGATTAGAATTGTTCTAATTGATTTATTCACAACCAGTTTAATATGGAGAACCTAAAGGGTCACACCGCAAAAGGAAAATATTTATTTAAGAAGTAAATGGCATAATTGTAATAATAAGTTAAGTGTATTTAATTTAGTCTATGGAGATAGAATAAATTAAATAGCTTAATATTTATTATTTAATATTTTAGAAATATTAAATATAAATTAATAAGAGGAGTCTTATTATTATTATTACTATTACTATTATTTAATTCCTAATAGGGATTTGGATTTAATTAATAGAAGTACTCTCACATGAGTTCCTAATTGGATTAGGAGTTTAATTTAATTAAAGGAGTTTAATTAGAATAGAAACCCTAATCCTAAATAGTTTAGGGAAGGGTTTTCCTACATCTATAAATAAGAGAAGTCTTATCATAGATTAGGGTTACACACTCTTGCATAAGAATTGTAGAGAGTACTTACAATTTCTATAGAGATAGAAACTAGGGTTTTGCCAACACCCATCTTCTTGAATAAGTATTATTCCTTGGTGGATCACCTCTAGAGGCCAAACACTTGGGTGGCTAACATTGATCAAAGGAAGGAATTTAATCGGTGGAATTCAAGGAGAACGCGAAAGAATTGGAGGTGAACTTGTACCTGAGGAAGCTAGAATTCTACAAAGGTATAATTCTTATTCTCCATCTCTTTCGTTTAATTAATAATTGTGCATAAAGAAAGATCATGGTGATGGTTTGTATAAAATTTTAAAATCTGATTTTATCGCGCTTCCGCTTTATTAATGTAATTTGATTGCATGTTCGCGCTATGTACAAACCTAACAGATCCTGTTGCCCATGTTCATACTCAGAATGGTCTTGCTGAATCATTTATTAAACGTCTCCAGTTAATTGTAAGACCTTTGCTCATGAGAACAAAACTTCCTGTTTCTGTTTGGGAGCATGCTATTTTACATGCAGCGTCACTTATACGCATTAGGCCAACTTCATATCACAAACTCTCCCCATTACAATTGGCTTTTGGTTATGAGCCAAATATTTCCCATCTAAGAATATTTGGTTGTGCGGTATATGTTCCCATTTATCCACCACAACGAACAAAGATGGGTCCTCAAAGGAGGCTGGGAATATATATTAGGTTTGAGTCCCCATCGATAATTAAATATCTTGAACCCTTAACAGGTGATTCATTTACGGCACGATTTGCCGACTGTCATTTTGATGAGACTTTGTTTCCAGCATTAGGGGGAGAAATTAAACAGTTGGATAAAGATATTACTTGGAATGCATTGTCACTGTTGAATTTTGATCCTCGTACAAAATAATGTGAACAGGAAGTTCAAAAGATACTTCGTTTGCAAGACATAGCAAATCAGTTACCGAATGCATTCACTGACTCAAAAGGAGTAATTAAATCTCATATACCAGCTGTAAATGCTTCAGCCCGGATTGAAGTTCCAACCGCAAAAATTATAGCAAATGAGTCTAAGGCACGCCAGAAGCGTGGTAGGCCAATCGGTTCAAAAGACAAAAATCCTCGAAAAAAGAAAGGAGCAAATAATCAAGTTGACATTATTGAGGAGGAAAATATTCATGAGGATATAGACATAGCTAATCATAAAACCCCAGAAGAGGTTCAGGTACCTGAAAACAGTAAGAATGAGGAGATCTCGATAAGTTATGTTTCTACAAAGAAAAGATGGAACCGAAATAAGATAGTTGTCGACAACATTTTTTCATATAATATATCACTTGATATCATTAATGAAAATGAGGATCTTGAGCCTAAATCCGTCGAAGAATGTAGACGCAGAAATGATTGGCCAAAATGAAAAGAAACAATACAAGCAGAATTAAATTCACTTGCAAAACGTGAAATTTTTGGACCTGTAGTCCAAACACCTAAAGAAATAAAGCCAGTAGGATACAAATGGGTATTTGTGCGAAAACGAAATGAGAAAAATGAAATCGTAAGATATAAGGCACGACTTGTGGCACAAGTTTTCACAAAGACCTGACATTGATTACAATGAAACATATTCTCCTGTGGTAGATGCAATTACATTTCGGTATCTTATTAGCCTGGCAACTCATGAAAAACTAGATATGTGTCTAATGGATGTTGTTACTGCCTATTTATATGGGTCAATTGATAATGATGTTTATATAAAAATCCCTGAAGGATTTAAAATGCCTGAAACATATAATTCAAATCCCCGAGAAATTTACTCAATCAAGTTGCAAAGGTCCCTATATGGGTTAAAGCAATCTGGACGCATGTGGTATAACTGTCTTAGTGAATATTTATTGAAAGAAGGGTATAATAATGATCCTATATGTCCATGTGTTTTTATAAAGAAGTCAGAATCTGATTTTGTCATTATTGCTGTGTATGTTGATGATTTAAATATTATTGGAACTCATGGAGAGATACCAAAGACAGTAAATTATTTAAAGAAAGAATTTGAGATAAAAGATTTGGGAAAAACAAAATTTTATCTCGGCCTGCAGATCGAGCATTTAGCAAATGGAATTCTCATTCATCAGTCAACTTACACAGAGAAGGTCCTTAAAAGATTTTATATGGATAAAGCACATCCATTGAGTACACCAATGGTTGTTCGATCACTTGATGTGAAAAAGGACCATTTTAGACCTCGTGAGAATAACGAAGAATTACTTGGTCCTGAAGTACCATACCTTAGTGCAATTAGTGCGCTAATGTATCTTGCTAATAATACACGACCTGATATAGCATTCTCTGTGAATTTGCTAGCAAGATATAGTTCTTCTCCTACTCGGAGACATTGGAATGGAGTTAAACATATTTTACGTTACCTACGAGGAACTATGGATATGGGCTTATTTTATTCAAATAATGATAATCATGAATTAGTTGGATATGCTGATGCAGGATATTTATCTGACCCACATAAAGGTCGATCCCAGACAGGTTATCTCTTTATGTGTGGTGATACTGCTATATCATGGAGATCTACAAAGCAAACATTAGTTGCCACTTCATCTAATCATGCTGAAATACTTGCAATCCATGAAGCAAGTCGAGAATGTGTCTGGTTGAGATCAATGACTCAACATATTCGTGGAACATGTGGTTTATCCTCCAGCAAAGGAACTCCAACCATTCTGTATAAAGACAATGCTGCATGTATAGCTCAATTAAAGGGAGGATACATCAAAGGAGATAGAACAAAGCACATCTCACCGAAATTCTTTTTCACACATGACCTTGATAAGAGTGGTGACATTGATGTTCATCAAATTCGCTTAAAAGATAATCTAGCAGACTTATTCACCAAATCATTATCAACTACAACATTTGAAGGTTTGCGACGCAATATTGAAATGCGACAACTTAAGGACTTAAGGTGATATATTCACGAGGGGGAGCTAATACGCACTGTACTCTTTTTCCCTTAACCATGGTTTTTTTTTCCTATTGGGTTTTTCCTGGTAAGGTTTTTAATGAGGCAGTTTTCAATGCGTATGGCTGTACGGTAGACATCCAAGGGGGAGTGTTATAAAAATATAAATAGTATGTGGATGTCTAGATACATTCATACACCTCTTCATTTATCATGTCCTTTGAGTTTTTTCAATGACCTTTCAACTTCCAAGTATTTACATGTGCCTATAAATAAGAAGTATTGTCAAGAGAATGTTACTTACAAATATTACTACAACATATATGAAATTAGAGTGCTCTCTCTTTTCCCCTAATTATCATTGTTCTTATTATTTAGTATACTTTTATAACATACTGCAATATATATTATTTTTTGAAATAAGTAAATAAAATTTACTTCCCTCTATTTACCTTATTGCAAAAGAAAAATAAGAGTTTAGAAGTTTCTAACAAAATCAGGAGGGGTACCGGTAATAAAAGTCGTAATAGTTTTATCGCAATATATATTGTTTTTTGAAATAAATAAATAAAATTTACTTCCCTCTATTTATCTTATTACAAAAGAAAAATAAGAATTTAGTAGTTTCTAACAAAATCAGGAGTCTTGAATTTATATATGCATAGTTGTTCGAAATCTAAAATAAAATAATATGTATATATATATATATATATATATATATATAAAGTATAACTAATTATAATTTGCAAAGCAAATTACATACTATTGTTTTATCAGATATTGTCGAACTGTTAATCTTTATCTTATTTGTTTATTTAATGAAGAAAGAAAAAAAGAAAAAATATTATAGATTTAGTTGAGTAAGAATAATAAGGATATTTGCTAATATTTGTATAATATATTATGAAAGTACAATATGAACATATAATAATACCGTATACAATAATAAAATATTTTTGGCATACATTCAATAGCAAGGTTTTTTGTTTGAGAATTATTTCAATTTTATTTTCGCAAATTATTTCTGTATGAATTAGTTTGGCGATCGCTCATAAGTTTTATTATTGGGCCTTATCACCAGCATCACTGTCAATAATCCTCTAGCCCATTAGCCCTCCTACTCTGTACTTTCCTTCTATCCAAGGGAAAAATGAAATACCCTGTTATTTTTTTTATTATTATTATTGCTAAAAAATGGGGCAAAGCCTAGTAGAAACAAAAAGGTATACCGAAACCATATGTTAGTGCGTAACACCCGCCAAGTCTCTTTCTAAAAGAAGATGTAATCCACACGGACTACTATCAAGAAACGAAAATTTGACCCTCTTATTTAACTATCTAAAATGTGAATAGATACATGTCAAAAATATAAATAAAAAATATACTATTATTATTGTTTGTTCCCAATATTCGATTCTTGTTATTTCATTTTCTTTTATTGTGGAGCATTCTTCATTTTTTATGGTAAGATTTTATTTCTTTTTATTTGTGAGAACAAACTAATTAAGTCTTACATAAATAAGAAATACACTTCAAATAAAAAGAATAAATAAACTCACCAAGGTGAAAATTAAACTTGAAAACTAATGCTGCGTTTGTGAATTTGGAGAGATGGGAAGGGAAGGGAAGGGAAAGTATAGGATTTGGAGGGATGAGAAGGGATTATAGTTTTTCTTTGTCATGTTTGTGAGTTTTAGAAAGGAAGGGATGAGATAAGATTTTAATTAAATTTTTATTTATTTGTGAGTTTAGAAGTAAGGACGAGAAGGGAAGGGATTCTTATTTTTAAACTACACTATTACTATATTACCCTTATATATATAAATATAAGAAATGATATAATTTAATAATGTTTATCTATCCAAATTATTTTGCTTAGTTTTTTTCCCTTTGTTACACACGCACAAATATATATATATATAACAAAACACAAATGATTTTGAATTTTTCGTTCATCTAATAAATCATCTGAGCCATCTAAAGTTTGACATAAATCTGACCGTTCATTATTTATTCTTTTTTTATATCTCTTTAACTTCCCCAATTTCCAAGCTCTTTCACTGCGGTTCCTATTTCTCTGACATCACCGCGGATCTTTTCACACGTCTCTCTCCGACACCACAGTGCCGGAGGCACGAGTTAACGCTAGTATATATATATATATTGATCTGCTTGTATTATGTTTATTTTTATTAAAAAAAACATACTTGTAATTTGAATAAACACAAAAATTCATTTCGACAAGAAATTAGAAGAATACAAAGATTAAAAAAAAATTAATAATAATAACTTCATCAATTACATCTCAAGAAACAAACAATTAATCGTATTCCAATTTTGTCATGTACGTTCAATTTAGGTACTACTACTCTGTTCCATACGAATTAAGATCCGGATCTATTTAATATTTTATTTTTTTTCAACAAAAATAGATCATTTTTTATAGTACTATAAAATATACAATATCGTTAAATTTGTTTATCTTAATTTTTATCATTATATTGGCATTACTAAATTGACTCATTTATTATTTACTGTTCTATTTTTTTTATATATAATTATAATAAATTCATAGCATTTGATTGATTAACAATTGAATTTCTAAAGTTTTGGACTAAAACTACTGAAACTACAGAAAGTTTCACTACAAAATCTGGCAAATCACAAGTATGGTCTGGGGCACGTGGCAAAACAAGTAGTAGAAAGTATGATCTGGGCCACGTGGCAAAACAAGCAGTAGAATCTGGCCATGTAAGTAGTACTGTTAATGTTGACAAATAAACTTGTTATATTATTTATTTTACAAGGTTATTTTTGATAATATAAAATATTTCATTTTTTTATTTTTTTCTATTCCTTCAAATCTTTTCACTTTTTAGGGGAAAATTTTGAGCTAAAACTTGAATCAATTTTACTTTCAAATCCATTCCCTTGTTTCCTAAAAAAATTCACGAACATGAGATTTGGAAGAATTTTAATTATTTTTCATTCCCTTCACTTCTTCTCAAATAAAAATTTACAAACACAGTATAAAGATCACACTATCATAGTACTATAGTATTAGTCACTAAACTAACACCTCATTAACATTATCATTATGTATATCTTTTGTGAACGATATATTATAAAATATTTTTAAATAACTTGTCAAACGCTTGACCGAAGTCTTTTCAATTCTATCATGGTCTAATTCCGATTTTGACCGTTAATCCATTCGCTTTTGTAAATTTATATTTAACAATATTTTTATAAGTGTCGTAATAATAATTAATTATTTAAATTATATTTAACAACAATAATATTTGATAATTAAAAAATAGTTACAAAAATGAGACGCAAAATAATATGTATTTATGTAATTGATTATAATTATTAAATTCATCATATATTCTATAATAAAATCATTACTTATTTACGATTTGACACATTTTATATCTACTTTATATTTTGTCAGAACAAAAATTTTAAAATCAATTAGTGAATCTATCAATAATCAATAGGTGGAATTTAATCTCCAAATAGTTAGATAAGATTGCTAACGGAAAAGTCATGCACAAAACCCCATCGTTTTACGCTTGTAAAAATTAAAAACCCCTATCCCTTTCCACTCCAACACTAAAACCCTCCATAGCTTCACTCTCTCTCCTCGACCTTCTCTCTCTAAAAATGGCAGTCAACAGTTTCCTCTCCCTCTCTCCCTTCATTCCTCCGCCTCCACTTTCTCTATCCTCACACAAAATCTCTCTAAAACCTCCATTTCATCCCCCTCTGAAATCCCCCAAATCACTTTTCTCTCTACTCCGCCTAAAACCCCTTCTGAATCTTACCCCCTTCGCCATCGGCCCGGACGGAAAATTCTACCCAAATCCAGCAGACAATGACCCACCCGAAGCCCCAGAAGACTCTATGCACGGCGTATCCAAGTTCCAGCAAATCCACCTCCAAGCTGCCCGTGCTCGAAAACTTGAAGAGGAGCAATTTAAGAAGGACCAGTCAATTTTTCTTAACGCAATCGTGGATGTTGAGGACGCACCCGATAATCCCAGTTCTGTAAATGAGGATGATTCTGGGGATGATTTGTTTGGCGAAATTGATAAGGCCATTGCACTGAAAAGGAAAGAATTTGTGAAGCAGGGGTTATTGAAGCCAAACCCTAAGAAGGGGATAGAGAAAGTTGTTCCAGAAATTGATGAGTTGGAGCCTGAAGAAGTTGTTGACCTGGAGGAAATTAATGAGCTTCATGGGTTAACAGTGATTTCGGAGGATTCTGAGGAGGAAAGTTCTGATCTTGAGGTAAGTGATGATTTGGGTAATAGTGATTTATCGGTAAATTCATCGTTTGATATTGATTTTGATAGTTTTGGTAAAAGTAAAACTAGAATCGTTGAACCTAAGTTTAAAATGACATTAGCTGAGCTTTTAGATGAGAGTAAAGTTGTGCCATTGTCAGTTTATGGTAATTTAGAGATTGAGATTACTGGGATTCAACACGACTCGAGGGTGGTTGAATCTGGTGATTTGTTTGTGTGTTGTGTTGGGAGGAAAACTGATGGGCATTTGTATTTAAGTGAGGCTGATAAGAGAGGGGCCGTTGCGGTTGTGGCGAGTAAAGAGATAGATATAGAGGAGACTTTAGGGTGTAAGGCATTGGTTATTGTTGAAGACACGAATGCTGTGCTGGCAGCATTGTCCGCATCTTTTTTTTGGGTACCCGTCAAAGAATATGTCTGTGATTGGAATTACGGGAACAAATGGCAAGACAACTACTTCGTATTTGATAAAGGGAATGTACGAAGCTATGGGAGTGAGAACTGGGATGTTAAGTACTGTGGCATATTATATTCATGGGGATAACAAGTTGGAGTCCCCAAATACAACTCCTGATGCTGTTTTGATTCAGAAGTTGATGGCGAAGATGGAGCATAATGGGACAGAAGCTCTTGTCATGGAAGCTTCTTCTCATGGACTTGCTCTAGGGAGGTGTGATGAGGTCGATTTTGACATTGCAGTTTTCACGAACCTGACAAGGGATCATTTGGATTTTCATGGGTCTGAGGAGGAATATAGGGATGCTAAGGCAAAATTGTTCTCAAGGATGGTTGATCCAGAACGGCACCGGAAGATTGTCAACATTGATGACCCAAATGCAGCGTTCTTTATTTCCCAAGGGAACCCGGATGTGCCTGTTGTGACTTTTGCAATGGAGAATAAGAATGCTGATATTCATCCATTGAAATATGAGCTCACCTTGTTTGAAACGCAGGTGTTAGTTAATACACCTCAAGGTATTTTGGAGATCTCGTCGGGGTTGCTTGGGAGGCATAACATTTACAACATTCTAGCAGCTGTTGCAGTTGGAATTGCTGTTGGGGCACCTTTGGAGGACATTGTTAGAGGTATTGAAGAGGTTGATGCGGTGCCTGGCAGATGTGAGTTGATAGATGAGGAGCAGGCATTTGGGGTGATTGTGGACTATGCCCATACTCCTGATGCTTTGTCTAGACTACTTGATTATGTAAGGGAGCTTGGTCCGAAGAGGATTATAACAGGTATTCTTCTTATATGCGTTTGAACTATTAGCTACTGGTTTAGACATTAAATTAGGTTTAATTATCTTTCTTTTGAATCTGAAAATCTTGATCTTGATGTATACGAATATATGAACTATTACCATACTTTACTGCCTTAGAAGGAGCTATAAGTTCTTGTCTGACTGAATTTTCATGCAACATGAAGTTTTTGGCTGTGCCGGAGAGAGCGATAGAGGGAAGAGGCCCATGATGGCTAAGATTGCAACAGATAAAAGTGATGTGACTTTGTTGACATCCGATAATCCAAAGAGTGAAGATCCACGTAAGTACAATGAATTATGAAGCATTCAGAATGTATCAATATGCCACTGCTGACCCTGATTTATAACCTACAATACGTTTTGATGTTGAAAGTGTGATTCTGACGTCTTGTTGTTTCATCTTCGCCAGTGGACATCTTGGATGACATGTTGGCTGGTGTAGGTTGGACTATGCAGGATTACTTGAAACATGGAGAGAATGATTATTACCCGCCACTTCCTAATGGTCACAGACTCTTTCTTCATGACATTAGACGGGTAGCCGTACGTGCTGCTGTTGCCATGGGTGAAGAAGGTGATGTGGTGGTAGGTCTATCAGCATTCATTATGCATCTCGTATCTTTTCATAATTGACGTAAAAACATTGCAAAAGGTTTATGAAGTTACATAAGTCAAAGCTTATGGGAGATTGAGACCACAAGGAAACAAATTATGTCGTTGCAACATTTTCCAAGGCTATAATGAAGTGAATATTTATATCTGAAACAACCCATTACATAAATTAAAGACTCAATGCATAACAAAGAAATGAAACGAGTCTTGAAATACTCAAAGGACTTGTAGGTATTAAAACGGATTTGTTTCGATCAAATGTCATAAGAAATTTATTTTTTTGCTTCCTGGTCCCTCCCTACTCCCCAGTCCCCTCCCTCTTTTCTCATGGTACAACTGCTTAGGGGTCAGTAATATATTGGAGAACTTTGTCTCTTTTCTTGTTAATGTGACTGTTCATATCTTGCAGGTAGTTGCTGGCAAAGGCCATGAAACATACCAGATCGAAGGTGACAAAAAGGAGTTTTTTGATGATCGGGAGGAATGCCGAGAAGCATTGCAGTATGTTGATGAACTTCACCAAGCGGGAATTGACACAAGTGAATTTCCATGGCGGTAAGTTGATTTGCTTTTATTTATATTGCATACTGCCATACAGTTGTCAGTATCAGTAATCACTTGGAAAGAACCATTTGCTTATTTCTTGTCTAAAACTCAAAACTATATTTTTAAGTTTACTTCGAGAAAGAGAAGTAAATGAAAAAACAAGAGGCCGGGGATGGGGGGATTTACGCCATACTATGTTTTTCTACTAACTATGGAATACTATGAAGGAAACAGATATTTTATCCTGACCATACTTCGATTATTGCGTGTTCTATTGCCCATGTTGCAACAGGTTGCCAGAGAGTCATTGAGGTCAAGAACAGGAGTACAGAGAAATCATAGCGCTAGCTGAACCTAGGAGCCTTAGCGTTGGAATGTGAAGCCTATTGCAATTGGATGCGTAGCAGGTCCAGTTTGATTCTTTGTAAAGATGAAATTGGGAAACCTTGAATTTCCATTCATCCGTGGAGTCAGTGGCTAATCCAAATTCAAAGGCCAAGCTTTCTTTGCCACACGACGGTATGCACGTAATTATAAAATCATGATTTTTGCATTTAGTTATTGCAGTTGAGAATTCCAATTTTCTAATCCGATGCTTGTAGAACTTTGCTAAGTTGGGACACTTCAACTTTAGGCAGGGAATTTTATGTTTGCCCCTTTTTGTGGGCACCTCTAGAATCTATTTTCCTATAAAAAAAAGGATAAAAATAAAATGTTAATTATAAGGAACATCCAGGCTTTTCTTAATACTCCTGACCTCATTAGTCATTCCCTTTCATGCTAAGATAGTTTAATGCTTCTCCACTAAATATGTCTCACTGGCATTATCAGGCAATGAAATTGGAACTTTTGTAGAAATACCATATGAACTTTCATAATATAACTCGCTAGATATTTGATGAAGCTTGAAATAGATTGTTTGTAGCGTCAGTCTTGCTGGTTCACTTATCTGAAAGGGAATGCTTTAAAAATTAAAGCCAGCGTTAAACACCTATTTTTTAAGGAAAAGGGTTTTTACTTTTTATTTTTTCTGTTTGGAGTGTGACGAGTGTCTGCTTATAGCTTATGTGTAGTTAACAAATATATGCAACAACAATAAATTACTTCCTCAGTTCCACAAAAAGAGTCTCATTTGGAAATTGACAAATATTAAGGATATAGTTTTATATTCCAAATACTCCTAAAAGTATAAGTTGTTAGTTCAGTAGTGTAGTATGATATTGAAATTATGATGGTAAACTTCAGGACATAGTGTCATTTTATACTACTATTACTAAGAAGTGGACTCATTTTGTGGAACAAACTGTGTGTAAATGGGGCACTTTTTATGGAACAGAGGGAGTATTCAACAAAATACAACAATTTTTAGAGCCATCTATAAAATTTCCTACAGAGATGGTCCAATCCCAGACTTCTCTGAGCTGACTTGTGTTATTCCTGTGCAGGTTGCTAGCCTTACTGCTTTATAACAGTGTCGTACTTCTCAGGGAACCATGACAGTTCTAACTGAATGTACAAATTTTGTTAATAGTAGATATACATGTACTTTTCATTTAATAAAATTGATTGTGTCAAGTGCCAATTAGAACCATGAAATGCTTATCTTGCCGAGATTAATATAGTCATACTTTTACATATACATTTTCTGTAGATTACACAAATTGAAGACCACACTACCACAATTGAGAAATGAACTAAATCATTATATTGAATCGGGATTTCAAATTCCGATCAAACCTGGATATTCATAGTTCATAAAGGCGTCCATTCATGTATAACAGATCTACTAAAAGTATTGTGCATTAGACTGCTCAATTCTGCACTTTTTTGAGCATTGGTCCTTTAGTTTAGTTGTGTAATTTCCTGGTATAAATGGCGCTAGCCGCTGATACTTGTGTGGTCTAAGCCACCAGATCATTGATTGCCACTGAATGCGATCATTGGCATAATATCTCTTACAAGCAAGGTCTGCAAACATATCAAAATAGATTATTTGACTGAGTTTATATATCTTTATCGATTATGATTTTGATTTACAAGTCATCGGCAATAGATTGGAGGAAACAGGAGTTTCTTATTTTATCATCACTCCACACTTCTGTTGGGGAATCTTGTAAGTTTGACGGTACGTTGGTATGTATTTCATTTTAATTAGTTATGGTAAGAAAAACAAAAACAAACATGTTTATATACACGCGCGCACACACATATATATAGGACTGGGTTGCTAAGGGATGTCTTAGTTATCCAGTGGTTTGATTTGGAACGACAAACTGAGAATTGTATTTACATGGATGGTTAGCTTCCTTAATACTGTTCTTTGGGAGCTTGTCAAGTACCTATTTTAACAGTGGTATAATCAGTTGTAAAATTATTTGTCCTTTCGTCCATAAAAAAAAAGTCTCGTTTGCTGCAAATATGAAAATATTAAGGATGTATTTTTTTTAATTTTATTCTGATGTTACGTTTAGATCGGAGGAATGGAATGAGTGAAAAAATGAAATAGAGAAGAGAATGGAACGATGAATGAAATTGTAACACTTTAGTCTTACATCAAAAGATATAAAAAAAGTTTGTCTGTATAAAAGGTATTAAGTTATTAACAATAGTACATTCAGTATCATTTGGGTGAGCTTGTGGTGGATTAAGATGACCCAACGTGGTGGATTAAGATGACTCAAGAAATTACTATTGGGTTAGTGGTTTAAGGCCTTGTTTGGATGAATTTAATTCAATTCGGACTTGGAATTTGACCCAAGATTTATTTCAGACTTGAGATTTGACCGGGATTGTTTCATATGATATCAGAGCGACAAAAATTTATGGGCCGTGTGTGTGATCGATTCTGGAACCTTAGAAATTTAAGTGGAGTTTTTGTTTGGATGAATTTGATTCGATTTGGACTTGGGATTTGACTCAAGATTTATTCCGAACTCGGGATTTGACCCGGGTTGTTTCAGGAATGATGGTTCATTCTATTCCAATAGAATAATCAACCACATTTTTTTTTCATTTCATAGGAATGAGTCATTATATTCTTACCTTGATTTTTACAATTCAAATGTAACATAAAAATAATAAGTTGTTAGTTTAATAATTATGACATGATAATAAAATTATGATGATAAATATAAGAATATTTTGATGTTTTATACTAATGTCAATTTGACATAACTCTTTTGTGGGAATTTTTTAAAATTGTGAAAAAGAGGGAGCAATAATAAGAGTACTAATATTGTGATTTGGTCACTTTTATAATTTATGGTTGCTAATTACTCTCATTTTAAAATTTATAAAAATTAGCGATATATTTTTACTTAGTGATATAATATTTTTAATTTGTCAATACTTTTTTACTATTATTTCTTGCATGATAGTATCGTCACTACCAAATTTTTAACTAATATTATTTTTAAAAAATAAAATAAATTCTCTTTAAAAATTATCATGTTGGATATTTCTAATTTTCGAATGGGAGATATTATCCATCTTTTAGTGCTCAATGAATAGGAGTGTAAACGAGTTAAATTTAACCGACAGAGAGTTGTTCGAATTCAACTCGAAAAGTTAAGTTCATATTCGAATTCAACTCGGATTCGAATTATATTTGAAAAAACTCTACTCAAATTCGACTCGACTCGAATATTCATTACTCGAATTTGATCCAACTCGGATCGAATTATATTTAAATTAATCGCGAACTTTGAATTCAAACTCAAATTCGAGTATCCACATAGTGACTAACTTTATAATACATATAATTATAAATTGAACTTAATATGTTACTTAGAAATGAGAAAATAAATTTATAATTACACTTTACACATATAAAACCACAAAAAAAATTAAAAATAAAATAAAATAATAAAATTAATTACCCTAATTTTATTTAACTTTGTACATATTATAAGAGAATGTATTGAGTATCAACTCGAATATGTATCAACTAAGTATGTATCGAATCACAATCGAGAATTCGATTAGTTTGAATCCTAAATGAATCGAATATAACCTTGTTTATATTCTACTAGTATTTTTATTCGAATTATTTTTTGTGCTCAGATTTGGATTATATTATTAATGAATTTGAGTCTCGCTCGCATTTTTTTAAGTTGAGCCCGAACTGTTTGGTTGGATCTACAGTCTTACCAATGAAGGCTTCTTTGACCACAATTAATGAGTGTAACTCATTTCCAACATTTCTCTTTAATAAAAAAGGCAAACCGTGAATTGAATCAAGTTTATGGTGCCAAATTAAAAAGGGGGAAAAGGAAGAAGATTATCAATTTATCATGCTTCATAGGGATAACAAGTGTAATTCATTTCCCAGGGATACTATGTTGTCCCCAAATAAGCCCAGCCCCAAATTTATATGTCATCTTAAAAATGGTGCAATTATATTTTTGAATGTTTTCAGTACACTTTTATCTATTCATGCGCAACTTCTGCATTACAAAGTTGTAATTCGTGCTTAAAGTTATACATTTGCGTTGAAATTAAATAAAAATAAAAATGTTAACGTAATTTTCTCAAAAAAATGTGTTGAAAATATTATTCCTCTAAAAAAAAAAGATGATATTGCAGGCGCAGTCACGAAAACATGAGAATTAGTTTAATTTAATTAGGTTAATTTTGTGAATAGATCAGTATTTTCAAAATTTGTTGTGCCCCGAAAGTCTTCGATCCTATCGAGTTAGCTTTTTTAAATATTAAAAGGAATTTTGGGTAAAAAAAATGAAAATAAATATCCAAAGTCGATGTCAAGGTCAAATAATCTCCCCTCCTGAATTTTTTTTTTCTAAAAATATTTATTTATCAACCAACTTAATTCGACACCCGCATGAATATATATATATATATATATATATATATATATATATATATATATATAATTTGGCCTGAACCGTCTTATTAATATCTATATTTGTGAATATTTACTACATGTTTCTATGTACAAGTAATTTCTAATATTTTTGAGCCATGGCCGAGTAGTCACATTTGTTATTGTTTTTTATTTGTATTATTATTATTATCTTTTTTAATAACAGTAGGCACATTTGTTCAAAAAACAAAGTTCATTTTATTTACATGATGCTTGTCATATAGGCTTATAGTATTTCTAATGAGGTAATCTATATTGTCATATTACAGTACTCAAACTAACAGTTGTCATTTGTTAATGCAAGGTTTATTATGCCATAATTAGCAATAATGACAAGTTTTAAAGTCCAAACACACCATTCAAATCAAATGCCATGAATGGGAATTCAAACTGACAAAGGCACAAGAACCAGAAAATGAACCAATAAGGAATAAGATACGATGGAGGAGAGTTTTATAGCAAGGCAATATTTGCTTTCTTTACCCAGCACATGAATATAATTTATAATATCACTTCATTTGTGGTTTGACGTTGAGATTGAGATCATGTAACCATTAAATTTTATATTTGACTTTTTGATTCATTTTATTTATGAAATTTGTATTTGTAGCCATAAATTATTATGGTACCTGTTGAGAGATTATTGAAATTAATTATATGTAAGGATGTTAAATAAAAAAAACACACCTCATTATAGAATAATAATTTATTATTATTATTTTTATTTTTATCTTAAAACCAGTGAAATTGAATCACATTCCAAATTTAAAAGGTGGGGTTGGTGGATTGAAACCTTTGGTTTACAAAAAAAACTTTCTTGAAACAAAAAGTAAAAATAAAATGATTTCATTAAATGGGCTACCAGACATCATACCATAACTCTCATCCTGATTCTGCCAACTCCCCCCCCCCCCCCACTCACCAGCTCACTCCTTTCCTCTCAACCATATACAGAAACCCCTGCACATAAAGAAGCTTAAAAAATCAAATCTTTTTCTTCCTTTTGAAGAGTTAAAACCAGAAATAAATGCATAAAGAAGCTACAACAGCTGGAAGAGACAGAGAGAGAATTAGAGGGGAACATAGCTGGGGATCAGGTCATGTTTCGTCTATTGATTGATGGTAAGAGTTTTTTATGTTTGATAAATATATAGATTTTCCTGATTGATTATTTTTTGAATGCCCTTTTTATTGGAGTACTTTTGATTGTGTTTCTGGGTTTTAGTTCTGGGTTTTTGGGTTTTAATCTTTATATCACCATTTGGGGTTTTGTTTTTATCTTTTGACATTGAGCTATTATAGAGTCGTGATACATGTTCTTGTTTGTTTTGCATGTTTATTCTGTCTAGAAGGTTGAGGGTTCATGAATTGGATAATTGTTACCGGTTGATTTTGCATACTTAAATTGGTTAATTTAGTATTTGTTTTTTTGTTTTTTTACAGTAGTTTCTTTTTTCCTAAAGTGGAGTACAATTTGCTGTTTTCATCTGAGATTTTCTTGCTAAAACAGGTTGATTTTCTGTATTAGCTATTTTAAAACTCATATTGATAAATGATAAGGTCAAAAGAATGAATTTTTTGGGGCTTTTGCAACTTGATATAATAGCATTCTGAATTTTGCATTCTAATTTTTCTCTCATCTGTATTAAAATTCTAGTCTGCTTTTGTATTAATTGTGAATTATTTGTGTGACATTGTTGTATAAGTTTTAAATTAAAGTCATTATTTGCACTTTCAGATTAATCTTTGGTTTACTTCATAGAGAGAAAAGGGAATTTTGAAAGGGCTGGATTTGTCTTCTTTTCTGATGCCAATTCAGTTAACTTAGTCTGCAAAATTCTCTGGTTTGGTCTTTAAAATGAGCTCCAGATCCATCCGGAGCAGAAACTCTTGTCGACAATTTTTGTCTTGGTTCAAACTACGTGTAGAGGCATTGATTACAGAAGGGGTTAGTTATTTACTCTTAGGTTCTTCCGGGCGTTGACTTCATAATTTTTTACAGTAAGTTTTAGTATAAAGTCGCAACATTGTGAAGCTGTTTAATTGGTGATCTCCCCGGCTCAAATGAGTCATGACCACAATTTCCAGCAGATATGGGAGTTCAGGAGGAGAGATGATGATATTGATTCCTCGACTGATGATTCAAAACCAAGTTCTAGGGTTGAGCCAGTTCAAAAAAAGCACAAGCTGGTTTCCGCTTTGATCTTGGCTGCGGGAAATGATGAAATTAGTGATACTCCAGAATGTCAACTGAATGATCAACCTGAATCAGGTGAGGGAGTCCATTACGAATTAGGCAAGGATGTTGAATTGACAAGAAAACGCAGTGGCATAAAAAATAAGACAAAGAGGGGTTCTATGAAAGGACGCAGTAATAAGAAGAGAAAATGCAGTACCCTAGATCCTGTTTCACTAAATGATCTTAAGATTTTTACGGAGTCCATATTACAAGATCTTAAAGTTGAAAGGGAAAACATGTTTGCACGAATGAGAGAGGAAATGAGAAAATTGGTGGATGTTAAGTCGATCACGAAGCCAGCAAGGAAAAAAAAGGGCGAATGCATGCCGAAGACTGGCCAAGCACGGCAGCAGAAAAGAACTAAATTGGACATGAAAACTTTACATTGCAATGGTGGGGCTTTAGAAAAGTCTATAATAAGCAGTAGGAAGACTCAAAATTGTTCTAAGGTTCTAGAAGAGGGTGTTAAATATGACCAAGCCATACAAACCATTAGATCAAACGAAAAGGACAAAGGAGAAAATGTGAGATTATTGGCTAAGAAATCAATGTATTCATCGACTCCTTCTGATCAGATAGGTTCTTCATCATATTTGATTTTTCCCTCTGTCGTATCAGAGAGACAAGTGGAACAACAAAGGATTGAATCATCTTCAAGGAACTGCATTAAACCGGGAGTAACCAGGAATGATACAGGTTCAACTTTTGAGAGAGAAAATTTAGTGATTAATGCAATTAATCATCATGGTTACTTTTCTGGCATCCAAGCAGAAGAATCATTTGGAAGTCTAGCTCAAATGGGATCCAAAAATATGAGCTGTTATGACCAAACTTCCAGCATGGGCACTGGGTTTCCAATTCCGCTTCATCAGAGGTTGGATAATACTTTCAATAGTTCACACCAGATTTTGCTGGAGAATTCATCCCGAGGAAACAGCACATTGGGTCTGAGGATGAATGAAGGAGCCATAAGATTCTCTGGGAATGGTCGTGCTTTCTCTGACAACTTTGCTGCCAACAATTTCCATGGTCGCATGAATAATAAAACTGATGGAGAACTTGCTGGCTATGGAACCCAAGATGTTAAAGATGGTCATTTTTACTGAATCTGAGAGGAAGGCTTGAGGATCGCAACCAAACGTACTTTCATAGTCTTCCCAAGAAAGAAGAGCCGATGATTACTTTTATCTTTTATTCTTTCGAAAGGCAATGACTTACATTTTCTCTGCATTGACTTTTGTTCCATTTTATTTTTGTTTCATTTCAAATCATTGACCAGTGAGGAAGGCTGGAAGATAGCAGCAAAACTTATTTGCATAGTCTTCCCATGAAAACAGAGCCAAGGATTCTTTTTCTTTTTATTCTTTCAAAAGGCGATAATAACTGACAAAGATCTACATCTTTGTTTCAGTTCAAAACATTGACATTTATTTTTCCATTGAATTTCTCATAGTTCATTACTTTATATTTGGGTTTATACTTTATATTTGCAGCGTGTGTTTTTGAGTTCCCATGTTGGAAGGTGGCGTGAAAGATGAGAATGTTAGTCACCTACCTCGATATCTTCTATTCGATGGTGGTTATTTGGAAATTACATTTACTGCTCCATGTCTATGATCAGGTACGTGCGTGCATTCTATACGTCCCTATCATAAATACTTGGAAAGAACTACTCTCTCCGTTCCAAAATTAGAGATACAATTTGACTTTTGAGGTCAAATGATAGCATATTAAACTTCAAGCTAATGTGAATTTATTTAATTTTAGTTGATGCAATTATTATAATTGTATAGTATGTAACAAAAACTATTAATTACAAAATTTATTTCATTCTAAATATTTACGTGTCATACTAATTTTGAAGTTTAATATGTCGTCGTTTGACCTCAAAAATCAAATTGTATCTCTAATTTTAGAATAGAGAGAGTATATGTTATTTATGATAACCTATTTGAACTTTTCCATTCAAGGAATAACTTTTTCTGAATTCATTTTTTTTAATAGAAAAACTCATAAATAGTTAGATGCTTAAGCTATGTTATACATGTTTTTAGGACTTGGTAAATTTGGATATTTGTTAGTCAAAATTAAATGTTGTTGTCTATTCTCCTTTTATTTTTATTTATGAGTTCTTGATGAGTGACACTAGTGTTTGTTCATTTTCTTATAAAGTTCACATGTTTGTTACCAACTTGTGATATCTGTTGTGTTGGACAGACACTACTTAGCTATTGCCATTGGAAGTGTAGTTCAGATGAACTGCATGCTGCTTTATGAGTCTTTTAGGATTAAGATTGAAAGAGTCGTTGAGCTATCTTGTTTGCTTTATTTGGATTTGGATTATCTGCTATCTATCAAGTATCAACTAAGTGAAGCACACCATCAACAGTTGTTTTCTTGGACAAATTATAACACTACAAGAAACTGGCTAGTTGGCGGACTTTTCCGTCGACAATGTGGTCAATTCAATTGGTCGAAAATGACATTGTGGACGGACATTTCTGTCCGCAATGTTATTATAGTCAAGACAAATACCGTCGACAAAAACATACATATTCTTGACGGAAAATTTTGACCGATGGACCACATTGTCACTTTTTCTTATGTTATTCAGTCTGTAACTGTTCAGAGTTGGAGATTCCATAGTCCCAAAAGCATTATACAGTCAACATTGTTCTGAAATCCTAAATTTGCATATATAATCAGTATGACACACAATACCAAATCCTCAAACTCGCTTAGGCACAATTGTAACATTGTCCTTTTGACTTCTTCACGTAATTATTCAGAATATCAGATTGTGTATATACATTGTTAGATTTGGGGAAATGCTCAAATTAAATCAAGACCCTAACCCTAACCCTAACCCTAACTGTTGGAAATGGTCATGTTAACTTGAATTCTTGGTAATTACTAATTCTTCTGAAGATGCAATTTCATATTTAACTTTTTAAAAAATCTGTATAATTTTGCATAAATTTGTTAGCGCTATGGTAACCATAGCGAATTACGCTCATACATCTGTCGTCTTAAATTAAGTCTTCTTTTTCTTTTTACTTTCTTTTTGCAAAAGGCAAAATATTATTTTATTAACTGAGAAAATGGTATATCCATAATCCAAAAGAATTGGATCATGAAATAAATACAAAGCTGAAATCACAAACATACTAAAATTAATTCTGAGATACCATGGCGAGTTGCTTGAGAGAATCTGAACTTCAACCTGCAATGACATAAATACTTTTGTGCTTGCTTAACCCTTTTTGAATTATCTGGATCCAAATGCCAAGTAGAATCGTTATCATCTGAATGCCAAAAATATGCAACTAGAAGTTTAGATTGTTGTGCTGCATTGCTGCTATAGAGATCAACAAACCTTGCTCTATCAGACCATTGCATATATATATATATATATATATATATATATATACACACACACACACATGGAGAATGATCCACAGAAAACGTTAGCTATGTGCACTGTTTGAGTTAATGCATATTCAGTCGTTCAATATAAGATCGAAGGACAGGATTTGGGCACGGCCGCTAGAGGGAGTAACGGCCAAGATAATATTTAATTATTTTAATTTTCATATTGGTCGTTAGAGGGAGTAACGGCCAATATGAAAATTAATAAACAAAAAAATAATGGAGCATATCAGAATCAAAGCCACATAATAACAAGACAACTGGATACTTAATATATAAGTGTATTACTCCATCCGTCCTATAATAAACGTCCTAATTTGACTTTAGTGGTCAAATTGACCATTTTAAAAATAAATAATTAAAATATCAATGTAGAATTGTTAAATTATGAAACTTGATATTAGTAGTACATTTTTCGTAGTTTATTATGATCATAATTTCTAGGCGTATATCTTGAATTTTTTTAAAGATTTATTAATTTTAAAAATGATTAATTTAATCATGAAAGTCAAATTAGGACGTTTATTATTGGACGGAGGGAGTATATCAAAATCATAGCATTTCACTCCATATTCGACAACTCCAAAAAAAAAAGAAGAAATTGTCAGCAAGATTTAGTGGATACTTAATATATAAGTGTATTATATCAAAGAAAGTGATTCCAATTTCCAAAGATTTAATGGATACTTAATACTATATAAGTGTATTATATCAAAGAAAGTGATTCCAATTTCCAAAGAAAGTGATTCCAATTTTCAAAGATTTAGTGGATACTTGATTCTGATATGCTCCATTATTTTTTTGTTTATTATAAGGAAGTGGAATGGTATGATAAAAGACAACTTAATTTTCATATTGGCCGCTACTCCCTCTCCCTCTAGTTTCTTTTGAATATTTTATAAATTTAAATAGTATATATTTAATTATTAATTATTATAAATTTGTTTAGTACTTGTATTAATTTGAATAGAAAAGAAAAAAAAAATTCTATTCCTCTTAGAGATATGAATATTTTTAAATCTAAATAATATTTAATTGATATAAATTTGGATAGTACTCATGCTAATATGAATTAGGAAAATTAAATTAAAAATTGGTGAAATTAAACCAAACTAAATTTGTACTTTTAATTATATAGTTGATTCGGAGTATTTTCTATAATTTTTTTTTGATCAAATCTCACACTTGAAGCCTCTGAGTCTGATGTGTGAGTTGTTTGTATTCACATATGTGACGCCCCCAAAATAGGTCCATACAACTCATTTTGAGTCGCCAATAACATTTTACAAAATATAAATACAAATACGAATTTTTCCATTTACAACTAATAAGTGTTGTGCAAAATACGACAACACAATACAAATACATCTTAAATTCTCAATACACTTATTGCCACACTAATAATAATGTATTGAGATATATTTCTATTGTCTCGGAACATCACTCCATTCTCTGGCTAGTCCCCGCTACACTCTCTTTTTCTGAGGAGAACAATGGAACAAAAAGAAAAAGGGTGAGCACAAATAGCCTAGTAGGAAATATCATGACTAAGATAATGAAGAATAAAATTATCTTTAGCCTTCAACCAAAATAAATCAGAGATTTAAAGATATTATAATTGTTCAATAACAACAGTTGCAGCGGAACGAATAATCCATTAGAAGAGTCAAACAGATTATAATATCTACCATCTTCTAAAAGTTAAAGGATCACCACCAATATTTTATCCCTGCAACACCAATCAACAGTTCCTGTTTATGAACATCCAAATCAACAATTTATATTCAACAGCCTCTCTTTGCACTATGTGACAAAGATATTTATTTGTAACATCACCGGTCATGATCATGCCAAACGCCAGTTCATCTTTGCACTACTGGCCAAAGAAAACTTTCACCATACGCCTTTGTTTGTAACACCAAAAGTCATGATTATACCAATACACAGTTTGGTCAAAATCATGTCACGCCAGTTCATCTTTGCACTACGAGCCACAGAAAACTATCACCACAATTTAAGTATGAGGATGAGGATGATGACAATGATACAGTGAGATTAAGGATAAGAAAAGCTTTATAATTTAATCAGTGTCAAAGATTGACCAAATTACCAACACGATGACCAAATTGTGGAGTCAAATTCAAGAATGATATTCAAAAATTATTTCATGCTTCAACTGTAACGTATAAAATGAAATAGAAAGATTCAAGTGAAAAGATATTAGATGAAGCACAAACTATTAAGGATATTAAATTTTTAGGAATTTTCTCCATTTAAAAATAAGGTTTTGGAAACAAACAAAGATTTCTTATCATAAATAGAGAAATGTGAAAGAAAAAGATATCACTTAAAGAGTACAAAAGAAATGATACGTTATACGAGTATAACAGAATATATGAAACTGCAAATGGATTTTCACCCGTCATGCGATAATCCGCGTAGACAGATTATTTCCACAACAGATTAATAAGTAATGAATACAAAGGATTATTCACCAGGTACAACACTCGTACATACAGGTTATTCCCACAGAATAATAAGAAATGAATACAAAATGATATTCACCAGGTACGACACTCATACATACAGGTTATTCCCACAGAATAATAAGGAATGAATACAAAAGGATATTCACCAGGTACGATACTCGTACATACAGGTTATTTCCACAGAATAATAAGGAATGAATACAGAAGGGTATTCACCAGGCATGCGTCAATCCGCACGGACAGGTTATCCCCACAAATTAATACGGAATGAATAACAACCTTTATGAGTATAATATCACTTACGAACAAGGAAGCAAATAATATTACATAAGAGTATGAAAGAAATGATATCTCCTACCTTCGTTAATAAGTGATTGGATGTTGCTTTCTATGAAGTTTACTAACTTGGAATAACGCGTTTTACTGTTCTTTTTATTACCGGGTATTTCAACAGTTGCCGGTGATAATACTGTTGACAAAATATTGTCGCTTTCAGTATCCGACAATGGGGCCCACTATCGTTGACAATATTGTCATTGTGGGGCCCACTAATATTTTGTTATTTCGGCGCCGTACGTTACCGAATATAAAAGTGGTTATTTCGACGGCGCCGTCGTACTTTACCGAATATAATATTCTCCGACAGAACGAATATTATCCGACAGAAGGAATATTCCCCGACATACAGGTTTGACTTTTTTGTATAAATGAATAGTATATTCGTATGAATAGTACTTTCGTATTTATACCGTATAATTTCGTATCCAACTCATATAAACATTATGACGTAATTCAAAGATAAAAAAAAATGTAAAAGTGTTTTTAGCGTGAATAGTCTCCCATGAATAGTGATCACGTGAATAGTGATCGCGTGAATAGTGATTTAGCGTTATTACTAGATTTCTCAATTTTTCATATTTCACTAGTAACTTTATCATTATCGATTTAACACCTTTCTGTTTAAAAACAATAAGAAAAAAAATTCTCTTTATTAAAATTTTCGGGGTCTTACAATCTCCCCTCCTTATGAAATTTCGTCCCCAAAATTTATGTAGGTAGTTGGCATATCGAAAAGGTGAGGATACCTTGCCCTCACTTCAGATTATAACTCTCAGGTTATTTCTTCTATATCACGGTTTCTCCATAAAACTTTGACTCGAGGTATAACCTTTGATCGTAGAATTTGTTCCTTCTTATCCAAGACCTTGACAGGTATCTCTTCGTACGTCAAATCTTCTACTATCTCGTCTGATTCTAATTCAATAATGTGGTTTGGATCTTTCACATATTTACGTAGCATGGATATGTGAAAAATATTATGAACACAAGACATGTTTGGTGGTAAGGCGAGTCTGTAAGTCACAGTTCCTACTCGGTCGAAAATTTCAAATGGACCGATAAATCGAGGGTTGTGCTTTCCTCTCTTTTCGAATCTTGTATCTCCTTTCCACGGAGTAACACGTAAGAATACAAGGTCTCCGATTTTGAATCTATCGTTCCTTCGATGAAGATCATCATAACTCTTTTGTCGATCTTGTACTGCTTATGATAGACTCCACGACACGCTTGCGTGAGGTGGTCGTCGCCCTGATCGTTTCTAACAAGTTGATAGGATGGATAGCTTGCAACACCTTAACCCCTCGCCTATATGTAGACGGTAATCTTGGTACAATTGTTTGCCAATGAAATTTGCGTAGGATGGACACCAACGACACTTCGACCCTTCGCTTATATTAAAGCCATAATCTTGGTACAATCGACGATTGATGCAGTAGAAGACGCCACACACAAGTATGAATGGTTGTATGATAAGTCAATTATGAATCTCTAAAGAGAACTAAGGAACACTTAGGAATTCTTCAAAGAACCACAAGTAGATAAACAAACTCACAATAATATTGATAATGCTGAAAATTGGTGTGAAAACCATTACAACAATGATCATATTTATACTAAGCTAGAGAACAATCTAGAATTACACAAACCCTAAAAAAACACCATTACATAAAACAAGGAACCTTGTTTTGGGAAAAGAAACAATTGGTGGAAAACACCATTACTTAAAACATGGAACCTTGTTTTAGGAAAGGGAACAGTTGGTGGAAAACACCATTACTTAAAACATGGAGCCTTGTTTTAAGAAAGGGAACAATTGGTGGAAAACACCATTACCTAAAACATGGAACCGTGTTTTGGGGAAAGAATACCGCAATCCAAGAATGTCAGTTTTTAGCAACAGTGAAGTCTATTGCGGTGCTGTGGGTACAATTGTTATCACTGTGTTTATGATCTTCGCGTACTTGTATCCCGTCTCTACGTTCTCCGTACTTGTTCTAACATTGTTCCATAATTCATGAATCATCCCGTTAAGTCCTTTTTTGAGGCGTTTAGCCCGAGTCCTCGTAATGGGTCCAAGTGGTATATGCAATGGATCCGCTTGGGTTTCGTCATGGGCTTCTAAACTAAGGATGTCCTCATCATACCTCTCCTCTTTAAAAGGATTTGTCCTCAAATCTTCACCTACATCAAACGGACTTAGATCAAAAACATTGAAAGTTGCACTAACAGTATACTCACCGGGTAAATCCAATTTGTAAGCATTGTTGTTAATGCGTTCAAGCACTTGAAATGGACCATCTCCTCTTGGAAGTAGTTTCGAACGCCTTTGATCGGGAAATCTTTCCTTACGCAAGTGTAGCCACACCCAATCTCTGGGTTCGAAGATTACTTGACGCCGACCCTTGTTGGCCTGTTTGGCATATTGGTCCGTCCTCTTCTCAATGTTAAGTCTTGTCTTCTCATATATCTGCTTAACAAAATCAGCTTTGTTTTTGCCATCCATGTTAGTATACTCGGAAACATGCAATGGTGATAAATCCAATGGTGTTAAAGGATTAAAGCCATACACAATTTCAAAAGGTGAGAATTTAGTAGCAGAGTGAACAGACCTATTATAAGCAAACTCAACATGTGGTAGACATTCTTCCCAAAGCTTAATATTCTTTTTAATGATAGCACTCAATAATGCAGATAGAGTTCTATTTACTACTTCCGTTTGACCATCTGTTTGTGGATGACAAGTAGTTGAAAACAACAGTTTAGTTCCTAATTTACACCACAATGTCTTCCAAAAATAGCTCAAGAATTTAGCATCTCTATCCGAAATAATTGTTCGGGGCATGCCATGCAAACGCACAATGTCTCTAAAGAATAAATCAGCAACATGGGATGCATCGTCAGTTTTGTGGCATGGGATAAAGTGTGCCATTTTTGAAAACCTATCCACGACCACAAATATAGAATCATGACCATGCTTAGATCTAGGTAAACCCAATACAAAGTCCATAGACAAGTCAATCCAAGGTTCACTCGAAATAGGCAATGGTGTGTATAACCCATGGGGTTGAACACGAGATTTAGCTTGACGACATGTAATGCATCTATCACAAATTCTTTGCACATCTCGTTTCATATGGGGCCAATAGAAATATTCTTTTATAACAGATAAAGTTTTATCAACACCAAAATGTCCCATCAAACCACCTCCATGTGATTCTTGAACCAATAATTCACGTAAAGAACATGCAGGTATACATAATCGATTTTCACGAAACAAGAATCCATCCATCTTGAAGTATTTACCTACAACATTCTTTTCACAATTTTTAAACTCTTCACAGAAATCATGGTCATTATCATATAATTCTTTGATTTGTTCAAAACCAAGTAATTTTGTGTCAAGAGTATTTAACAACACATACTTTCGTGAAAGAGCATTGGCCACGACATTTTCCTTACCTTGCTTGTAACGAATGACGTATGAAAATATCTCGATGAACTCCATCCATCGTGCATGTCTCTTGTTCAACTTGTGTTGGCCTTTCAAATATTTTAATGATTCATGATCTGTGTGAATTACAAATTCCTTAGGCCACAGGTAATGTTGTCAAGTCTCCAATGATCGAACTAAGGCATATAACTCCTTGTCATAGGTAGGATAGTTCAAAGTTGCTCCACTCAATTTTTCACTGAAATATGCCACTGGTTTTCCTTCTTGCATCAATACAGCTCCAATGCCTAAACCTGAAGCATCACATTCAATTTCAAAGGTTTTAGTGAAATTAGGCAATACAAGTAAAGGGGCGTTAGTTAATTTTTCTTTAATCAAATTAAACGCCTTTTCCTGTGCATCACTCCACTTGAATCCTACACTCTTTTTAATTACTTCGGTGAGTGGTACTGTGATTTCGCTGAAGTTTCTTACAAACCGTCTATAGAAACTTGCGAGTCCATGAAAACTACGAACTTGACTAACATTCGTAGGAGTTGGCCATTCTCGGATTGCTCGTATCTTCTCATCGTCAACCTGTACTCCCTGTGTACTGACAACAAAACCAAGAAACACAACTCGATCCGTATAAAATGTGCATTTGTCCATATTAGCATACAATTTTTTTTTCGAAGCACATCTAGAGCAGATTTTATATGCAATGCATGCTCAACTAAATCCTTGTTGTAGATCAAGATATCATCAAAGTAGACAACTACAAATTTTTCAATGAAGGGACGCAAAATATGGTTCATTAATCTCATGAACGTGCTAGGAGCATTAGATAAACCAAAAGGTAAGACTAACCACTCATATAACCCATATTTTGTTTTAAAAGCGGTTTTCCATTCATCTCCCTCATGCATTCTAATCTGATGATAACCACTCTTCAAATCAATTTTAGAAAATACACAAGATCCATGCAATTCATCTAACATATCATCTAACCTAGGAATGGGATGTCGATACTTTACCGTGATGTTATTTACCGCTTGACAATCAATGCACATACGCCACTTCCCATCCTTTTTAGGCACTAAAATAACTGGAACCGCACATGGACTCATGATTTCCCTTACGAACCCCTTGTCCATTAACTCGTCAACTTGCCTTTGCAATTCCTTTGTTTCCTCGGTATTGCTTCGGTATGCCAAGCGGTTTGGAATGGTCGCGCCAGGGACAAAGTCAATTTGATGCTCAATTCCCCGAATTGGTGGTAATCCCTGTGGAAGTTCCTCGGGAAATACATCCTGATAATCCTGTAAAAGAGAAGAAACAACACTAGGCAAAGTAGGATTATTAGCGTTAGTATTTAAAAGTGTCTCCTTATACTGAAGTATAATCATTGGTTTTTTAGAATCCAAAGCTCGCCTTACATCACTTTTTTTTGCAAAAATATTTGTTTTTCTCTCTTCTCCTTTCTTTTTTTCTCTCTCTTTTATTTTTTTGTTTTCATGATCTCTCTGTAAATGCATTTGATCCTCATGCACCTGTTTTGGTGACATAGGACACAAGGTAACTTTCCTTCGATTGTGAACAAAAGAGTACTCATTAGTAAAACCATCGTGTTTTACTTGCCGATCGAACTGCCAAGGTCTCCCAAGTAGTAAGTGACCCGCCTGCATAGGGACTACATCACATAGAATCTCATCGACATACTTCCCAATTGTAAACGAAACTGATACTTACTTGGTTACTTTGATGTCGCCGCTGTCATTGAGCCACTGCAATCGGTATGGATGATGATGTTTTGAAGTTGTAAGTCCCAATTTCTCCATCATAGCGATACTTGCAACATTTGTACAGCTCCCACCATCAATCACGACACAACAGATCTTACCATTTACCATGCATCTAGTATGAAACAGATTTTTCCTTTGTTCACTACTTTCTTCTTTTACCTGTGTACTAAGCATTCTTCGACTAACCAACACTTCACTATGCATAGCAACCTCCCTATCTTCCTCCAATGATGGCATAGAGTCATTGTCATTGTCTTCTTCCTCGGTTTCCACTTCTCCATTATCAAGCAATAACATAGTTCTTTGATTTGGGCATTGATTTGCAATATGTCCCATGCCTTGACATTTAAAGCATACAATATCTCGATTACGACTAGTAGAAGGTTGATTGGTTTTACCTTGCAATCCCTGAGTAGTCGCTCCTTGCTTGATTTCTGTTTTTGGTTTGAAAATAGTTGGTTTTTCCTCGCGTTTCACATTATTGGGCTTCCATGATGATCCTGTGGTAGGATTTATTCGCTGGCCACCTCTCCTCTTAAGCTGCTTTTCTATTTTGATAGCCATGTGCACCATATCTTCCAATACCACATAGTGTTGACGCTCCACCAAATCTGTAATTTCCCAATTTAACCCTGCTGAAAATCGGGCCATGGTTGCCTCATTATCCTCGTCGATGTCAGCCCTAGACATTAACATCTCCATCTTCTTGAAGTAGTCCTCCACACTCTTACTTCCTTGTCTCAAGTTTTGCAAATTTCGAAACAGATCTCGGTAGTAGTGGTTGGGCACAAACCTCTTTTTCATTACAGCTTTCATTTCTGCCCAAGTCTCTATTAGACGTTCTCTACACCTCCTTCGACTGGTCATCAATTGATCCCACCAAGTAACCGCATAATCTGAAAATTCTGTAGCGGCAATTCTAATTTTTTTGAGATTCGAGTAGTTGTGACAATCAAATATCCATTCCATTTTCTTCTCCCATTCTAAGTATGCCTCGGGATCACTCCTGCCTTGGAATGTGGAAATTTTCATTTTGATGTTATCGAGGTTGTTGTCCTCTCGATTTCGGCCGCCTCTATCCCTTGCAAAATGTCTCCTAGGGATAAAGCCAGTTTCTCGATCCTCTTCCTCGCTAAATCTTTCATCATAGTAATTTGTCTCCTCTAGTCTAACTTCCTTTTGTTGGGCCTTTCCTTTTGGGCGTCCACCCGGAGGGATTTGAGTTTGTTCCCCTCGAGTGTCACTCAATTGATCGATGCGATCATGCACTTGCTCCATAGCCATTCCTAACTGTCGGGAAAATTCTTTCATCATTACCTCCATCTTGAGTTTTGGGTCAAAATTCGATGTAGAAGGTTCATTTTTAATTGCCTTATCTCTTGGGTTAGACATATTTTCTGCAAAACAAAGGTTAGTAGAAAACAAGTTCCTCACCACTCCCTTACGTGTTTCGCTCAAACAGTGTATTACACAAATATGAAACACTCGTGTATCACACTAATGGCTTTTACCCTCTAGTAATCTCACTACTCTTGCCTTTTTCCGCTCGTAGTTCTCTCTATTAGGTTCTTTTTGAATTCACACAAATATTACCTCAATTTTCCAATTTCAATCCAATAAGAACTTATCAAGAATACAATATAGAAGGTATGACTCTCGGAATACCAACAAGACTTCACAATCGTCAAATATGATTCTTTGTAAATGAAATCCCAATAATAACAATCAACAATAATAATTTTCTGCAATATATTTTCTGCAGTTTTTTTTTTCTTGCAGTTTTTTTTGTGACTAAAATCCAACAATAAAAGTAAAGATAAGTAACTTGATAGGAACTTATCTCTGATACCAAATGATAGACTCCACGGCACGCTTGCGTGAGGTGGTCGTCGCCCGGATCGTTTCTAACAAGTTGATAGGATGGATAGTTTGCAACACCTTAACCCCTCGCCTATATGTAGACGGTAATCTTGGTACAATTGCTTGTCAATGAAATTTGCGTAGGATGGACACCAACGACACTTTGACCCCTCACTTATATTAAAGCGGTAATCTCGGTACAATCGACGATTGATGCGGTAGAAGACGCCACACACAAGTATGAATGGTTGTATGATAAGTCAATTATGAATCTCTAAAGAGAACTAAGGAACACTTAGGAATTCTTCAAAGAACCACAAGTAGATAAACAAACTCACAATAATATTGATAATGCTGAAAATTGGTGTGAAAACTATTACAACAATGATCATATTTATACTAAGCTAGAGAACAATCTAGAATTACACAAACCCTAAAAAAACACCATTACATAAAACAAGGAACCTTGTTTTGGGAAAGGAAACAATTGGTGGAAAACACCATTACTTAAAACATGGAACCTTGTTTTAGGAAAGGGAACAGTTGGTGGAAAACACCATTACTTAAAACATGGAGCCTTGTTTTAGGAAAGAGAACAATTTGTGGAAAACACCATTACCTAAAACATGGAACCCTGTTTTGGGGAAGGAATACCGCAATCCAAGAATGTCAGTTTTTAGCAACAGTGAAGTCTATTGCGGTGTTGTGGGTACAATTGTTATCACTGTGTTTATGATCTTCGCGTACTTGTATCCCGTCTCTACGTTCTCCGTACTTGTTTTAACATTGTTCCATAATTCATGAATCATCCCGTTAAGTCCTTTTTTGAGGCGTTTAACCCGAGTCTTCGTAATGGGTCCAAGTGGTATATGCAATGGATCCGCTTGGGTTTCGTCATTGGCTTCCAAACTAAGGATGTCCTCATCAGCTTATAAACATTGTCATCTTTACGTGGGTTCGTCAGTTCGTGGAGTCTTTAACTCTATATACTTACATACGTTCTTCTACGCAATGTGTCAGCTACTACATTCGCCTTTTCCACGATGGTAGTGAATGGTATAGTCGTAATCCTTCAACAGCTCGAGCCACGTCGTTGTCACATGTTGAGTTTCTTCTAGGTGAAAAAATATTTAAGGCCTTTATGATATGCATAGATTTCTATTTACTCTCATTTTTCTTCTTTACGAATAAAATAAGAGCACCCCAAGGCGATGTATTCGAACGTATGAAGTCGGTATCTAACAACTCCTGTAGTTGGGTTTTTAACTCCAAAAATTCAATATGAGTCATATATATGGGGTCTTAGAAATAGATTTTGTATTGGGTTCAAGGTCGATACAAAAATTTGATTTGACGGTCTAGGGGTAGGCTAGGAAGTTCTTCGGAAAATACGTCATGAAACTTTTTAACAACAGAAATATCATTCAAATTTGACATATTTTTATTTAAATCAGTTACATGGGCTAAGAAAGCTTGACATCCGTTTTTCAATAAACGAATGACTTTGTGACTAGAAATGACGGTTATTGATTTCAATGGTTTGGTTGCTTAAATTCGCATAATAGGTTGATTAGGAATATGAAAACTAATGACTTTACGAAAGCAATCAATTTTAGCATGATGAGTAGTTAACCAATCAAATTCATGCATGTCCAAGGAGATAAGATCAACAGATAATGTGAGAGTGCCGATTTGAACAAGGCAAGATTTATAGACTGTAGATGTAACGAATGTTTGTTCTAATGGTGTATCAGCAAATAAGTCAAAATTTAATTTATCAAGGGTCAAGTTTAAACGTTGGGCACAAGGAGATGAAATAAAAGAGTGGGTAGAACTAGTATCTAATAAGGTATAGACTCGCAAGAATTTATGATTAGCTCACCGGTTATAACGTCATCTGGTTTCTACGCATTTTGAGAGGTTACGACAAAAGCTCTGCCTTGTACCACCGACTTTGACTTGTCCGTGTCAGCCCTTGGTGTCATCGTTACGGCTGGACTTGATTTTGCTACACGACAGAATCGAGATATGTGGTCTTCCTTTCCATAATTGTAACATACCTTGGATGACTGTGTACAGTATGGACTGATGTGTCCCTCCTTTCCGCACTTGTAATATATGACTGGTGGTCGTTCCTCTTCCCTCGAAACTGGTACTGGTGTTGCTGCTGATGCTGGTGCATTTTCCTGATTATTGTTAAATTTTCTCTTCTTGAAATTGTTGTTGCTTGACTCACTCTTCCTGTTATCTGGGCCAGGATTACCACCGAAGTGGTTACCATTTTCGACCTGATGATTCCCTCCTCACTGGTTATCACTATTTCGATGATTGTTGCCACCATTACGATTATTATCGTAATTTTTCTCTCACTGTTGGGTGTTGCTTCCTGGTTGTAGTATTTCCCTTTCTTGCTCCACTACTTGAGCCCTATCCACGACATCTGCGTATATACAAATTTTATGAGAAACGAGATATTGACGAATTTCAGGTTTCAAACCTCGTAGGAACATCCGTGTCATCCGTTTCTCAGTGTCCACCAAATGGGATGCAAAACGCGATAGCTCGGCAAACTTGGCTTCGTACTGCGACACCGTCATGTTGTTCTGTTCCAGTTTGATGAATTTCACCTCCTTCATATGGCGAATACTTTCCGAGAAATACTTCTCGTTAAATAATTCCTGGAATTCGACCCAAGACATCTCGAGTGCCGAATGATGGGTACGTTTCACAGATTCTCACCAATGATCCGCTTCTCCTCGCAGCATAAAGGTGGCAAAAGGAACCTTTTGGTCACATGTGCAACGCAGTACATCAAATATCTTTGTTAATTGTTTAAGCCATGACTCTGCTTTGAGTGGATCTGGCTTGCCGAAAAATTCAGGTGGTCTCAATTCTTTGAACTGCTTGGCAGTGACTATCTATACATTATCAGCGTTTCTGCCAGTATTGTAGACATGAGCTCTTCTCGCTTGGTTCTACATGTATTACATGAAATTCCTAAACATTTCATCATTCATTCTGTTGTTAGCATCATGATTAGCATCATGATGTTCTGAGTTTGCACCCGCATTATTTGTAGCTTCCTGATTTTCAGTCACAATTGTCTCATAGTGAATCTCTTGGTTTCAGATGCCATTCTGAAATGTGATCACAAAACAAAGATTATTTAAAGAAATAGACATGCAACATCTTGTCCCTCTAACCAAACCAATAAAAAAAACAAAATAACTTAGGTAGGATACACTAGCGAAGTGTCGACGCCGGGTTTTTCGCTTTCTCTGTCTTTCCCAATTTTAGCCTTTTGGTTTAGATGATTTTTGGAAAAGGTCGGCATTGAGGTCGACGGGGTTTTGAAAGATCGTTTTTATGATGAGCCAATTAACCAGAGTCGCCAGTTGGTATATTTGAAATGGATGTACCAACTCATCCGAGTTTTCGCTCTTTTGTAAATCGCTGGCTCATATGTGACTCCGAATTAATTTGGTCTGCGAATTGAGATTCATAGAGTTCGGGGGCTTGCTTAAGTGAGGGGAAGGTGTTAGGCACCCCTCGACTTCCGTGAAACACGGTTACCGCAATCTTAATGCTTTCCTATCCTTTAATTCATGAATATGTGTATGTAGGTGCGCGCGTGTGTGTGTGTGTGTGTGCCTATGTGAATGTTGTGATGAGTTTGTATGAAAGAATCATTTGGATTTTAGGGAAAATCGTGTTTTAATTTGAGTATGCTTCAGAATGTCTTTTCGGTATACCCGAGAAAGCTTTATTCTTTATGAGAAAGGTTTGGTTTTAATTGTCCAAAACTATGAGATTTTCATTAAATGTCGTTTTGGCAAAAGAAGAATTTTAAACCTTCGTCAAAATAGGAATCGAGATCTATACATTGCTTTCGTGAAACGATCGGGCAATTTCTAGGATCTCTTTCACCCTATGCACAAAGATTTAATAAAACGTTACTTATTTGCAAAATCATTTTTTGTGTGGTGTTTTGGAAAACGATCTTTCTTTAGCTTCCTCGTTAGATAGGAATCGACATTCATTAACATTTCTCAAATTTTAACCTCGTGATTCTAATATCCTACTTTGCTTGATTTTTATGAAAATCTTATCATTTAGCTTTGAAATCAATTTCGCGTCATAAATCGAATCGAGCATAAACACGCGTCGGGGCTATTCATGGGCATGTAAGCCATCAAAATATCCCCGAACGCCAACAATCACAAATTTCACTATTTCGGGGCCTTAAACACGATTCCCGCCTTGGCGTCGTTTTAAGGCCCAAAGGTTACATGTTACAAAACGAGCATCTTGAATCTATCACATACATCAAAACGTCCATCATCGGATTTGGACCTCGGGGTCGCATTCCTAGGCTCACACGAGATTAATACATGCCTACAAAATGAATATTACATAACTAACCAACCCGGGTTTATCTAATATACCATGATATCCGGAAATGACAATCTAAATAAATTACACCCAATAAATCATCACAAACAAGCTAGAAATTTTATCAATTGGATATCCTCGGGTTATTAGGAAGAATTTTGTTCCGATGGAACCCTCCCTAATAATCCATAATCCATGATTGTTCAACAATATACATGAAAACTACATCCCATCTAAGCAAATAAGATGATATGAATTGTTATAACAAAAGGAATTTTTACCTTGCAAAATGATCTCAAAAAGGATGAAGTCTTGGTATTTGAATAGGATGAGAAATATATTTGATACAATCAAAATTAAAGGAGTAAAATTTCTCTCTTTTTCCTCTCTTTTCTTCCTATTTTTGTTGCAAAATCTACTATTTTTCTCTCAAATTCCGTGCTGCTGTTTGCTGTTTTTCTTCTTCTTCTCCAAAATTTGCTCAACCTCCTGTATGCTGCCGAAGCTGGCTTAAATAGGCTGGCCAGCTGGCACGCCTCCCATCGCACTCAGCTGGTAGTGCCTGGTTTCCTGGTTTCCGTGCTGGCGCACCCACTTGGCCGCAGATCTATCCGCGGCTGGCGGGCCTGACTTTCTCGATTTTTGTGCCACGCCTCGATTTTCGTGCCGCAACGTCGGTTTTCGCTGACAGGCTCGGGTTCTGCAGTCCGGGAATTTCCGGGAGACGTGCCACCTCATTCGGAAGTATATGCCTCAAACGGCCTTATTGTCACGTAAACTTGGGTTGCCCAAAACATTGCGGCGGTGCCGGGCGCTCGCCCTTGTGCCCGCTCCTTTGCTCCCGCAAGCTGGTTCAATTGACGATTTCGCCCTCCTGTCATGGTTAGTAGAAGGAAACGCAAAATTTGGGTGTCTACAGCTGCCCCTCTTTATCATGTTTATGAAATGATAAATGAAATGAACAGGATAAAGAATAGACACTCGATGCATGAATGACAGTTCGTAAGAATGACAGTACATACATGATGCCACACATATAGCTTATGATGCAACACAAGATGTAATGCATGCAAGACACTCGTAAGAGTGTCAATGTATTAACCCCTTGACCGTGTTTGTTAGTCCTTGGGTTCACTCTTTCAATCTATCGTCTCGTTCGGGGCCGAGTATCGTCGCCGGTCACCCATCGCGTAACCCCCGGTTATCGTCGCCGGTTGGTTATCTGTCGGAGCCAGTTATCGTCGCCGGACATCCATCTCGTGATCGCCGGTTATCGTCGCCGGTCGATCGTCATGTCGGGGCCGGGTATCGTCGCCGGTCACCCATCTCGTAACCCCCGGTTATCGTCGCCGGTCGGTTATCTGTCGGAGCCGGTTATCGTCGCCGGTCATCCATCTCGTGATCGCCGGTTATCGTCGCCGGTCGATCGTCATGTCGGGGCCGGGTATCGTCGCCGGTCACCCATCTCGTAACCTCCGGTTATCGTCGCCGGTCGGTTATCTTGTCGGAGCCGGTTATCGTCGCCGGTCATCCATCTCGTGATCGCCGGTTATCGTCGCCGGTCGATCGTCATGTCGGGGCCGGGTATCGTCGCCGGTCACCCATCTCGTAACCCCCGGTTATCGTCGCCGGTCGGTTATCTGTCGGAGCCGGTTATCGTCGCCGGTCATAAAACCATCTCGTGATCGCCGGTTATCGTCGCCGGTCGATCGTCATGTCGGGGCCGGGTATCGTCGCCGGTCACCCATCTCGTAACCCCCGGTTATCGTCGCCGGTCGGTTATCTGTCGGAGCCGGTTATCGTCGCCGGTCATCCATCTCGTGATCGCCGGTTATCGTCGCCGGTCGATCGTCATGTCGGGGCCGGGTATCGTCGCCGGTCACCCATCTCGTAACCCCCGGTTATCGTCGCCGGTCGGTTATCTGTCGGAGCCGGTTATCGTCGCCGGTCATCCATCTCGTGATCGCCGGTTATCGTCGCCGGTCAATCGTCATGTCGGGGCCGGGTATCGTCGCCGGTCACCCATCTCGTAAACTTTTCACTTCAACACGTCAAATGGCTGCAAGGGAGCAAGGTGGGACCCACCAGGGCCAGCCGCAGATGGATCTGCGGCCAGCCGCAGATACATCTGCGGCCATGATCGGGCCTTAAATCCAACGCGGCTCCTCCAGATCTGTCACTTTCAACTTGTAATCCAAAGAGATTCTCTCGATTTTTCTTGTTCGCAAGGGCTTTTTGTCGATTTTTTTTCACTTTCCTGCAAAAACTGTTCCGGTAGGATTGATCTACACGCTACAGGTAACACTTTGACCGGTCACTTTTCAATTTCGTCAATGTTTTGCTATACATTTGACTATTGGCATGTTTAGAGATAAAATGTATGCTTTACAATGCTATGTAATGTACCATCCTATATACATGCTATGTATCAACTATGTGAGTCCTATTTTATGTTCATGAGGCGGTCCCACATATTGTTATTCCTTTCCTGCAATAAAATCATGCATTACATGCTGTAATTACATATATGAATGCAATTTAGATCTGTTTGAGACTTTGATTGATGGAAAACATGTTTGGCTTAGGCCTGGGACGTCCATTTTACAAACGGAACTCTGCCGATTTTTTTTTTTTTTTTTTTTTTTTTTTTGACATGCATCATGTTGCATTAATCATATGATGAGGCTAGAAATTTAGAATGTTCCTTGCATAATTTTAAAAGGGAACTTACCTTCTTTCTCGCCCGTTCCATTCCAGCTATGGATCGTGATGCGCCCAGTAGCTCCTCCGCCTCTCGGACTTCGGGTGTTCGCCGTCGTAGGGCTGCACCTGCCCCTATTCCCCCTCGTACCCGTCAGGCTCGTCGCTTGGCGGAGTCTGTCATCCGTCCTGATCACCCGGACGTTGAGGAGGTTGCTCCTCCGGAGGTTGCGGTGGAGGAGCCGTCTTCCAGCACATCAGCTCCCCCCACTCATCGCACCCTATCTGGCGCTTCTGTCCAGATACCCGATCTATTGGGTCGGGATCTCAGTCGTCATCCCTCGGCATCTCTTGTGGCTAATGAGGTATCCTCGATTCGGCTTTTCATTTGTTCTTGATTTCTCAATTTCCGGTTTTATCTGGATTGACCCATTGGTGATTTTCACAGGTGCCTGAGTTTACCCAGCCGAGGGGTAACTGGTTCAACATCTACTCCCTTTACGCGGCCCTGCACAGTGATTATCGGGCGATGGTGGACTCTTGGGGCTTTCGACATTTCTTCACTATCATCCCCCGCCAGTGCCCCTGGGGTTACATGAGGGCTTTATCCGAGCGATGGTTCCACCAGACGCAGTCTCTTCATCTCCTCGACTGTGAGGTCGTGTTGACCCCATGGGACTGGAGGTACATTACCGGCATTGAGTTTACCGGGTCCCGCGTCCCCTTGGATCTTGATATCACTCCTGTGGAGGTTCGAGCTTTGCTGGGCTTCGCTGCTGAGGACCGGGTCTTTAAGGCCCGCAGTATCCGATCTGGTGCTTTGGCTGTCGATGCAGTCGGGGGTCTCTATGCGCTGCCTATTCCAGCAGATCAGGGTACCAGGGTCATTCTGCTACGACGCCTGTTCCTGACCATCATGAGGGGTTGTTTTCTGGGGAACAACTCCTCCACCATTCATTTCAGCGTCGTAGGAGCGGTCAGAGATGTGGACCGCATCGGTGATTACGACTGGGGGTCATTCACCTTTGCCTATTTCCTCCACGGCATGCGTCTACGCTCAGAGGGACAGACTGATGCCTGGCTCGGCTTCTACCATTTTCTGTTGGTGAGTCCCCTCCTCCTCTCTCTTACTGTATTTCTTTTCCTTTCATCTCTTTTCTGTATTTGATAGTGACTCATGCCTTGCCTTGTTTCTATTCACAGTTCTGGGCTTACGAGCGGCTGCCATGTCTGAGGCCTATCACTACTCTGGGCCCGGACACTTATCCTCGGGGTCGGCGATGGCATCACAGTACTCTGGAGGAGGTCCCCGTGTCGGGCAGCTTTGCACATTGTCGTATTCAGCTGGAGTTGATCACGGCTGCCGACGTCGTCTGGATTCCCTACCTCTCCGAGCATCTGACTGTGGGGTTTGCTGACGGGCATCCTTCCGGCCCAGAGTTCGAGCTTTCCACCCGTCGCCTCACTTTGCAGAGTGTTGGAGGCTGGGTGATGTATCTGGGAGAGCGCGCATTCAGATGCGTCACTGGGGAGATCCGCATCCCGCACTCCCTTTCCTTCACTACTTTCTGGCCGCTGGATTCTCAGCCCTCGGAGATCATGCTTGCCGGGGAGGACGGTCGGATGCTTTCCACGGGTCCCACTACGAGTGATGCATTCCGTACATGGTGGGTGCCCCGTACCATCGGTCCTCAGACTCGGGCCACTTTCTTTCTTGGGGATATGGTTCCAGGCTCGGTGACGATGACCGATTGGGCTGCCTGTGTTCGGACTCCCACCCACGCTGAGCAGATCGCCGCATTGACACGTCAGGTAGATCAGTTATCGCTGTTTATTCGGGGGTTGGGCCGGGCCCCGGAGGAGGCTTACACCTACGATCCTGACGGTGCAGGTTATGATGCAGGCCCGAGTTCATCTGATGCCACAGCGCATCCCTACATCCCTGATATGAACTTTGGTCCTCCGAGCTCGACGACTCCAGGGGATCAGTTCGAGGATCCTGCTTTCATAGATGATACTGATTTTATTTAGACCAGGATAGGATAGGGCCTTTTGTATCGGTACCTGCTTAGATTTCTTTTTCATTTATGCACTATGTACTGAACTCATTTATTTATTTATGCACAGTCTTTTTTTCATCTTTATGGGATTCACCTGCTTTATTATTAACTGTATGATGCATGCTTTTTATTTATGGGTAGAGAATGACCCCTGTACAGTCTTTTTTGATACTATTTTTTTTCACAGATGTCGTCCTCAGATGCCGTGGTTCGTTTGGATTCCACTCTTCCCACAGGGTTGGTTGGCAGCCTCTTCTGCTGGTTGGACAGTCTACTGCCAGCAGATAGGGTTATCGTAGATGGTCTTTTGGGACATTCTTGGTCCTTATTAACCTTCCGGGTGCCAGCGGGCTTTGTGGATGGTCTTCTGAGCTGTTGGGCCCCTGCCCGTCAGGTGTTTAGGTTTGGGACAGTAGAGCTGACCCCCACCCTTGAGGAGTATGCTCGCTTCACCGGCTTGCCGTTGGATGGTCCCTGTGCTAGGGTTACCGTTGGTTCCATGCGCCGTCAATTCTTGACTTTTACCGGTTTGCGGAGGGCTGTCTTATTACCGGTAATCACATCAGACTATATGGTTCCCCTTCAGTTCTTCATTGACCGATTTGGCTCACCTGACGGTTTTCGACTCTTCTTCGGTGATTTTTCCGTGTCCGAGGAGCGCTGGGGCGCCTTGAGAATGGATGTCCTGATGGCCTGTGTCATCTCAGTTTTGTATTTGCCTGCAGGACCCGATCATTTGGATATGCGGATTGTGGCGGCCGTTCGAGCCCTTCGGGAGGATCACACCCTTCTCCCCATGATATTGGCGGATACCTATATGTCGGCCACATATTGCCAGTCCTTCCGAGGAAGATTCTTCAGAGGGAGTTCGACCTTATTGTATATGTGGTTCATGAGTCATCTTAGTCCCTTCGGCCATTTCCGTCGCCAAGGGTTTTGCTTCAGTCATGACATAACCACGCAGTTTTCGCTTCGTCCCGCGAGTTGTACTGATGTGGCCTCCTGGACATCATTTTTGTCTATCATTGAGGAC
Organism: Aralia elata; assembly: GCA_034770075.1. Lineage (NCBI taxonomy): Eukaryota > Viridiplantae > Streptophyta > Magnoliopsida > Apiales > Araliaceae > Aralia > Aralia elata. The sequence continues at coordinate 32,282,279 of CM068381.1, read as the reverse complement.
CCCTTTCATCTATTGGTTTACTCGGGCTATTGCTCCTTCATGAGCTTCTTGACTCATGTGCCTGGCATGGATTTCATTCCCATTGCTGGGTTAAGGGGTGTGACGACCTATCATCCCCTGGCGGTTATGGGACAGTTTGATCAGACACAGGATTTACACCCCTTCGCGGGTGCAGCCTCATACCGATTCCTTATATCATCCTGTACAGAGAGGGATCTATTGCAGGTATACGAGCTTTGGGATCGCAGGATCTTTGCCGAATATAGTGCGAGCTGTCACATCCAGACATTTGCCTACGTACAGTGGTTGCGTGGAGACCTGGATTCGGCTAGTTTGAGTCGGACTGGGGCCTTTGATGACTCTGGAGTGATTTTCACAGAAAATACCACAGACCATTCCATTTCAGCCGATTCTGCCCCGAGTCGGGTCGCTGAGGATTCCCGACTCCGCCTGGCCCTGATTACTACTGAAGCCGAGAGGGATGCCGCCCTTGCCGAGAGAGATGAGGCCATTCGGGCTAGAGATGTTGCCATTGCTGATAGAGAGGCCATTGTATTTCAGACCAGGGCAGTGGTAGATGCTCATTTTGGGACTGTCAGCCGAGCTACTGCTTTACTGGATCGTATTGATATGATGGGGCAGCAGATTGCAGGAGATGCTGATGCTTCAGATCTATCCACCACCCTGTCCATCCTGCTTCGGCTAGTTTCAGATTTGTAGATTATTTTATTTCCTGCATAGACTATGTTGGTTTCATCAGTTATTGAAAGAGAAATCTTGTAATAAAACGACTTATATATATAGACATGCATTTAAATTTAGTCATTTTCCCCTTTTGTCGTATCATTGCCCTCCATTGGATCATCATTTTGTCCAACTGACCATGATTTTGACATTTCGCCTTCTTTCTTTCCTCAAGACTTGATGGAGATTTGACAGATATTGCCGCACACCTTTTGATTTCGTCGGATTGAATCTCAGATTTTGGATAACTGTTTGGGTTGGATCAGGGTATGTATTCTGGGATGAAACTGGTTAGGCAGTTGGTTTCGGGAAGGTTTTGAGGGTGTAGGAAGGTTTTATCTGGCTATCGAAAATTGGTTTTGGTCAGGGAAAGGATTATTTTTAAAGGATCGGACCGCGCCATGATGGCTGCCTACGTACCCCCACAAGTTGGAAGATCAGGTCCTACGTAGTTCGCTGTCAGGGGAAAAAGGAACTGATGATTTAAGCGTAGAACCGCTTCACCGAGTCAGAATTGAGGGGTTGTGGAAATACCTCACCATCCATTTCTTGCAATATGAGGGCCCCTCCGGATAGTACTTTCTTGATCACAAATGGCCCTTCCCAGTTCGGGGCAAACTTCCCCTTGGCCTCGTCTTGACAAGGCATGACTCTTTTCAACACCAAATCGTTTTCCTTGAACTTCCGAAGTCTTATCTTTTTATCGTACGATCGAGAGATCCTCTGTTGATATAGCTGACCATGCCAAATGGCAGCCACTCTCCTTTCATCAATCAGGGCCAATTGGTCATATCGACTTTGCATCCAATCCTCTTCGCTTATCTGAGCGTCGATCACTATTCTGAGGGACGCCATCTCAACCTCGACTGGTAGAACAGCCTCCATTCCATACACCAAAGCGTAAGGGGTTGCCCCTGTAGAAGTACGCGTTGATGTTCGGTATGCCAGCAAGGTGAGGGGTAACAGATCTGGCCATCCCCGATGATTAGCAGACATTTTTGCCATGATCTTCTTGATGTTCTTATTGGCCGCCTCCACTGCCCCATTCATTTTGGGACGGTAAATGACGGAATTGAGATGCTTAATCTTGAACTGGTCACACAGTCCTTTCATGAGGGCGTTGTTTAAATTCTTGGCATTGTCGGAGACTACAACCTCAGGTTGCCCATATCGGCAAATGACATTATTCCTGATGAAGCTGACGATGACCTCCTGAGTTACTTTAGGGAAAGAAGCTGCCTCTACCCATTTGGTGAAATAATCGATCATGACGAAAATGAACCGGTGCCCGTTGCTCGCTTTGGGCTCTATTGGTCCGATTACATCCATTCCCCACATTGAAAATGGCCATGGGGAGGTCATACAATGCAGTTCATTGGGAGGTGTATGGATCACATTACCGTGCGCCTGGCATTGATAACACCGTTTGACATGATCATCGCAATCGGCCTTCAGCGTTAACCAATAATACCCTGTCCTCAAGATCTTTTTGGCCAACATCGGTCCACTCATATGTGGCCCACACAACACCCCGCCATGGATTTCATTCATAATCCTTTGGGATTGCGTTTCGTCTACGCATTGCAACAGTCCCAATCCGGCATCCCTTTTGTAAAGAGAATCGCCACTCAGGTAAAACTTCATCGCCATCTTTTGAATTCTCATCCTTTCAGTCCGATTTGCCTGATCGGGAAGGGATCTGTCTCTCAGATATTCCCTTATGTCGTGATACCAGGGCTGCCTTGTCAACACCACCTCGTTTGATAACACTGCCACATTTTCCTCATATGCCGGGGCATTCTGTACGGTGATCTCAATCTGTGGACTGTCCCTACTCTTGATCACGTGGATTAAGGAAGCCAAAGTCGCCAATGCATCGGCAAAATCATTTCGTCCCCGAGGAATATGGCGGAAGGCGATATCTTCGAACTCTTGCATAAGCTGGGTGACACAACGATGGTATGGAAGTAACCGAAGCTCCTTAGTGTTGTATATCCCGATTGCTTGTCTGATTACCAATTCTGAATCCCCAAACACTGCTAGTCTCCTCACTCCCATGTCGCGGGCCAATCGGAGTCCCAAGATACACCCCTCGTATTCAGCGGTGTTGTTCGAATTGCTGAAACGAAGCTTGGTGGCCACGGGATATTGTTCTCCGGTGATAGAGACTATGACCGCTCCGGCTCCTGCCCCCTCGGCATTCATGGCACCATCAAAATACAGCTTCCAGAATTGTCCCTCGTCATCACATTTTTCGCGCGATACCCAAAATATATCCTCGCCCGGGAGAGGAGTTTCTAACGGCTCCATCCCTCCTGCCAGGGCTTCTGCCAACTGATCTGCAATTCCCTGCCCTTTCATGGCCTTCTGGGTCACGTACACCATGTCAAACTGTTGTAAAATTAACTGCCATCTTGATAGTCGACAATTCAGCATGGGCCTTTCGAAAATATATTTCAGGGGATCCATTCTTGATATCAGGTACGTTGTATGCCCATGGAGGTAGTGCTGTAATCTCCCTGCCGCCCAGGCCAGAGCACAACAAGTCTTCTCGATGGGAGTGTAATTCTGCTCACATTGGCTAAATCTTTTGCTGAGGTAATAGATGGCCTGCTCCTTACCCGCCTCATTTTTCTGTCCCAACATACATCCCATCGCGATGGCATTTACCGATATATACATAAACAGAGGGATCCCATCCTTCGGGGGTGGTACCAGCACTGGTGCCTCCGTCAATTGTTTCTTAATGGTCTGAAACGCCCTCTGACATTGCTCATTCCATTCTTGGGACACCCCTTTTCTTAACAGTTTAAAAATCGGTTCACATGTAGTCGTCAAGTGGGATATAAAACGGCTGATGAAGTTTATTCTCCCCAGGAATCCTCTTATCTCCTTTTCCGTGTGGGGTGCCGGCATATCCACAATGGCCTTAATCTTTGCTGGATCCAACTCAATGCCCCGATCACTAACCAGGAAACCCAAGAGCTTGCCCGACTGTACTCCGAAAGCGCACTTGGCTGGATTGAGTTTCAAATTATACTTTCTGAGCCGATCGAATAGCTTTTTGAGATGAGTTATATGATCGGACTCTACCTTCGATTTCACAATAATGTCATCCACGTAGACCTCTATCTCCTTGTGCATCATATCGTGGAACAAGGCCATCATGGCTCTCTGATAAGTAGCCCCTGCATTTGTGAGACCGAAAGCCAGTCGTCTATAGCAGAAAGTGCCCCAAGGGGTGATGAATGCGGTCTTTTCCCGGTCTTCTTCCGCCACCATTATCTGATGATATCCCGCAAAGCAATCCACAAAGGAATACATTTCGTACTGGGCCGTGTTATCTACCAGGATGTGTATGAAAGGCACCGGGAAGTTGTCCTTGAGACTGGCCTTGTTTAGATCTCTGTAGTCCACGCATACCCTCACCTTTCCTCCAGGTTTAGCCACTGGGACCACATTGGATAGCCATTACGGGTAAGTGGACACCATAATGATTCCCGCCCTGAACTGCTTGATGATCTCTTCCTTCACTTTTAAGCTCCACTCCGGTTTCAACTTTCTTAGTTTCTGCTTGACAGGCCTGAAACCCTCCTTGATAGGTAACCGGTGCACCACAATGTCGGTGGACAATCCGATCATATCCTCGTGCGACCAGGCAAAGACATCCTCATATTGGCTTAGTAACTCAATTATTTCTGTTTTTTGGCTGGGGGTAAGGTCCGTCCCTATCTTAAGTTCCTTTGGCTGGTCAGGGGTTCCAATATCAATGGTGATGGTTTGGTCCAAGTTGGGTTTGGGTTTATCCTCGACCCATCCCTTGATCTCGTCAGGTGCGTCGTCGTAATCTGTCTCATCTTGTTCAATGCCCATTAAATCGAAATCCAGCTCAATGTCAAAATCATAATCATCATTCAAATTTGAAAGACCATTTGTTAGGCAAGGATTACTCAAATTGGTACACCTGACATGAAACAAAATACTTGTCATATACAAATCGATTTTTCACGATGATCGCATTTTCAAATAACAAGAAGAAACGACATAATGATGCAGAAATAAAACAACAACAAAAATAAACTTCTTCATTCCCCCATCATCTGGGGTCAATCACCCTGACGTCGAGCTTTACCCTTTTTTGGATATTACTGGTTTCTGGGTCCAATTGTCGATGGTCAGGTCAGATGAAATGCGCCGGATAAAGGAGGGCCTCACATCGGACACCTCCCCGATGATTACGGATACGTCGCCTGAATCCTTCTCCATATCTTCTCCAGGAATAATCAGCCCTGCCCAATCGATGACAGGCACAACTTGTTGGGCTCCCGGTGGTGCGATAACATTCGTCCCCTCCTTACTGCTTGTTGATTGTCTGGGGATATAGCATTTGGTTTCAAACTCCTTTGCGACCTCCTGCAGGAAACTTTCCCTCCGGGCCAACTCATTACGTGTGGGGGTTAATTCTTCATTCCCTGCCCCAATCACATGCCTGCTGATCCCCTGCCCATTGTCGACTTTGGTCACTGGACTGCCAACTAGTCGAATCGGAGTCGCACCCTGACGGTGTCCCCGTACTGCGCCCACATGGTATCCCAATCCTGCTTTGCCTATCTGCTGTGGTAGGTGGATGGGCTCGGTGATTCCCTGACTGCTTTTCCCTAGTCCCTGTCCAGGTTGGAAGTTCATTTTAATCATTTCCTTTGCCACAAAGGTGGGTTCCGGAGAGACCCTTGGTTTCACAGCTGGAGCTCCCAGGCATCTATAATGGGGAGTGCTAATCTCTAGTGCTTGAAAGCTGGCAGGCGCCGCTGACTCATCCACATTGATTACTGGTAGGCCACTCCTGGGAGGAGAAGGGTCATCACATTCGGCCGAGATTGTTACCAGATTCCCATCGATGATCAACTTGATTTGTTGGTGGAGCGTGGAAGGAACTGCCCCGGCCATGTGTATCCACGGCCTCCCTAACAGCAGGTTGTAGCTTGCCGTGATATCCAGGACTTGGAAGGAGATATCAAAAGTACAGGGTCCTATCTCCACTGGCAATTCTATCTCCCCGATGGTGTCCCTCCGGGATCCGTCAAAAGCCCGAACCACCACATGACTGGCCCGCAGGCGCTTGGGACTGATGTTCATTTTCTTCAGCGTACTGAGAGGACATATATTCAATGCCGATCCCCCGTCGATCAGTACCCCGTTCATGACATATCCTGAGGAGATTACTGCAATGTGTAGCGGTTTTCGGTGCCCCCTTCCCTCTTCGGGAATGTCCTCATCTGTAAAGGATATTGCATCGGTTTCCAATAAGTGGCCTACCAACCGGCCGAAACCCTCCTCACTAATTTCTTTGGGCACAAATGCCTCCTCCAGAACCTTCATCAGGGTTTTGCAATGCTCACTGGATGACAACACCAAATCCATGACTGATGTTAGGGTTGATTCCTCGTTTAAAATCTGGATCCCCCTCATTTCTGGGTGATCCATCCTTTTCAAAAACTCTATGGCCCTTTCCTCAGAAACCTCTTCATTTTTTCTCTTTTGGCTCTCAAGGACTCGCCCGGGCAGATATAAGGGGTTCCCCTTGGTCGTCACGGAAGCACAACTGACCGCTTCCTCTGGCATTCCCCCATAATTCCAGGGTACAGTCTTCAGACTACTGATAGGGAGTTGCGGCCTGGCTGCAAGGATGATGGGCCTCGGGGCTGTCAACTTGACAGGTCCTTCCATGCCATTTGTACTTATCCCTATCAACCTGATGGGCGTTACCCGTGCATTCCCATGATCGTGTATTACGTTGATCATCTCCTCAATTTTCTGCACGTAGTTCAACCTTGGCGGCCCCCCAGCCTCACTTGCCTCTGTCACATTGACTCCCCCCCCCATCATGTCTTGGCAGGGGATTTGCCTTAACATTCGGGGAGTCTGGCTGCTCCACCACAATTTCCCCGTTGTCGATCATGTTCTGAATTATATGTTTCAATGTCCAACAATCCTGTGTATCATGACCCGGGGAACCCGAGTGATAGGCGCACCGCTTGCTTGGATCAAATCTCCTTCCCTTCGGGTCACTTGGGGGAGCCAAATTGATTATCTTCTTTTGGGCCATCAATACCGCTAATACTCGTTCAAGCGGCTCCCCGAGCGGGGTGAATACTCGGTTTTGCGAGGCCTCATATCTTCTTCGCCTTTCTGCTCTTTGATCTGTAAAATTTGGCTGTCGGGATGGCCCTCCCCTTTGTGCCTGTACCGGAAGATGGCTTTCTGCTTTTCTGGATGACCCTTGTAGGATGAGGGAGACATCCTCTTCCTTCTTCTTTTGGACCCTCCGGGAAGTGCTGCTATAGTTTCCATTCTGTATTTGCTCAGCAGCAGTTTCTAAAGCAGTAAGATCCCGGATTTTACCCGATTTCAACCCCATGTCTACCATCTCTCCATGTTTAATCATTTCAGCAAAAGGTCTTCCAATCCCCGAGATGACCCTCTCATAATATGGTGCCTCCTGGATGTCTACAAAGGTCATCACCATCTCTGATTCGTTCATTGGGGGGGTTACCTGTGCGGCCATGCCCCTCCATCGTTGGGCATATTCCCTGAAGGACTCCCTAGGCTGTTTCTTAACCTTTGTCATTTGGTACCTGTCAGGGGCCATCTGGGCCTGAAAGCTGTATTGGGTCAAGAAGGTATGGGCCAATTCCTCCCAGTTGTGGATTCGGGCGTTGTCGAGGCGGGCATACCAGATTCTTGCCTCCCCTGTTAAGCTTTTCTGGAATAGTTGCATTCTTAACCCCTCGTCCTCGGCATAAGCCCCGAGTTCTCCAATGTATATTTTCAAGTGTGTATAGGGGTCTCCCTTTCCATTGTACTTTTCAAACTCGGGAACTTTGAACTTTTCTGGATATCTGGCTCCGGGGGGGAAAACACATAAATCCGAGTAATTAACCCTGCCCAGGGATCCTATGCCCTTTAGAGATTGGATGGTTTCCTCCATGTGTTTCATTTTTCTCCGAAGGTCGTCATTATCCCCCTCTTCTGGGATAGTAATCACTGTCCTGCTAGGTATGGGAACGGGCCTTGGGATGACTGGCTCGTCCTTGAGTCGGGGTTGGTCCTCTTTAAGCAAGTTTGTACCATTTTTAGGAGGATTCTGATCATCCCCTGGCGGTGGAATATTATGCGATCCCTGGTTTGCCGGATCTTGTCTGATTAAGAATTGTTCCTTTAACATTGTGGCCATTTCCATCATCTGTCTTTTAAAATCATCAAACTCCTCCCGAGATATGGAACTATGGTTGGGAAGATCAGCCATTTCAGAGGTAGAGGCCTGGGCTTTCTTAGACTGCGAACGGGTTTGAGGAGCAATCCTACAGAGACAAATGGTTCGAAGTTTAGTCTTGGGGAAATGAAAGAATGGATGCATGCTAAAGCTATAACTTTTTTGTGTGTTTTTGGGTTTTTTAATCTTTTTCTGCAAAACAACTCGTTAGCGGTTCTTTATTGAAATAATACATGCTAGATATGATTTATGCTTCCCGTGTCGTTCCCTGCAAAACACAAAGGTTAGTATTTTCTTTTGACATAGAAAAGGGATGTATGAATATTGAATGAGATCATGACATTTAGACATATAAACGTAAAAAGGCATGAAGAGACTTTTCCTGCGTTGGGTTATTCTGAGGATGACCTATCCTAGGGTTACTCTCACGGGCTTTTCGGCATGAAGGTTCCCAAATCTTCGCAATCTACTCGTTTGAGCCCTTTCGATTGGAGCGGATTTGAGTGGTGCGTTTCCTGAGCCATCTCCGGGGAGCAGCCCCATCGAGTCCAGTAATAAGCAACCGACAGGTTCGCCTCAGGAGGAGGTACTCTCTCAACATACATTCACATTCATCGTCCTCACCGTATGCAAATGATTTCTTTAAAGTAAAGTCATTCCATTCAATCATTCATTCATTGGACAACAACACACATTCGCACAACAAAAGTAAAAAATCAAAATATCGCACACACACACATTTTATGAATTTTAAAGGATAGGACAGCATCAAGATTTGAACGCGGCTTAAGCCCTCTAATGTCCCCAGCAGAGTCGCCAGCTGTCGACGCCGGGTTTTTCGCTTTCTCTGTCTTTCCCAATTTTAGCCTTTTGGTTTAGATGATTTTTGGAAAAGGTCGGCATTGAGGTCGACGGGGTTTTGAAAGATCGTTTTTATGATGAGCCAATTAACCAGAGTCGCCAGTTGGTATATTTGAAATGGATGTACCAACTCATCCGAGTTTTCGCTCTTTTGTAAATCGCTGGCTCATATGTGACTCCGAATTAATTTGGTCTGCGAATTGAGATTCATAGAGTTCGGGGGCTTGCTTAAGTGAGGGGAAGGTGTTAGGCACCCCTCGACTTCCGTGAAACACGGTTACCGCAATCTTAATGCTTTCCTATCCTTTAATTCATGAATATGTGTATGTAGGTGCGCGCGTGTGTGTGTGTGTGTGCCTATGTGAATGTTGTGATGAGTTTGTATGAAAGAATCATTTGGATTTTAGGGAAAATCGTGTTTTAATTTGAGTATGCTTCGGAATGTCTTTTCGGTATACCCGAGAAAGCTTTATTCTTTATGAGAAAGGTTTGGTTTTAATTGTCCAAAACTATGAGATTTTCATTAAATGTCGTTTTGGCAAAAGAAGAATTTTAAACCTTCGTCAAAATAGGAATCGAGATCTATACATTGCTTTCGTGAAACGATCGGGCAATTTCTAGGATCTCTTTCACCCTATGCACAAAGATTTAATAAAACGTTACTTATTTGCAAAATCATTTTTTGTGTGGTGTTTTGGAAAACGATCTTTCTTTAGCTTCCTCGTTAGATAGGAATCGACATTCATTAACATTTCTCAAATTTTAACCTCGTGATTCTAATATCCTACTTTGCTTGATTTTTATGAAAATCTTATCATTTAGCTTTGAAATCAATTTCGCGTCATAAATCGAATCGAGCATAAACACGCGTCGGGGCTATTCATGGGCATGTAAGCCATCAAAATATCCCCGAACGCCAACAATCACAAATTTCACTATTTCGGGGCCTTAAACACGATTCCCGCCTTTGCGTCGTTTTAAGGCCCAAAGGTTACATGTTACAAAACGAGCATCTTGAATCTATCACATACATCAAAACGTCCATCATCGGATTTGGACCTCGGGGTCGCATTCCTAGGCTCACACGAGATTAATACATGCCTACAAAATGAATATTACATAACTAACCAACCCGGGTTTATCTAATATACCATGATATCCGGAAATGACAATCTAAATAAATTACACCCAATAAATCATCACAAACAAGCTAGAAATTTTATCAATTGGATATCCTCGGGTTATTAGGAAGAATTTTGTTCCGATGGAACCCTCCCTAATAATCCATAATCCATGATTGTTCAACAATATACATGAAAACTACATCCCATCTAAGCAAATAAGATGATATGAATTGTTATAACAAAAGGAATTTTTACCTTGCAAAATGATCTCAAAAAGGATGAAGTCTTGGTATTTGAATAGGATGAGAAATATATTTGATACAATCAAAATTAAAGGAGTAAAATTTCTCTCTTTTTCCTCTCTTTTCTTCCTATTTTTGTTGCAAAATCTACTATTTTTCTCTCAAATTCCGTGCTGCTGTTTGCTGTTTTTCTTCTTCTCCAAAATTTGCTCAACCTCCTGTATGCTGCCGAAGTTGGCTTAAATAGGCTGGCCAAAGCCAGCCGCAGATCTATCTGCGGCTGGCCGCAGATGGATCTGCGGCTGGCCAGCTGGCACGCCTCCCATCGCACTCAGCTGGTAGTGCCTGGTTTCCTGGTTTCCGTGCTGGCGCACCCACTTGGCCGCAGATCTATCCGCGGCTGGCGGGCCTGACTTTCTCGATTTTCGTGCCACGCCTCGATTTTCGTGCCGCAACGTCGGTTTTCGCTGACAGGCTCGGGTTCTGCAGTCCGGGAATTTCCGGGAGACGTGCCACCTCATTCGGAAGTATATGCCTCAGACGGCCTTATTGTCACGTAAACTTGGGTTGCCCAAAACATTGCGGCGGTGCCGGGCGCTCGCCCTTGTGCCCGCTCCTTTGCTCCCGCAAGCTGGTTCAATTGACGATTTCGCCCTCCTGTCATGGTTAGTAGAAGGAAACGCAAAATTTGGGTGTCTACACGAAGGATTTTACCCGTCTCTCCCCTCCTAGCTCTAATCCCAGATCTCTACCAGAGATCATATCCCTAAGCTCTGATACCAATTGTGACGCCTCCAAAATAGGTCCATACAACCCATTTTGAGTCGCCAATAACATTCTACAAAATACAAATACAAATACGAATTTTTTCATTTACAACTAATAAGTGTTGTGCAAAATACGACAACACAATACAAATACATCTTAAATTCTCAATACACTTATTGCCACACTAATAATAATGTATTGAGATATTTCTATTGTCTCGGACCATCACTCCATTCCCTGGCTAGTCCCCGCTACACTCTCTTTTCTTGAGGAGAACAATGGAACAAAAAGGAAAAGGGTGAGCACAAATAGCCCAGTAGGAAATATCATGACTAAGATAATGAAGAATAAAATTATCTTTAGCCTTCAACCAAAATAAATCAGAGATTTAAAGATATTATAATTGTTCAATAACAACAACTGCAGCGGAACGAATAATTCATTAGAAGAGTCAAGCAGATTATAATATCTACCATCTTCTAAAAGTTAAAAGATCACCACCAATATTTTCTCCCTGCAACACCAATCAACAGTTTCTATTTATGAACATTCAAATCAACAATTTATATTCAACAGCCTCTCTTTGCACTATGTGACAAAGATATTTATTTGTAACATCACCGGTCATGATCATGCCAAACGCCAGTTCATCTTTGCACTACGGGCCAAAGAGAACTTTCACTATACGCCTTTGTTTGTAACACTAAAAGTCATGATTATACCAATACACAGTTTAGTCAAAATCATGTCACGCCAGTTCATCTTTGCACTACGGGCCAAAGAGAACTATCACCACAATTTAAGTATGAGGATGAGGATGATGACAATGATATAGTGAGATTAAGGATAAGAAAAGCTTTATAATTTAATCAGTGTCAAAGATTGACCAAATTGCTAACACGATGACCAAATTGTGGATTCAAATTCAAGAATGATATTCAAGAAATTATTTCATGCTTCAACTATAACGTATAAAATGAAATAGAAAGATTCAAGTGAAAAGATATTAGATGAAGCACAAACTATTAAGGATATTCTACTAATTTTCAGGTATTTTCTCCATTTAAAAATAAGGTTTTGGAAACAAATAAAGATTTCTTATCATAAATGGAGAAATGTGAAAGAAAAAGATATCACTTAAAGAGTACAAAAGAAATGATACGTTATACGAGTATAACAGAATATATGAAACTGCAAATGGATTTTCACCCGTCATGCGATAATCTGCGTAGACAGATTATTTCCACAACAGATTAATGAGTAATGAATACAAAGGGTTATTCACCAGGTACGACACTCGTACATACAGGTTATTCCCACAGAATAATAAGAAATGAATACAAAAGGATATTCACCAGGTACGACACTCGTACATACAGGTTATTCCCACAGAATAATAAGGAATGAATACAAAAGGATATTCACCAGGTACGACACTCGTACATACAGGTTATTTCCACAGAATAATAAGGAATGAATACAGAAGGGTATTCACCAGGCATGCGTCAATCCGCACAGACAGGTTATCCCCATAAATTAATACGGAATGAATAACAACCTTTATGAGTATAATATCACTTACGAACAAGGAAGCAAATGATATTACATAAGAGTATGAAAGAAATGATATCCCCTACCTTCGTTAATACGTGATTGGATGTTGCTTTCTATGAAGTTTACTAACTTGGACAATACTAGTATTCTCACAAATACTCACAATAGCCTAGCACACTAAGAGAACTCAAGAAATTTAGAGAGAGAGAGTATATGCAAGGAAGGTGTGAAGATTTCTTAAGATAATCTCCCCTATTTATAGGAAAACCAAGTTTCATTAATTGCACAAAAAGGGCTCGACTTATTACACTTTAGTACCTCCATCTTTGCCTCTATTTTTAATATAATCCCTCAAGTATTACCAATCTTGCATAAATCCCCTAATAGTTCCCACATGTGAACCAATAGTTCCATCATGTGAATTTTAAAATTTCAATTAAGTACCCCTAAGTTAGACTCCACTTTTAATCCATCAATAATGCTAAAATATCATAACAAATAATATGAGTTACAGTGCCATGATAAATAATAAAAAGTATCATGCAGATGCTATTGTAATTATTGAATCAAAATACTGTGTAATTGTTACTTTATCAATTATTGAATCAATAATTTAAAATACTATACAATACCGTGTGCCTGTGAAATACCGCGTACTACTGTGAAATAACGCGTTTTACTGTTCTTTTTATTACCGGGTATTTCAACAATTGCCGGTGATAATACTGTTGACAAAATATTGTCGCTTTCAATATTCGACAATGGGGCCCACTATCGTTGACAATATTGTCATTGTGGGGCCCACTAATATTTTGTTATTTCGGCGCCGTACGTTACCGAATATAAAAGTGGTTATTTCGACGGTGCCGTCGTACTTTGCCGAATATAATATTCTCCGACATAACGAATATTATCCGACAGAAGGAATATTCCCCTACATACATGTTTGACTTTTTTGTATAAATGAATAGTATATTCGTATGAATAGTACTTTTGTATTTATACTGTATAATTTCGTATCCAGCTCATATAAACATTATGACGTAATTCAAAGATCGAAAAAAAATGTAAAAGCGTTTTTAGCGTGAATAGTCTCCCGTGAATAGTGATCACGTGAATAGTGATCGCATGAATAGTGATTTAGCGTTATTACTAGACTTCTCAATTTTTCATATTTCACTAATAACTTTATCATTATCGATTTAACACCTTTCTGTTTAAAAACAATAAGAAAAAAAATTCTCTTTATTAAAATTTTTGGGGTTTTACAACATACATTTTATAGAATTTAAAATGAAATGGAGTTGTGGTCGAAATTTAGTATATGTGATAATTGAGCCATTAAAATACACAAACTGATATCAGGTCATAATATTCCCAATATATTCCTTTTATATCTTATCTTATAGTTATTGAAAATATGGCACCAATAATATTCCCAATACATTCCTTTTATATCTTATCTTATAGTTTTTTTCCATTATATTTAACTTCAAAAATAGTCACACACAATTATTAAGAATATGGTCTACTAATTTTATGTAAAATGATTAAAACATGTGTATACTTTATGATCGAAGTACTTCTTAAATCAAATAATAATGAAATTAAGACTGTACTAGCACCAATTTTTCACAAAATGATTAAAAAAATTCTCTATTTTTCTTTTCCAATTTTCATGTTCATCTATTGAATTTTTCAGTTGAATTGGACACGTGTACATTAGGGGTCGGTTGGCCGGTGGAATATGCTGGCATAGCACAGTTAAAAAATAAATTGTGGCATCAGATTGAAGCCACGTGTAAAGTGAAGAGATGTGGGCGGTTGATGTGACATGTTTAGGTTATGGAATTTCTTTTCCTCAGATTAAATAAGACATTTTTTTTTTTTTTTTTGGGCAAAAAAAATAAAAGAAGAAAAAGATGGGCTGGCATGGAGTCCTGAAAGAGCTAATTGTTGGTGGGCCAGAACCAACATATAAATGTGGTGGGCCCAGGCTGCATGTGAGTGAAGGCCTCACTACCTAATTAAAGTGAGGAAACTTGAGAGTCTGAGTTGTCTTTTATCATCAGTTTATCCTTAATTTTATTTTTAAACTATAAAATATAGGAACACGGAAAATGAAAGTTATCTCATATTTATATAAAATATCTTTTTATAATAATAATATTTTAAAAATTATAAAAATATTTTTATTATGCATAACATAAAAGATAGTGTATTTAATTATATAAAAGGATATTTCATAAAAAAGTGTGAGTTAACTAAATAATAAATTTGGAAAAAGAAAATAAATCAAATGGGATTACGTCACATGATTATGATCCCCCAACCACTCCATTATTGTTAATCATTTATACTAAACTATGGGAAATAGTTGATAATTAGGCTTAGCTAAGGCAAAATTAAGGTAAGGAGGTGAGGATTCTTTGGCATTGACATATAACATCATAAAGACAAGTCGACGACTTATACGTCTTGCATGTGTGTAAGTTATATGGGATAAAATAAAATTTTTATAAAATTTAGCAGAATAAATAGAAAAATATAAAAAACTTAACATTAAAAAAATAAAATAATAATATTTCTTAAGTTGTAAGGACGAAAGAACAAAAAGAAAAAAAAATGACCTAATTACACCAAATTTATAGAAAAAACTTTATAATTTTGATCATAGATAACATATACACCAACATAGTACCTATGTTTGGACGTACGTATATTTGGAATTGCTTAAGCAATCTAAATATTGATTGTAATCGGATTTATTGTTAACTTTGTAAAGAGATTTTTTTTAAAATTTTAAAATTTAAAATTAATGTGATTTAAATTTAAAAACATCTTACATTACTTTTAAAAAATTAAACTTGATCTTAATAGTTTACGAAAAGAATATGACTTATTTTACTATAAAGAAGAAATAACTACAAATGAACAATTTTACTCTTACTACCACAAATGACAAGTGTGATTTATATGATGATTTAGACTAAACTACAGTTTATACTTTAAATTTTTTTAGGTTTATTAAGATTTGCACTCTAAAATTTGTAGAATTATTGAATTTTGTATCCTCAATGTGTAAAATATATCTAAATGCACATTAAGGTTCTTTGTTGCTAAACAAAATATGAGGCTTTAACCGGTCAAAAGGCACCCCAAGATTCTTTTCGCTAAACAAAATGTACCCTCACTTTTGGGTTCAAAATGTATAGTTTTAAATAAAAAATAATTTTAAAGTGCACTTAGGTGGTGTTTGTTTATCTTTTAACAACTCCACGTCTAATTCGGTAAATGAGTAAAATTATTTGGTAAAATTTTGTTTACCACTTATCGTCTCTTAATCCGTAACAGGAAGATATAAATCTAAATCATTAAGAGCTGTCTGTTAATGAAAAAATATAAATCTATAGAGCCTCTATAAATTGTACTCCCTTCATTCTAAATTTTAAGATCATTATTAATTTTTGAAAAGTCAATTTGTAATATTTTTAAATTTAAAATTGATATTTTTAAATTTAAAAGTTATTCAAATGTTTTATAATTTTTAGTTATCAAACAGGTTTTTATGTTCAGATTCTATTTCACTTGGATGATCTAATTTATTAAGATATACTAATCATTCAAATCTTAATTATTATCAAACACCACCTTAAATACATTTTAAATATTGAAGTGCAAATCTCAATAATCATATAAACTTTGGGGTGCAAATTATATTTTCTTTCTTTTTTTTGTTAAATTGCAAATTATATTTTCATCGACAATTAATTCATGATAAATTTAAATTTCAACTAATATAAAATAATAAAATAAAATAATAATGTGTGTTTGTTTTTATTTTTTATTCTATACATCTACTACGTTATTCTCTAATATTAATATAAATTTATCGTAACAAACTCTAAATTATAGAAGTTCAAATTTTCCTACAATATTTTTTGAATTTCTCAGCCAAAAATAAAAGAAAATAAAGTATTATCATAGTATATGCTTTTTGACCTTTTCTTTCTCTACCTTCTTTTAAAAAAAGTGATAGGACCGTTTTTATTATATAGCCGTTGGATTGTGCTGATTATGAAGCTGGCAGTCACTTTCCATAACGGTCTCTCGAACGGCTACTTTCTCTCAGCCACTCATTTCCTTGCTTCAAGCCTGAAGGGCTTTTTATATATATATATATATAACTCGTTTAAGAATAATTTTTTTTATAAGAAGCTTTATATATATTTAGAAAAAAAATAATTATTTTTTATTTTATTTTTAAAAAAATAGAATAATTGAAAGAGAGGAGAAATAATAATTTATTAGTGCATGAGTAATAATAAAATTTTAAATTAATATTAATTACCTAATATTAGAATTAATAATTTTTTTTAATATATGTGAGTATCTCTTAAATAACCTATATATTGAAAAAAAAGAAGCAAATAAATTAGTTTATTTTGTGGCCCTAACCTTCATGTTGTTTCCCACTACAGTTTGGACCTTTACCTTTGACTTTCATTTACTTGCTTAAGCTCAAAGGAAACCCTAGACTTCACGTTATTTTTTGTAGCAAAATTAAATTTGACCATTAATTATATTGAAATATCTAATTTTTTTTTTAAAAAAAAAATTAAACTTTTTCGATTTTTTTGGAGTACTATTAATTCATTACATCTATGGATGAGTTTGAACTCAGGTCCTTGCTATGACAAAACCTAGTAATACCATCCAAATAAATGTTTGGTGAAATTGCTCAAAATTATTCTTTTACCCCCATTCTGTAATCTAATAGGGAGTTTAGCACTTATCCCTCCCTAGACTTGGAATCAAATTTTCTTTTTCATCACCTACATAAAAAAAAAAACTCTACATTTACCTTTTCTTTTCAAATTTAATGATTAACATAACCACACAGGCCATGTGTGTATTGGTTAGGACTTAGGAGGGTAGGGTATATATTTTTAGTTTTTTTTTTATTTAAAAAATAGTTAATTAAGCAGACTGGAGAGTGGCGGGTGGAGTGGGATGGTGGGGGGGGGGGGGTGAGACTCTGAGAGTAAAAAGTTGATGAGGTTAAAATTGAAATTTCACAATGAACCTTAAAAGTAGGAAGGTAGCTTAAAATTGAAATTTCACAATGAACCTTAAAGTAGGAAGGTAGCTTCTTCTTTTGAATAAATAAAGAATAAAATAGTACAGATTAGGTGAACTAATGACCCAAAACAACTAATCAATATTATCTGTAATATTAAGAAATTAATAATGGTGACACTCTGTAAAGGATGATACAGATAAGAACAAGCATATAAACAACCATTCAGAACCTGTCAGCATCCTCTTCTCTTTACAGACCACCATTTTCTCTCTCCTCTCACTCTGTGAAACCTTACACTCTTTTAAGCGTATTATTTTTTTTACACTTAACACAAAAAATAAATAAATTTATAAAATCATCTCGATTTTAATCACGAAATTAAGAGATCAATGGCTTTCAGCATAGTACTTGAAATGCCCATTTAATTTCAATAATAATTCCAACACACCAATGATTAATTCCAAAATTAAAGAATTTGTGACATACCCCACTTCTTTTTTAGAAGCAAAGACTTCACCTTTTTACCTATAAAATACCCTGTCCTTTCTCACACTGCCACAAGCCCACAACCTTTTTTGATTTCTTCTTCTTCACTGTCTTCAGAGAGAAAAAAGCTTAAGTGAGTGATAATGGAGGGTAAGGAAGAGGATGTTAAGCTTGGAGCTAACAAGTACTCTGAGAGGCAACCTTTGGGTACATCTGCTCAGACAGATAAGGACTACAAGGAGCCACCACCAGCACCCTTGTTTGAGCCAGGGGAGCTCACCTCATGGTCCTTTTACAGAGCTGGAATTGCAGAGTTCATTGCTACCTTCTTGTTCTTATACATCACTGTCTTGACTGTTATGGGTGTGTCCAGGGCACCTAACAAGTGTGCCTCTGTGGGTATTCAAGGAATTGCTTGGGCCTTTGGTGGTATGATCTTTGCCCTTGTCTACTGCACTGCTGGTATTTCAGGTTAGCAACACATGATTTCTCTCTTTTCCCTTTCTTTACTCTAAATTTTTTGTCATCACTTTCACAAATTTACTGTTTTTCTTCGTGTGGGTATTTCTTAGTTTCTCCTCATTTCATCCTAATTAGTATCTAATTTCTTATTCTTTTTGTGTGTTTCTTTTAGATCTTGTACTCTAACCTCTTTATCATAGTTTCGTGTTTTCTTGGGATAATATTTATATGAATGTTTTTAGCTTTTGTACTATTAATTTGTGTCCATTTAGTAGTTATTTGAGCTATATTTGAGTTTTAAAAAGATGTGATGTCAAGTGAAGAACAAGTTATCCATCTTTTATTCTATTTTTTCTTCAAGAAATATTGGTTTTCAACTTTGGGTACATCTATCTGTTTAGTCTTTTGAACTTGATTGTGGCCATTTAGTTGCTTGAGCTATATTTGAGTTTTTAAAAGATGTGATCTGAAGTGAAGAACAATTTATATTTCTTATTCCTTTTTTCAACAAGAAATATGGGTTTTAACTTTGGTTGTATGTCTGTTTGGTCTTTTGAAATTGCTTGAGGCCTAGTATTGATTTATTGTGTTACTTGATGGGAAACAGGAGGACATATTAACCCAGCTGTGACCTTTGGTTTGCTTCTGGCAAGGAAGCTTTCCCTGACCAGGGCTTTGTTCTACATGGTGATGCAGTGCCTTGGCGCCATCTGTGGTGCTGGTGTTATTAAGGGGTTTGAGGGATCATCCAAATTTGAGTTTTATGGTGGTGGGGCTAATGTTGTGAACCATGGCTACACAAAGGGTGATGGTCTTGGTGCTGAGATTATTGGTACCTTTGTTCTTGTCTACACTGTCTTCTCTGCCACTGATGCCAAGAGAAGCGCCAGAGACTCACATGTCCCTGTATGTACTCTTTCGAACTTATTTACTACTTTAATTTAATTTACTATATCAGTCAAGTAGCATGCTTAATCTTGTTTCTCTAGTTTAGGTGATACATAATTTGATATTCTATCGAATTTAGCTGATGACCTTTTGGGTTCTCACTCCACATGAATTATTTATCACAAGAAACAATATACAAATAGAAATTTTACACAGAATGGTAATATACTTGAAACACAATGAATCAACTAATTTTGTATGCAAATTATGTAATAAATTATGTAATCAATATTAGTTGGGGTTATGCTTTGTGATGATGTTGAACAACAAGGGAGAAACTCGCTTAGAGTCACTTTTGAGAAACTCGCTTAGAGTCACTTTTGAGAAACTCAGAGTCACTTTTGAGAAACTCAGAGTCACTTTTGAGAAACTCAGAGTCACTTTTGAGAAACTCAGAGTCACTTTTGAGAAACTCAGAGTCACTTTTGAGAAACTCAGAGTCACTTTTGAGAAACTCAGAGTCACTTTTGAGAAACTCAGAGTCACTTTTGAGAAACTCAGAGTCACTTTTGAGAAACTCAGAGTCACTTTTGAGAAACTCAGAGTCACTTTTGAGAAACTCAGAGTCACTTTTGAGAAACTCAGAGTCACTTTTGAGAAACTCAGAGTCACTTTTGAGAAACTCAGAGTCACTTTTGAGAAACTCAGAGTCACTTTTGAGAAACTCAGAGTCACTTTTGAGAAACTCAGAGTCACTTTTGAGAAACTCGCTTAGAGTCACTTTTGAGAAACTCGCTTAGAGTCACTTTTGAGAAACGAGTCACTTTTTCTTTTAAGTTGTGTAAATTAAATGGTGGTTTTGAACCCAGAAAAGCATTATTGTATAGTTGAGGAGGAACCCCAGTTTTCTTCTGGTAGGATAGAATAGATAGATCTCTTCAATCTATATGCCTAAGGGGTTAAAGTGTGTTGCTTTACCTTTTCAATCCAATGGAAATTACTAGTGAGGCTTGCATGTGTTATGCATTTTTATTGTTGTTAGTGCTGGCTAGCTGTTGTAGCTTTTTTATTGTGGGACCCAGCATTAATTCATGAAAAATGCTTTTTATCTATAAAAGTATGATGAGAAAATAAGAGTTGGGTTGGACCCCTAAATAAATCATTGAGATAAAAATGTTGTAGAGCCCCTTTCCCATGTAAACTACTGTTGTTAAAATGTTGTAGAGCAGCACTTGCTGCACTTGCTTATGCAAGTCTTATAGAAATATTTCTTGAATTGTATTGCAGATTTTGGCTCCTCTTCCCATTGGGTTTGCCGTGTTCTTAGTTCATTTGGCCACCATCCCCATCACAGGGACTGGCATCAACCCAGCCAGAAGTCTTGGAGCTGCCATCATCTTCAACAAAGATCACGCCTGGGATGATCACGTGAGTAATTTTAAATTTAGTAAAAGTTAAATGTTCATTCCCAAAATGATGGTAATATATTAAGTGTTTTTTTCTCTCTATTTCAGTGGATCTTCTGGGTTGGTCCTTTCATTGGTGCCGCACTTGCTGCTGTGTACCACCAGATAGTTATCCGAGCCATTCCTTTCAAGAGCAGGGCTTAAGTTTCTCTGTTTTGAGTACACCACCATGTCCCATCCGCCACCTTTTTTTTCTTCCTTGGTTTGTTGTGTAACTTGCACTTCTCAGCATCATGTGGATTAAAAGTATCAGCTGTTAATTATGTGTGTAAATTATCAGGTTACACTGTATTTAAGCTTGTGACTTGCATTTTATGAATGAGTAATTCTTTTATTTTACTTTTCTGATTTGCCCTTTGCAAGCATGGTTCTTTATGTTTCTTGGGTCAGCTGTTCCCCTATAAAGATTCATTGGTTTTGTTAGTTAGGTTTATCAGGGAACTCTTTTATTGCTATGCTTTCCACGAGTGTTATGAATTGAATTGTGATACGAGAACTAAATTACTTTGTGCATTCTACTATAGATAGCGTTTCTCGTATTTGATTTGTTATGCGTGTCCAGTTTATATTGACGTTACTGGTAATCATGATTTTATTGTTGTGAAATGTCAGTCCCATTGCCAATCCAGATTCTCAAAACTGTGATTTCAAGTTGAACTTATTAGTTTATGAGCTCATTAGCTTATAGTTTGTTTTCCAGCCCAAATGTTAGCATGTTTTCTCATCTCATGCAAGTGAGCCTCCTAGTTTTCTCCATGTGGCTTTCTTCTACTAACTCATGATACATTTTGAATAGTATTTTGTTACATGAAGTATTGTTTTAACAAATTAATAATCAAATATAATAACCAATGAAAATTTTCAAACTATTGGAGCCCAAGGATGTATGTAAAAGAACTGAATCCAACAAGACCTCATGCAAGCAAATCTAAACTTGATAATCAATACGAGTTAATTAATAGGTTTGGTTTAGAGAGAACTTTCTTAGAACTAGTACTGACTAATTTGGATATTGTTATGTATTCAACTGGACAGTAAGTATGGGGCAGATTATATGTATTTTGATTTTAAATCCTCTAATTTTTCTCGATACACATTCAACGTCACAAATATTACATTTAGTGACACAATAAATTTTATCACAAATAATTAACGACACAATAATATTCGTCGTCAAAATAATTGTGTCATAATCCTGTTGTTAAAAATATTATTTGTGTTGTTAAATATATATACTAAAAAAGTATAAAATGTAATGTGGGGGTTGGGGGGGGGGGGGTGATTCTAATCTCGTACAATTTCACTACTCAGTTTTTTTTTCTTTTATTTTTTCCACTTCTCTAAAAGTGAAAAGAACCTTATTTAATTTGAGGAGGATATCAATAAAAACAAACATTAAAATAAAGTTGGGTCATCTACTAATTTAGTGCAACACACTAACACTATGTTTGTTTATAAAAAATATATTTGAGATTAAACTATTCATCTTAATTTAATACTATTTTATTTCATAATAGGAGATTAATAGTCATTTTAAGACTATTTATGAAGAATTATATAATTATATGATAAATATGAGATTAATAATCACTCTTACTTTAAACTATCAAATGATTTTATGGGACTAATAGTCTCGCATTAAAAGAATATAATCCATTGACAAAGAATTAAATAGTCTGAGGTAATATTAAACTAAGACAATAGTCCAATCACAATTCACAAGTATGCTTTTTGCGACTAAACATGCCTATGACTACTCTATCCTTTTTAAAATTAGACATGCATTTGTATTTTTAATTCGTTTCACAACTACATAGACATATTTATTTTAAATTATAAAATCAAATAAAAGATTTAACATATCATTGCTCCTGTGGAAACTCAATCTATGACACCGCTATTATATTTCTAAAAAAATGTTAGAAATATATTTAGAAAATAAATTTTTTTCTTATAATTGGTTGGTTAATAAATATATCTATCTAATTTTGGACCGTATAAGATATCATGGGCCTCCGAGCAGGCCCACTCACTAATTCAAGCTGCATATGCAAAATAAGTGTGACCTTTTCTGCTTCAGAGCTGCTGTTTATCAAATTCTATAGGGGAAAAAAAAAAACTATGTGGATTTTTGGAACAAAAGGGGCATCTGGATTCTCAGCTCGTTCCACAGCTGAGGAAGTTACAGAAGGAATTGATGGAGCTGGCCTTACTGCCATTGTTACAGGTATGAATATCTTATATGGGTCTCCCTCTTTTTTGATTATTAATTTTTTATCATGCTTTTTCCAAGTGCTTTTGCTAGAGCTTTTTTCACTATTTATTGGCCTATTTTTCCATTATTTGTTGAGGAGTTTGATCCCGTTTCATCATAGAAAGGGTCTTGTTCATATGATGACTTCATCTTAATTGACCTAAGGACCAAGTTTGATGACTTTCTATTCAGTTTAAAGACACATGTTGTGGTTTTAATTAAGTGGTGATAAATATGGAATTTGGGTTATAGTTTATGTGGATTAATTCATCCCACAAGGTTGAGAAATAGTATAGGAAAACCTCTAATTTGGGGCACTTCTGCAACTTGGTTGTAGTGTGATAAAACTCAAAAAGGAAATGAAAATGAAAAAAGCAGAACATTTCATTACTCTAAAGTTTGTGGTGGGTAAACATTTTTATTTGCAACTTAGTTACCAAAACACCACCTTTTTCCTGAGTTTTAGAAGAAGTTCCTAGCCTTTGAGCACTGAGTGAGAATGTACACATTCAACTTTAATGTGTTTCCATGAATAGTTCCATATATGATCTCAGTACATTATTAACAATGGGAACGATCCCAGCCTATCTATATCATGTTGCACTTGAAGCATGTCCAAGTACCTCCAATCTTGTTCCCGTGCCATTAGTTCAAAATATCAGGACTCCCAGGAACACTGGATGGGCCCATACGGATGACTGGATCTAGTATGACCAATAAAACTGGTGGTCATTCTTATTTAATCATATTAATATTAGTGGAAAAAAAATTGTATATTGGTTTGCTGGTCGCCAATCATTGAAGTCAAGTAGTTCGAAGTTTCTTAAGGCTCATGGTTTTGACAGGTAGTAACTAGTAATTGGGGTGCTTCATTAGCGATTTCAAAACTGTAGAATTTTAAAATCTCAAAAACCTAGAGCAGTGTTAGCCTTGTTATTGGTGGTGGTAGATGTGGTCAAAAAAGTTGATTCATGTAAGTATTCTGTTGAATGCAAGTATTTCTCAAATGTGTTATGTTGAAAGATGTTTTGTCTATATCTATCTCCTTGCTACTACTCCGTCAGTCCTTTGAGGTTGAGACAACATAAATTATGCAATATGACTTGCGTATTTGAACTTCCAAAGCACACTGCACATTATGAAGGTCTCACTATACTTGTTTAAACTGAGTCCCTGTTATTGTGAACTTTCATAATGCGATGAGTTTGTCATAGTTATCATGCCTTTGTTTCTTTGGGATTTTAATGGTCAAAGGTTTCAAAACTAGGATAATTTACTATGTCCTTGTGCATATAGTGGAAATTAGTCAATTGCTTACCTAGCATTAATCTCCAACTTAACGGTAAAGTGGTTGCAATCTATATTCTATAATTTCAGGAGCATCAAGTGGCATTGGAACAGAGACTGCTCGGGTCCTAGCCTTGCATGGTGTACATGTAGTTATGGCAGTCAGAAATATGGATACCGGTAGAAAAGTTAAGGATGAAATACTTAAGGAAATTCCCAGTGCTAAAATTGATGTCATGGAGTTAGATCTCAGTTCATTGGCATCTGTGAAAAAATTTGCATCAGAATATAAATCAGCGGCTCTTCCCCTCAACCTCCTCATGTAAGAAACTATGTGAGTGTTTGAGTGTAGTAGTGTACTACTATCTTTTGGATGCTGTTATGTATTTTTCCCCCTGATACAACTGAATCACAACGCCCTTGTGCATCTCCACTAATTTATGTTGGAGCATTTCTAGGAGCAAACTGATTGTGTTTGGTGTTGGAAGTAACAATGCAGGGGTTATGGCTACTCCATTCATGCTTTCACAAGACAAGATAGAGCTGCAATTTGCTACTAACCATTTGGGTACGTTGCACTGAAGTTAATTGATGTGTATTTTCATATAAGTATGCTTGTGGGATCTTAAAAACTAAATCAGAAAACGAGTTCCAGTTGTTTCGAACCCTTGAAAACTCAGTTAAAGCAGTGTTTCAACTTTTATCATTCCCTTATCCATAGAATTGCAGCTTTGTGTGTGGTGTAAAATTTTCTCTCTCAGTTTTCTGTTATTAACTACCTGCACACTGTAATATTACTAAATATGCAGCTTTCACTTAACTTAACTTTATCAAATGCTCTCCTTTTGTCATTTTTCATTATATCCAACACCAAGATGGTGGAGGGCTCTATTGAATGAGAGGATTTAGAAACCAAAAGGTATTTGTATCGCCTCTTGCGATGTCACCCTCAATTTCCTCAAATTTTTCATTCTCGCCGTTCAGCCTGAGAATTTCTAAATACCTTGTTTCAAAGTCAAATGTAACCACCTTTTCTTTTAAAAAATAGCATTTTCATGGGTAGCTTTTGGAAAACTTTGTTGTTCTCTTGAAATAATTATTGTCTTTTAAATGGCGTAGTGTTATGCAATATAAGAGGATATTTTACCTTTTGCAGGTCATTTTCTTTTGACAAATCTTTTGTTGGACATCATGAAAAACACGGCACATGAAAGCCAAAAAGAAGGAAGAATTATTAATGTATCATCAGAGGGCCACCGGTTTGCATACAGTGAAGGAATTCGTTTTGAAAAAATCAATGATGAATCAAGGTAATGAGTGATAGCATCCTTTATGTTTTCACTATCTGGTGTATATCATTTAATTAAAAATTATTGGCACTTATTAAATTTCTTTGCTTCTTAGATTTTTTTTTGTTTATCTATTATTATGTATTTGTGGCATTTTTTACTTCTTGTTATTAAAATTTTGCTTAAAAGCAATTACTTAATAACTATATTTGAAATAATAAAGTAAAACAAGATTTTCCTTCAATAGACACTGTGACTTAATTCTTTATTACTATCTTTCTTTATTTTTTGTGCAAGCTTAAAAATTAGAAATTAATTTTTTTTTTTTTGGGGGGGGGGGGGTTTAATTCTGTAAAAACGACGTACAAGTGTTATCCTGTCCATCTAACAGTTCTCTTTGATTTCTTATCCTAATTCCCAGTTATGGACAAATTTACGCATATGGACAATCTAAGCTTTCTAATATATTGCATGCTAATGAGCTTGCAAGGCGCTTGAAGGTAATATTGTACTACCATCAATCACGGCACATTGACATGAAGATGGTTATTCTGGATATTGATTCTTAAGTCAATATTTTCTGTCCCAGAAAAGGATACTAGGGAAAGGAAGAAAGAGCTTAAGCATGTTGGCTTGTTGCAGAGCCAAGCTCAAAGAGGGGTAGCATTGTTATTAGTTAGAACTCCAGTTTGTTAGAATTCCAGTTAGAAAGGGAGAAATATACGCATCAATGCTTCTATTTATCAGGAACAAACAACCAAATGAAATTGAAGCCAAAAAGGAAATGAAAATAATGAGTTTGAGCCTGTAAGCTACAATGGACTGACTTTAATTAATATTGCATTAAAATATGGGAATGTAATTACATAGATGTTTCAACTCGAGATATTGAGTTTTAGTTGGGAGTAGATATGGTGAAAGAATCCAATCCTTCGTAATTTCCTTTCTAGTTTTTTAATGAGAGATTATGAAGAACATCACCATAGGACTTCATTAAGAAGGATTAAGTAGAGGGGTAGCATAGGAAACTTATTTGAGAGAGGATTAAGTGAATCTGCACAATGAGTTCTTGTAGTACTACTTTTCCTGTAACAAGGTTATGGCGCTAACTGCAAATTAAAATAAGTGTTATAAGGATCCCTAACTACTTATAAAAGGTGTTGTTGAGTTGAATTCAGGGAAGTCGAATGAAGCCCCTAGGAACGAGCTCCACCTTTGATTTTGGCAAGTTATAAATTAATATAACATTGTTGATTCCTTTTTCTACAATGTTCAGGAGGAAGGAGTGGAGATAACTGCTAATTCACTTCATCCTGGATCTATTGCCACCAATCTTTTACGGCACCACGGATTTATAGATGGTAAATACCTGAGCCTTGTAATTTCCTCTTATATCCTTTGATTAGTACTTGCTGGTTTGTACTTGTGCTGTTTGATACAAATTGCATAAAGAAGATGCTTCATTTGGTTAGGACTTGGGAGTTGGGAATAAACTGATCAAATGACCATTCCATTATCATTTGAATGTATTAGTTGAGAGTAATTGGCCCTGCAACAGAGTTCAAATTGCAGAACAATGAATTTATAATAAGATATTACTATGAAAAACAAAGGTTCTACAAGAAAGATTATGCATATGTCTGTGCACCGGACTTAATATATTGTTCCTTGAGAGAATTTTCTTTGAAAGTTTATTCAAATACAATTTATAGAGAGGGGGATTGAAAATCTGTAAGGTTTGGCTTCTAAAAAGTTGAGCTATGTGGTCAGGTGCACAGTCTCGGGTTTGATTTCACCTTGGATGTATCCAGGAGGGTCATGCCCCTTTTAATCTGCAAACTATAGAATAAAGAAATTAAAGAGGCATAACTTCAACTTATATTAATTCAGATCGAAGGGGATGTCTTGGGGAAGAATGCCAGAACCTAGGCTTTACTGACCTTTTCTTTCAGAAACTGTGAGGTTTTTTGTGTTTTTATTATTATTGTTTATTTTTCTTTCCAGAAAATATCCTCATAAAAAGCAAGTGTACCATGTAATATATCTCTTACTATAAAGCTTTTATCTGACATATACTGCAGTAACATGAATTTGAAAGATTTTGCTTGATATATGAATTATAGCTCTACCAAAATTTGTATGTCACTGTTTATATACTCGTACAATTTATTATTATAATCGGGTTGATTGTAATGATCTAATTCCTTGATCAATGCAGGCGTGGTCAATTTGGTTGGTAAATATTTTCTTAAAAATATTCCACAGGTTTGTTCTCAACTTTCTCTTAACATGCATGGAAAGATTTCTGTTTTTAAGGTTTCAGATAAATTCATACTTGATCATTATCAGTTCTCCAAATTCCCATGCCAAACAATTCACAAATTTCACATCCATGTTGGTTATAGGGAGCGGCTACTACATGTTACGTGGCACTGCATCCACAAGTTAAAGGGGTTAGCGGTGAATATTTCTCAGACAGTAATATAGCCAAACGGAGCTCTTTGGCTACTGATGTAGAATTGGCGAAGAAACTGTGGGATTTCAGCTTGAGCTTGACGGAATCCCAGTAATTGGGGTTGCGACTTCAATGACTTTTTTCATTGCAACTTAATTGATTTTGAAACACCTTTGTCTAGTTTTTAAGACTGTGAGAGACATTTTTGTGGCATACTTGTATAATCTCTTTAGAGTTGCAAAGCCTTGTAGCACTTTGATGTAGCAATTTGCAAAGGAAAAAACTTTAAAGAAGAGTTGTACTTGGGAGGTCTTTGCAGAACCTTTCTATAATTGATCCAAGACTACTTTTAACTTTTGATGATTATTTATTTTAAGAAAAAGTTGGGATCTCAAACAATTTAAGAAACTTACACTTTGTGTAGATATAACTGTAAAATGTATGAAATTACCGGTACAAAATTGAATAGATTTGTATTGCTTTTGAATTTTTGAAATATTTAAATTAACTAACATTTAAATTATATCTCTTATTTTTAAGTTTAACGATTATTGCAAATTCACAATTATGTTTCTTGAAGTTAAGAGCTTTTTAAATTAGTTCAATACGTTTTAACATTTTTTATCCTTGAATTAGTTCTATAATAACAATATCATGAACTATTTTACTCATAAAATTATTTAATATCAGGAAAGGAGAAGTATTCAGTCTCATTTTTCTACTAAAATTTTATTCTCTCATGCCCTTAAAAACATTATTAATTTTTTTTAAAAAAAAATGGTCCATGACGATCACATAGCCTAAATGTGTGTGCAGCAGGTCGTGTTTATTTGTAAAAAAATATGTTTGGAATTGGATTATTAAGCTTAATTTAACATAATTTGGGACTATTTAATCATTTGTCGAGGAATTATTAGTCCATTAATGTGGGACTATTAGTCTCATAAAGTCATTTGATAACTTAAAATTGGTTTGGGGAACTGTTAATTTCACATTTATCATGTGATTATATAATCTCTCATAAATAATTATAAGAATGACAAAAAATCATCATCGGATTATATAATCCCTCATAAATAGTCGTAGGATTATTTAAAGGACTATTAATTCCATCATGAGATAAAATAGTCTATAATAGTGTTAAATTTGGGATTGAACTATTTGTCTTAATTTAATATTATTTGGGACTATTTAATCATTTGGTGAGAGAGATTATTAGTCCATTAATGTGGGACTATTAGTCCCATAAAGTCATTTAATAACTTAAAATAGGGGGACTATTAATCACGAAAATATATAATCTTTCATAAATAACTTTAAGAATGACATAAATTAATTCATAGGACTATTTAAAGGATTATTAATCTCCCATCATAAGACAAAATAATTTATAATAATATTAAATTAATATAAATAATTCAATCTCAAATTTATTTTTTACAAATAAACATGACGAGGGGTCAAAGAGAATATAGCGGAAGGACTAGTAAGAAAATATATGCATTCTTTCATATGGAAATAGACCAATATCCGTATTTTAATTGTTAAAAAAAAAAAAACATAACTCTAACCATGCTTAGATAATCACTGATTTGTAGTCCTTTGTGTCTAGCACAAGTTTCTACTTCATTATTACTCCCTCCGTTCCCTTAATATATGACGTATTAATTATCTATAATATCCTTAATCTTATCTTATCATAATTATCTCATACTCTTTCTCACACATTTTTTCATAATGAATAATTTTAAAAAAATTGTGACCAATTCTCCTAAAATTATAACAAATGTCAAATAATTAGGGACAAATGAGAAACTCTAAAACGTCCTATATTGAGGGACGGAGAGAGTACTCATCAATATATATGACACATATTATGTATATTACGTGTGTGCAATTAAAAAAAATTAAAATATTTAAATAAAACTTGGAAAACATAAATAAAAAAAATAAGAATAAAAAGTAGGAGAAAAAAAATTGATGATAAATTAAAGGTAGAGTGGGGATTGTTATAAATTTACCGTTACGAAGAGATAATTTAATTACGTAAAATATATTCCCTCTGTTTTTAAAAGATTGTCGTTTAAGGTTAATTCACGTAAATTAAGGAATGTAACTACTCCTTATGAAAAATACTATATTACCTTTGCTTTAATTATCTCAACCAATTATTAACTTTGTAGATTCCAAAAAGGAGTATACTATCAGCCATGAGATTATAAAAAAGAAGCATTGTGGATGGAAGTGATTTGTAAGGACGTTTCAATAACCAAGAAGGATTTTGTTTTTTTTAAGAAAATCATTAAGTAGGAGAAAACTTTAAATAAGGGTAAAGTTGAAAAAAATTACTCCATCTGCATTGATAAACTCAAAACGTCAATCTTTTTGGAACAAAAATTACTTCCTAAAAAGACAATCTTTTAGAAACAGAGGGAGTAACAATTTTTAAACTTGACCAATATAGAGCGAGAAATCAAATCCCATTCCGGCTAGGGGTGTTCAACCGGTAAAAACCGGCCCGGACCGGACCGGTACCGTACCGAACCGGTACCGAAAAAAACAAAATTCCGTACCGAAACCGGTACCGGTTGGACCGGTTCGGTACCGGTTTTTACCGATTATTATTATTATTATTATTTTATTATTATTTTTATTATTATTATTATTATTAGTATTATTTTTATTATTAATAATTTAAAAATAATAAAAAAAATAGAGAACCGGTATATACCGAACCCTAAACTCATGAACCGGTACCGAAACCGATTGAACCAGTATACCGAATCGGTACTGAACCAGTCGTTTTTGTACCGAACCGACCGGTTCGGACCGGTCCGAAATACCGAAAAAACCGGTTGGGCCGAAAAAAATGACCACCCCTAATTCCGGCGGCTGCTTTACAGATGAATTCCACTTAAATCACAATAATTCTACGGTGCTTTGTCTAGCAGAAGATTACCCTTTATTATCACTCCACATAAGTACTCCACTTAAATAATCACTGATTTGTAGTCAAAGCTTTGTCTAGCACAACATTCCTCTTCATATTATGATTATTCCACATACTTAATTAATACTTAAATAATCACCCATTTGTGGTCCTTTGTCTACAACAAGATTCCCTTTATTATTTTTATTATTATTATTATTCCACATAATTAAGGAGTAGGAATACCTACGTGTTTTTTCTATCTTCAATCTTCTGGTTGCTGCTGTCCTGTCAACTTTGGTCTCATAAATATACTCTGACCATTAATTGATGATTTCTTTGGAATTCTGATCATCAATCAGTTGGAGAAATTGAAGTAAGAAATGTTGATGTTTGCAAGGAAAGGGGCATCTGGGTTTTCTGCTCGTTCCACAGCTGAGGAAGTTACCCATGGAATCGATGGAACTGCTCTTCCTTTTTTTTTTTCTTTTTAATGTAGGAAGAAAATAAGAGACATGAAAGTTTGGTTTGTATAATTCTCTATTTCCTTGTCAAAACGTACAAATAAGATAAATGTTTGAGTAGAACATTAATATTGAGAAAAAAAATACTAAAAATTTATGTTAATATTTAAATGAGTAAAGAATATATGTTAAAATTTTAAAGTGTGAAAGAATAGATATTGATGAGTACATATATTTTACAAGATTATTGGTAAAATATAAATAAAAAGGGAATCACATAATTACTCTTAGGGATGTAAATGAGTCAAATCTGAGCGTACACTCTCCTGCTCAAATTTGACTCAACTTAAAAAAATTGAGCTGAAATTCGATAAGGAATTTCTAATTTTATTTCAGATTCGACTCGAAATATTACTCGGACCTACTCAGTTTGCAAGTACTTGGCTCATTTACAAAGCGAGTTACTCGTGAGCCTTCAAAATGAGTTTCAAATGTGAATTGTCTCACTTAAAATTGAACCATCATATAATCAGCTTATTACTGAACTAATGTTTATAGATAAAAGTTTCACTTTTATTTATGTAAGAAATTACAAAAAAAATGTAATACAAATTGACAATCAATTTATTGATTTATTCAAGTACAAGCTTATTTAATTACATACTACACTTATAAAATTATAAATATTGATACAAATATCATATATTTAGCTTACTAGTATGGATCAGACTAGTATTCGAACATGATCCATCGAGCATGTATCGAGTATTGTTCATGAAAAAATAAAATACTCGAACCCTAATATGAGCTAACACTGGTATGCTCGAATTCGACTCGTGTATCATTAAACAGAAAACGAGTATGGATTGGATTCGACTCGAATCAATTTCGATTTCGAGTTTTAGATCATATTTTCGAGCTGATCTCGAGTTGCGTATCGAGCTACTCGACTCAGGTTATACCCCTAATTACCCTTAAGTTAATGATAATTAACAATTATTGACAAATGGTATCATGGAACTTGTTACAAGGCCAATACTGTGACGTCCCCCGCCTCGGTAATCTCAGAAAAACCCGACACAGGGTCCATCAATCTACACAACCTAATGACATACCTGCGACGTCATCCACCGAACTCATTTCTTTTAGTGTAGTTTACAACTTCTATCGCTATTATGCTTACTTGTGAATCATAAATAAATACATCCACATGAGCAAAACAATTGTTCAGCAAGTATATACTACTATAATTAACTGAGATTTCATAATTATATTTTATCAGAGTTCTACTAAAAATTTCGTTATTCAACTACAAAACACAACAACGCTACACATTTTACTAGCTGATCACCCCGACAGGTCTATTTCAAGCCGTCCACCATCTGTGTTTCCATATTATCGAATTTTATTTATTAGTCCGATATCCACAAACTATCATTGATAGGTCCACCACAAGATTTATTTAATTATAAATCAGTCCACACAACAACTACATAATCATATAACTACAAGATTGAGCCAACTCGCTCACTCTGGCACTATATATGTTACATTTAGTGGTCCACTGCACCGAATTTATACGACGATAATTTAATTTAACTTAACACAACAATTCAACAACAGTTATGTCAACACGCACTAACTGCCAAGCCATGCACGTAATTCAATTATTATTACACAATTCTACTATCAATACGTATAAAAACGTACAACGTAAGTAATATAACTTACTTCTAGTATTATAACATCCCAATTCAGCTTTCGACTTCTAAATTAGGTCAAACCGTCTCGTTCCGATCCAAAATTCTTTAATTAGAGGAACACTTTTCTTCTTTCTCTTTATTCCGTCCATCTTCTTTCCTTCATTCTGCTCATTTTCTTTTTTCTATTCTTTCATTTTCTTTTTCTCTCTTTCTCTCTCTTTTTTGCCCTTTTTAATCCCCATGAGTCATGTTTTATATAGAGGCTAAGAGATGGCCATCACTTCTTGCCCTCAACACCTCCTACTTAGTGAGAGAGAGAGAGATAAATATGAAAAGAAAGAAAAAAATCTCATAATTTTCAAAACAAAATAGAAATAAAATAATATTTTAATATTTTATTTCTTTTCAAATATTCCCATCGTGTCTATAGTCGACTCCTAGTAAAATCGACGTCCCGATCGTCATTGTGACATTCGTTTTGTCAAATTCGCTTTTGAACTCAATGTTTGACTTTTAAACCCAATAAGACTTTGAATATAAACCTTTTTGCCATACCAACTTTACAGTCATTTTCTACCAAATTCGAAGTTTTAGACTCAACGGTGAAGTTCGTGTCTTAAAATTTCGTCCTGAACTCAAATTAGGATTTTCAACCTTTTAGGGCATTTTGGTCATTTCTTGCCAAAATCCTGACTTAGCTTATTCTGCTTATTTTCATTACTCTGAATCCTCCCACGAAGTGCATCCGCCACTCGAAACTCCAATTCGTCAAAACTATGACAATCAAGTGTCTGGCCTCGCACAAACTCTAATTATCGACCAATTTAAGGTTTCGATCAATGATTCTCGATTAACTCATTATGATTATATTAATCATTTCTCATCATTATTACATTACAATTACGTAATACAAGTGATTTGGAAGAGGGATATCATAAATACCATATCGACATGTGGCATGTTAAACTGAAGCGACTAAGAAGTTGAATCAATTTTGGTTCCAATACCCACTACCGGCAGTTATGGGAAGTTCATGGACATGGAGGTTATACAAATTATCAGGAAGTGGAATAATTATAAATGACTTCATCAACATCCAAAGAAAAAACAACTCTTCATCAACAAAACAACAGAACAATAACTCTCTTCAGAGTTTTTATCTTAGGAGTAGGACTAGATACCTACCGGGCACATTGCCAGGAGGTTTTGTAAGGTATGAGTAACATAATTGTAATCTTGTAAACAATTTTCGGTCCCATGTTACTGGAATTGTTGTAGTTGGAAATGATTTTCAGTTCCGTGTTACTGAAAATTGTACTTGTGTAATGTGAGTGTATCAATCATTTTGTGTTTCAAGAAATCCTTGAGTTTAAGGCATAAAACACATAATTGCTTGGTACTTAATAAACAATTTATTTATCAAATTATTTATTGTCTAAAATAATTTTTAAACAATAACATTAAATTAATATTTGTTTTTTTGTCCACGTGTTGAATTGGCACGCCCAGTGGGACCAGTAATTAGAAACATTGTGAACAATGGTACGTCGTCGTACTGATGATAGCAACCCAGAAGGAGAAGAGGTTCAGATTCAGAATCCACAGAACCAAGTAAGCGGTCCTCCTAGGACTCCTTCATTTGATTTATGACAGGAAATGCACAATTTAAGAAAAGAGTGCATGAATGTCATGAATAAAAAAACAGACCAAATATTAAATATTCTGAGAATGCATATACAACCGGTTCCATCTATAGATGACAGGAATATGTTTACACAACCTAATAAGGTAGTTCCTGACCACCCGCCAGGTTATTAGGCAACCTCACATGTATATGTGACTCAGTCATATGGGGCTACATATCCACCACAGACTACTAGGAAGAGACTACACCCAAGGGCTACCGAGGCAAATGTTGTTCCTTTAGGCTTAAGAAGGG
Organism: Aralia elata; assembly: GCA_034770075.1. Taxonomy (NCBI): domain Eukaryota; kingdom Viridiplantae; phylum Streptophyta; class Magnoliopsida; order Apiales; family Araliaceae; genus Aralia; species Aralia elata. Next base: position 32,247,008 of record CM068381.1, on the reverse strand, counting down.
ATTCTGAACCTAGGGTGGAAGCTAGGACTGATGTTGAAAGACCTGCTTATAACCCACTGTTTGAAGAACAAACATATGTGCATACATATATATCTCAAATGGGTAATAACATAAGACCAAATGCTAACACGGGGCCTATAAATATGGGGCTTGTAAACAATCCAAACATATATGTCGATCAAGTAGTGGAGATTGTTAGGAATATATGTGGACCTAACATGAGATTTTTCATAAGGCTAACATACAGAAAACCATACTCTGAATAGATAGACCTGGCGTATGAATTCCCTAAAGGTTTTAATGTCGGACTTCACCCTTTCTTAGAGGAAGAAGGACAGAACATATTGGAGGTTTACTTTCCAATGTGGTGAATTGGGTAATGATGTTTATATGAAACTGAGAATGTTCCCAAGTTTGTTGACTAGAACAACCTTTACATAATACATTAATCAATTATCAAATTTCATACATTCATGACAAAATATGGAAGAATAGTTTCATGCCCAATTCTATATGGCAAAACCTTAAATTTTCATTGTAGACTTATCTAAGTTAAACCAAAGGCCAGATGAATCTGCCGAATCTTTCCTAGAAAGGTTCAAAAGGTTAAATAATAGATGTCCTGTATAATTAGGAGAACCTCAAATGACAGATGTAGTCTTGGGGGGGGGGGTGTAAACTTAAAATTTAGAAAGAAATTCGATGGCCATGTATTTAGAAATATATGTAAATTTGGAATGAGGGTTAATAAATTTGAAAGTCTAATGAAAGAGGAAAACCAAAGGAAGAAATCTTCCACGGGAACCTATTATAATGACTTAAATTATTGTGCTAAGTTAGAGGATGTGTGACGACCCCGACCCTAATAAAATCGGGAAAATTCGACTTGAGTCCATCAATCTAAATAACTCCATGACGTATCTGCAACGTCATCCACAGAGCTCAAGTCTTCTCGTCTATCTAACAATTCTTATTGCTCCTATGCTTACCTGTGAATCATAAAGAAACACATCCATATGAGCAAAATAATTGTTCAGCAAGTATATACTACTATATTTACTGAGATTCTATAATTTTTACCAGAGTTCTACTGAAAATCAAGTTATTCAAAACTAAAACAAACATTTATTATGAATAACCATATCAGTTCCACAATGTTAATGAATATTATAATTCATTTCCACACACAACACTACACATTTTACCGGCTGATCACCCAACATGTCTATTTCAAACCGTCAGTTATTTATGTTTCCACAATATCAAATTTATTTATTAATACGATATCCACAAACAATCATCGATGGGTCCACCATATAATTTATTTAATTATAAATCAAATCCACACGACAACTACAAAATCACATAACTATATGATTGAGCCAACTTGCTTAATCTGCCTATATATACACTACTTTTAGTGGTCCACTGAAACTAATTTATATGATGATATATAAATTTAACTCGATTCAACACCATAATTAAATCATAGTTATGCGAGCACGCATTAACTGCCCACACATATACGTAACTTATTTCTAATTACAAAATTCTACAATCGATGCGTAATAAAACGTATAATGTAAGTAATATAACTTATCTCTAGCGTTTCAACAATCCCGGCTTTAGTTCCACCTTCCGAATTATGTCAAATTAACTTGTTCGGATTCAAAATCCTAATTCAAATTTCATAACTATATTTTAGTGATATATTAACACTAAACATGATATTATATTATAAAATTATAACCAAACTCTCATTGTCAACTCTCAACCCTCGTGTGAAAAGATTATTACGCCAATTGGATAGTCAATTATACAATCCCCAACGTCCTGACATTTCACAAGTCCACTAACCCTTCCAAAGTCTTTAGAATATTATTTTAGACTTTTTGACCAATTTTAACATTTTTCAGATTATCCGACAATTGTTTGTAATTATTTCTATTTATAAAACTATCGTTTAATAGTTTAAAAATAGAAATAATACTTTCACATACTTTTCTATCCTCGAAATATCCCAAATATTTACCTTATATTATTATAATATTTTTTACTAAATTTCAAAAATTTTCACCATTCACATAATTTTTTGTGAATTTTCACTCTTTTAAACTAACTTTAATTAGCTTAAAATATGATAAATACTTCTACTCTTCAAAAATTCACCATAATTTATCAATAATTCTTAAATAATATTATAAGATTACTGTAAATTTTTTTAGCTCCAAATCATTTCCCAATATTTAAATATAATTTTCTATACTTTTTAGCTTTAAAAATTCATAATTAATTCTCCGTATTTTTTGAAGTCACCAAACATATTCGAAAATTACTAGAGCATCAAATGAAAGCTCCTCACGCCAATTTCACCTCAAACCGATCTCCGAAAATTTAATTATAATTTTTTAAAGTTCTAAAACTTACAAAAATTTATAATAATTAATCCGTTTATCCGAAAATTATGAATAATATATCTATTCCATATAAAATTTAATTCTCTATAATATTATAACATAAAACTTCTCCAAATTCTACCTTTAACATAGAGAAATGAGTTTGGTCAAAAAGTTGGCCGAAAAATATTTTTCGATCATCTTTTCCAGCGAACACTGCCATTTCCGGCGACTTTTTTTGGGATTTTCTTGTCAAGATCAGTTTTATAATAGTTCAGGAGTCCATACATGTGATTACTTTTTAAAATGGTTCAGGTTTGCACGTTGAAACAAACTTCCGAATATATTTTCTGACGAGGAAATAATATCTGTGTTCATCATCCTTTATTCAATGTTTTCGTTCGTTTTTGATCTTAAATTCCTTCTGAGTTATTATTCTACAATTTATGATGAGTAATATTGCTTAAAACAGTCTGAAATTCAAACCCATCACCCGCTATCTTCCATGGCTACCGTAGGATTTTCTAAATGAAACCACTAGTTTTCAAACTCCAATTCAGCAGAAGATTTACTTACACATAAATATAACTACGCATGTAAAGAAAACATAAAGTTTGAAGGCTTTAATTCCCTTACCTTTCTTGAGTTTTTCTTCACGTCAACACTCTCTCCTCATCTTTATCCACTAGTTTTCAAACTCCAATTCAGCAGAAGATCTACTACGCACATAAAGAAAATGATAGTTAACTATTTTGACTTTGACTTTTAAAAGTCAACTCTTGTACCCCCTCGTGCTTGTAGTCAATTTATAAGATCTTGAGTTTTAATAAATAAAACTAAATTTTTCTTATAATTATTATTCTAAACAATAAGGTGTTAAATTGATAAAATGTTAAAGTTAAGGTTGATATGTGCAAATTATAAGATAAAAAGTATGTCGGGGAATATTCGTTACATCGAAAAATATTCGGTAAAGTACGACGACGCCGAAACAACCAATCATTGGTGGGGCCCACAACGAAATAATTGTCGGATATAGAAAACGATAAAAATAACCTTTTTAATAAAAATTGTTGGCAGAACTATCACTTTTAACTGTTAAAATACCCGGTGATAAAGGAACAGTAGCACGCGGTACTTTACAGTAGCACTCGATATTCAACAGTAATACACGGTATTTCATAGTATTTTGTATTATTGTTACAGTAGCAAATGCACACTATTTCATATTATTGAACCAATAATTATCAGAGTAGCAATTGCACAGTATTTTATATTATTGAACTAATTATTGTCATCGTAGCAAGGGTAGTAATGAAAAGTTACGTAAATAAAAGTCATAGGTATTACGTAGTTAGACAGACTCATTATTTGAAGAACACTAGTATCTGTGATATTACTATATTAAGTCAATAATGCAGAAGATATATAATATATTAAAATTGATGGATGGTATAAATTAAATCTTAAAAGAGTGAATAATTAAAAATGTGTGAATAGTTGTGAATAATTGATGAATAATATAATGAAAAAGTGTGAATAATTGATGCGTAATTAAAAATGTGTGAATAATTGATGAATATTATATTGAAAAGATGTGAATAATTGATGAATAATTAAAAATGTGTGAATAATTGATGAATAATATATTGAAAATATGTGAATAATTGATGAATGATATAGATTAAAGATAAAGTGTGAGTAGTTGATAATATTAAAGCGTGATAATTGATGTGTGGTAGATGTTGGTTAAGTTTTAGCTATAAATAGTGAGTTTAGCATAGGAAATTTCACAACTTTCTTGTTTATCATTCCTTTCACTTTTTAAAAAAATTGCTTAGTGTAATTGTCTCTCTGCGTGTGCTAAGGCTACCTTAAATATTGGTGAATATCAGTAAGAGTGCAAGAATTGTTCAGGTGAGTTTTTCTATAAAAGTTGCACAAGCATTCACACACATCACACAATATTTATAACTCTTCCTTTAGAAGATACATTTTCGAAAAGCTTCCTTAGGAAGATTGTTTTGAAATATTATTTTATTTCTTCAAAAATTATTTTGAAGTTTATTCTAATCTATTTTGTGCACTATAAAAATGTATACTATCAAGTTACTTTTGACGATTTCATAAAATACGAGTTAGTGTATACCATGAAATTTATATGTGGTAGTTACTAATTAAATTATGAATATACATATAGGTTGATCAACTACATAGAAAGTAGTATCTAGTAACATGCTAAGGTAAGGGATATCATTTTCTTTCATACTCCTAAATTTATGGTAAGAAATTATTATTCGTTTCTACAGTTTTATCATTAAACGGTGACAATTCTTAAAATGATTAGAATTTTCTTAATAGTTGGTACTTCATCTAATATCTTTTGACTTGAATTTTTCTGTTAAATTTTAACCGTTATATTTGAACTGTGAACTTTATATATTATTCTTGAATTCAAATCGATATTCTGGATATCATGTTGATAATTTGGACATTATTGAATTCTGGACAAATTAAGTTATAAATCTCCAATGTTTATTCCTTATCTTATTATTTTGATTATTTTTGTCCATCTTTCATATCATTGTTATTTGTACCAATCATTAAGACTAAATTATTGTGAATGTCTTTGGCTTGGGTGCAAAGACAAGACAATTATTGAGTGTATTTAGCCTGTGTGGCAAGGACACGTTGTGAAAGTTCTATTTGGCCTGGATGCAAAAAAGAACTGTCAATTGGCATGATTATGACCATTAGTGTTACAGTTGATGAAATCTTGATGGTGAATTTTTAAATTGGAGAAGATAGTAGACGTTATGATCTATTTGACTCTTCTAATGGATTACTCATTCCGCTGCAGTTGTTTGTTGAAAATTTATATTGTCTATTATTTTTTAAATCTCTAATTTTGAAGGCTAAAGATAACTTATTCTTGGTTATCATAGTAATGTTATTCTTTAATGGGCTATTTAAGCTCACACTTTTGTTTCATAATTCCTTTCAGGAAATGAGAGTGTAGCTGAGGCTAGTAGGGAGAACAAGGGAATTGAGTGATGGTCCGAGTTGGTAGCTGTAATAGTCCTCATCAAGTTGTAAAATAGTGTGACAATTATTGTAGTGAGGACTTAGTGTGTGTGTGTGTGCTGCCGTACTATACACGACGTTGTAATAATTTTAAATAAGAGAATATATGTATGTTGTTTGTATTTTGGCGACTCAAATTGGGTGGTGTAGACCCGATTTTGGGGGCATCACAGTTAGTATCAGAGTTTAGAGATATGATCTCTGGTGGAAATCTAAGATTAGAACTAGGAAGGGAGAAACGAGTAGAATACTTCATTAGTGTGTCCTACCTGAGTTAAATTTTGTTATTTAATTAGTTGGTATGGACGTAGGGATAAAATATGACATGTTAATTTCTTTAACTAACCTTTATTTTGTGACCGCATTTCAGAATGGTATCTGAAAACCAGGAGATAACAATGGAATGTAAGAGACAATTGAAACCCTGTCAACCATTAACCAAGATGCTGCGAATCAGGAGGGAAATAATTTTTCGATGACCCTTAGAAAATAACGTTACTCACCACATGATGTATGATTAAACTTTATTGATGTATTAATTAAAACTTATGTATTACAAATTACAATAATAAAGTTGTAGTTGAGTTTGAGTTTTGGGCCATTTAAACGTGGTAGTGGAAATGGTAGGTTGTGATGTGGCATGCTGGAAGTTGGATTGGTAAGTGAACTAGGCAAAACCTCAGGCTTTAGGCCGAACTAGGTCTTAAGGAAAATTAAACCGGTCTATTTTGCAGGTCAGGTCAGACTGGATATTAGCTTAAAAGTCATGACTTTTTCAAACCTTTCAGACCAAGGCCAAGTTCGACCAAGTCTTGACCAGGTCAGGTTTTGACAAGACTAGGCCCAGGGCGAATCAAGGTCAAGTCGCGAGCCTTTTATGCATGCCTAATTTAGAGAATATAGAGAAAAAACTAGTTGGAACATCTACATTCTCAATATCATATTATTTTAGTCATTTTAAAACAAAAAACTTGAGACATATATCATTATTCATAATATCAACATTACTTATAATGTTAGTCTAAAAAATCTCAAATGATAGGTCATCATTATGTTAATTATGTTGTCTTTTGTGAACAATAAAATATTATTAAAATATTTTCATACCACATTAAATAAGACCCATTTAAATAAAAAAAAATTAAAGCCCTTATCATCAAGTTTTTTATCTCAAAAAAATCTCAAGTATTATTCCGGTAGTTATTTTCATGTAGTTTCTCCCACTTTAATAGACCCACAACCAAGACTATTGTATAAATATCTCTCTGTTTAATTTGGAATTATACCAATTTCCTTGTGTAATTGTTAAAAAAAGACATGAGAGAAAACAAAGTCGAACGATACTTAAATAGTTATTGATCTGTAGTCCTTTGTCTACTACAAGATTCCACATTTATTAGTCTACATGAATGATACCTACATTTCTGTAGTATCTTCAATCATCTGTTTCTGCTATCCTGTTTCTCATAAATATTTTTGTGACCATTTAATATCTTTTTGGGAATTCTTATCAATCAGTTGGAGAAAAAGAAAAAAAAAAAAAAAGGTAAGAAATGTGGATATTTGCAAGGAAAGGGGCATCTGGGTTTTCTGCTCGTTCCACGGCTGAGGAAGTTACCCATGGAATCGATGGAGCTGGCCTCACTGCCATTATTACAGGTCTTCTCTGCTCATCTCACTTTTCCCCTTCATTTTTTTTTTTAAAAGTTTTATTTTAGCATCAGTCTGCTGGAGCTTAGTAATCTTGACAAGAAATAAAATATCGTCGTCTATCTTTAATCTTTTGTAGCACCGTTAAATTCTAACTTTTTTGGTGAGGGTAGACTCGAACTTGACATAGTAAAAAAAGACCTTTACCATTAGAATATGTCCCCGCATGTGTATGTTATTGGAATAATATTTTAATGAGTAAAGAATAGATATTAAAACTTCGAAGTGTATGAAAGAATAGATATATGTAAGAGGTACAATTCCCAACGCTGTTTTTTATTTTGTACTTTTTATGAGCTTGTTCTGCTATTAACATGAAAGGGTACTGTTCATTTGACTGTTCTTGATGCTGTTCTGGCACATACTCTCTCTATTTAATTTATGAAATCTTAAAATTCAAATTGTGATATGAATTAATTAATTTTGTCTTTAGTAATACTTTTTAAGTAGTTTGTAATAAAATTATTGCATTAATCAAAATCAACATCAATTTTGAATTTTAGGATTTTGTAAGGACGACTAAGATAAGGAACTTATAATGAGATTGTAAGTATGTCACATATTGGTTCAGTTGGTGATAAATATAGAAGCTTGGATTATAATTTATTTAAAATGAAATATTCACGGAATTAATTCATCACATAAGGTTGAGAGATAGTGCGAATGGATACAATTTTGGGTTCTGCATTTTGGTTGTTCCAGTAGATGGACTGTTTGATCCCCTCCCGGCCTCCCCAATTCCAAACCAAAACCCGAAAGAAGAAAAAGGGGATAGCAACATAATATGATTAAGACACTAGGTAACACGATGTGAAGTACCACCTTTCCTTCTCTAATTTTGGTTGGACGAAATGGAAGATACTGTCGATAAATAGAAGAGTTCATTAACATCTCGCATTTTTCAAATCATCAAGACATTAGGACTGGATAGGCTCATGGGATCTAGATCAATTCCCCATATGGCGGTTATTCTTATATGTTCAGATTAATATTGGTAAATTATTTAATGTTTGCAAGCATCATAATCAAACAGTTGTAAATTTCCTAAGCTTTAGGATTAAGGCAGGTTTTGGTTGAAATTTTTGGGATATCAAAACTGTAGGAAATTGTACTCTCAATAACTAAGAAAAACTTTGGTCTACTTTTAAGCTTTGATTAATATATAGTGGTGGTACTATATGAAGTGGTTAATTAATTAAGTGGATTCATGTTAGTATTTCTAGAACCAAAATGAATCCTCAGAATATTGAGGAATCTTACCCCTTCAAACTTTTGGTTCTTCGTATTTGATGTTTTGTTTAGGTTTTATAAGTCTACTTGCTAAAAACTTGTTTGATCACTAAATCTATAACTATATCTTTCAGATGTGAGCTTCTTTATTTCCCTTTCTGTCTCTTATTAGATTGGTTTAAAGATGGCTACTAGATTTTTAACTTCTTTGAATAGGCTTTGATGGTAGCTTTCCAAAGCTTAAACATTCCATTGCTTTTCAAGATCAAGATTTTGTTACTTGAAAGATTTGTAGTCTTTATCTATTTCCTTGCGACTCCCTTTGTGGTTGAGGTACAATTGTTATTCAATATCACTTGGATATTTCTAAACTTCCAATAAATACATTCGGAATTATGAATGTGCTAGCTTCAACATATATGCTAGGTCTTTCTGTCTGTTTACGAATTCCCTATTCTTGCGAATCCCATAATTGCTTAGTTTGTTTGAAATAATTTACCTGCTTTCGCGTTTTTATAGTCACACTGAAAAGATAGGAGTTTTGCTACTGCATACCTCAGTGCTGCACTCTAACTTAATGCACAAGTACTTGTATTCTGATTAATTTTCAGGAGCATCAAGTGGTATCGGAACAGAGACTACACGTGTCCTTGCCTCGCGTGGTGTACATGTAGTTATGGCAGTGAGAAACATTGATACTGGCAAAAAATTCAAAGAATCAATACTTCAGGAAATCCCTACTGCTAAAATCGATGTCATGGAGCTAGATCTCAGCTCATTTGCATCCGTTAAAAAATTTGCATCTGAATATAATTCATCTGGTCGTCCGCTTAACCTCCTCATGTAAGAAAATAAGTGTCACTGTTTGAAATATTGCCTTCTGTGTATTATACTTATTTACAATACAACTGAATCATAATGCTCTCATCTATGTCCTGTAATTTATTCAAGGTGTTTGACTTATTCTGGTTTTTGTTGGAAGTAACAATGCAGGGGTTATGGCTCCTCCATTCTCCCTTTCTCAAGACAACATAGAATTGCAATTTGCAACTAACCATTTAGGTAAGTTAAATTGAAGTTATTTGATGTACGGTTTTCATATATTTAAGCTTGTTGTGGGAATGAGATATGCTAAATGAGAGGTGGGATCTAATGATTCAAACCCTTGAAAATTCAGTTACAGTAGTCTTTCATTTTTTTGCTACTCTTTCAATCCCTAGATAAGCAACTATAGCAATTGGATTCTGCAGAATTATTTCTTAGTTGCTTAATCCTCTTGATACCACCTACGTTCATACCGAAATATCTCTAAGCTGTGTAACTTTCAAATCATTATCTAGCTTTCCTTTCTCAAAAGTAAGCTTTGTTAGTTGATAGGCTTCAGAAACCTAAATGTACTTTCATGTCTTTTTCTTGTTAGTGTCGGTCGCCCACATGTTTGTTCTTGCTTTTCAGCTTGAGAATTTCTAAATTATATTCCCTCCGTTCCAAAATAGAGATACATTTCTAAAATGACGACAATTATGGAAAACTTTATCCTCCTAACCTATCCCTACCATTTGCTAGAAATGCAGTAGTTGTGGCATGATAATACTGAATCTGTGTAGAATAGAAATGACATGTTAGGAACTTCATGTCACTTTGTTGTCTAAAATTAGAAATATATGTCGAAGTTTTGGAACAAACTAAAAAGGAATATACATCTCTAATTTTGTAATGGAGGGATAATGGAGGGAGTAATAAAACTTTGCTTGATGTCAGATGTAACCAATTTTCATCTTTAGTGAGCTAGTTTGTATCTATGAAAGATTTTCTATATTCTCTTGAAATAATTTTCACTATAGCTCCCTAATTGAAATGCCATTCTCTTGTAAACTGCATTAGCTTATTGTGCATATATAATAAGATTTCTTCTTTTTTACAGGTCATTTTCTTTTGACAAATCTTTTGTTGGAGACCATGAAAAAGACAGCACGTGAAAGCGGAAAAGAAGGAAGGATTGTTAACGTATCATCAGAGGCCCATCGGTTCCCGTACAGTGAAGGAATTCGTTTTGAAAAAATCAATGATGAATCAAGGTAATCGATTTACTGGTGGTTTTATATTAGAGCATGTTAAGAAATATACCTATTATATATATAGGTAAATATATATGTACATGCAATTGTATACACATATGCAAATACACAAGCCCATATAGGTACATGCAGGGGTATCTTTTGGTTATTGCAAGTAGATTTGTAAACTAAAGTTAGATATTACCTTCTTGCTTACTTATGTGAAAACTACTTATAAATGTAACCATGAAAACTACTTACAAATGTTACAATAGTCTATCTAACTTAACTGTTTTCTTTAAATTCTTATTGTAATTTTCAGTTACAGCAGCGTGTATGCTTATGGACAATCAAAGCTTTCTAACATATTGCATGCTAATGAACTTGCGAAGCGCTTGAAGGTAATCTTGTACTCTAATCAGCTATCAACATGATGATATATGGTTGTCTTTGTTCTTGAATCTTAATTTTCAGAAAGTCTACTACGTATTGCAGATTAATTTTGTTTGCCAAGATGCATTCAGTTCCATAAAGAGTCCTATTTGCAAAATTTACGAATATTAAGGATATATTTTTGGTTCATGTATACCCCTTAAAATAGTATCTTGTTAGCTTTGTAGTTTATTATGATAACAAAAACTTGAGGACATGATCGTTTTATACTACTAACGCTAAAAAGTGGACTCGTTTTGTGGAACAAAATTTTCCGCTAAGATATGTATGATATGAAACTCATGTAGAAGAAATTACTCAATCCCTTTCTCTAAATCATACTTCAATTGTTGTCTTGTTATGATGCAAGTAGGAATCTAATATAGCATTGTTGTTTCCTTTTTCTACAATTGATCAGGAAGAAGGAGCGGATATAATTGTAAATTCACTTCATCCTGGAGTTATTGCCACCAATCTTATGCGTCACCACAGCTTCATTAGTGGTAAATATTTTGATCCTTCTAGTTTACCTCTTGCTATGTCCATTTTTTTACACCAGTTGAATGTGGTTGAGATAGTATTGGTAATGCAATACATATCAAATGCCAGAACACTCTAGTGTATAATCACATATTCGGATATCACTTTGAAGACAGGTATTATTAGAAAAATTATGTTACATCAGTTCAGAGCCTTGATACAATATACTTCAAAAGTACTACTCCCTCCGTCCTATAAATATTACAACATACCTTTTTGCACAAATTTTAAGAAATTTACTATTCTTATTTGATCTTCTATTTAACCCCTATGAAATATGTGGTTGAGAATGCTCCCAGAATATGAACCACAAAAGTTTTAGTTAGCTGCGGATCCACTATATATTCAAATGATAAAAGTGTCGTAACTATGGGTGATTTAGTCAATTAACTTCACAGAGTTTCCTAATAGATACATATTGCAATTTTTGTGAGATTTCCTAAAATGGAACGTGTTGCAATATTTGTGGGAACGAGGGAGTATTAGATTTGTACAAAATTCCTAGAGGTTGAAAATCTCTAGGAGTTAAATCTCTGAATGACCATCATCAGAAGTATTTGAAAGTTCGATTCAACATCAGTTATGGATAATGTCATTCTTTACAAGCAAGCTCCTAGAATATTTAAAATATTTAAAGATCATCTGATTTGATTGTAATAATTCGGTTCCTTGCTGGATGCAGGGATAACAAGTATGTTTCTCAGCTATTTGCTCAAAAACATTCCACAGGTTTGTTCGTTACTCTTTTAACATGTATGTGGAAAGATTTCTCCAATAGTTATAAAATTGGGCACTTGGGATCAGTTTCTGCTGGTTTCACTTTTTTTTTTCCCTCATTTTTTGTAGTGATGATCTTATTACAAATTGTTCACAAAATAATGTCATCGACGCGTATCAGGGAGCAGCAACTACCTGTTATGTGGCATTGCATCCGCAGCTTAAAGGGGTTAGTGGCGAATATTTTGTGGACAACAACAAAGCTGAACCAACCGCTACGGCTAAAGATGCAGAATTGGCCAAGAAACTGTGGGATTTCAGCTTGAGCTTGACTGGATTCTAAGTAGTTAATTTGGGTGGTAACTACATTAATCACGATGCCTCTTATGTATAGATTCATGAGAAGTTCTGGTTGTGTGACATGCTTGTGTAATTTCTTGATAAAAGTTTCAAGGTCTGTAACAGTTTGATAGGGTAATGGTAATAATGCTTAAAAAGAGGGGAAACTTTGTAATAAATAATTATATAATATCAGCGTAATGTCCATCCATGATATATTTACATGGAAACTCTACTTTTAAAAATTTAGTCTAATTAATGGTACAATAATACTAGTACTTAGGAAATGGGGGTAGAATGGTCTTTTGAAATGGCTGATTGTTGCTTGGGATAGAGGAGCAAGAAAAAGAATATGAAAATTGATTGGAATTTTAGGGGTCTTGAGTGTTGGGTATGGTGCATGAAAGATACCTAAAACTTGAAATATTTGGTATTTAATTAATGAAAATAGAAATTGATTATATTTTTGTTATTTATTATATAATTTTCGAGTGCGAACAAAAATACCACCTGATTATCTACCTTAAAAACCACTTTAGCCTAAAATGTTGATATAATCGAATTAGTTTTGTGTCTATATTTATTTATTTTTTGAATGCCTCCCTTTTGGAGGTGTATACTTATAAGTACAATTAAATTATATAATTAACATTAAGAATTTCATTTATAATATTATGTGATAATAATAAATCTCACACTTTATGAGTGAAAATACAAGTATTATAAGTTTATATTTATCATATCTAGTAGTAACAAATAAATAAATATTTAAAGATTTTAAAATACAAACTCACCAATTGCGTGCAAAGTGTGCGCGATATGTGTGAAAATTAATACCAGGCAAGGCAAGCTTAATATAACTGCAAATTCCCAATATAATACTTTTGATTTCTTTCTTTACAATTTGATCAGGAAGTAGTTAATATTACTGCAATTTTGCTTCATCCTGGTACTTGTTGTTAATATTAATGTTCTCATTCCTTTTTCAACTGCAGGGATGTTCAAAAGCTTCTCAAAAAATTTCATGTTAAAAATATTACTCCCGTCCCAAAAGATAAGCAAGGTACGATTTTCACATATATTAAGAAAAGTAAAATAAAAAAAAAAGTAAAAATATTTTAAATTTATCTTTAGTGATCCCATAAGATTATATAAAATGATGAATACTTTTATTTTTTATACTAATGAGTCTCACTAAATGACATATCTATCCTCTTTATGTACTTTATCTCATCGTTATGAGTACAAAAAAAAATTATACTTTTAGTTATTATTGTCTGATTTATATAATGACAATACGCGCAAGTATACATGGTCAATCAAGTAATATAGAAGTAAGAAGGATGTCAAACCCGCAAAGAACGAATACTAATATTTATCCTAATTATCGATTATTTACCAATTCAATTTAAATTAAACGGCCACCAATGTTGATTTTTAAAATAATTAAATTTAAAACTGAAATTAAGTTAAACTAAGAAGAATCAATTACCAAATATGTTGAATCTAGGAATACAATTTCTCCAATTACTTTACAATAACCTCTTCACCCTATTTCCACGTTATTAATCCAATGAGTTGTTAACTCGGATTGTCTATCTATTCATTAACATCTTTCGATGATTAATAAAACGACATTTAAAACAGATTCATTAAATACAAACTCCCAATTAAGTTACGCATGACACATAAGTATTTTCATCATATGCACTATTATGTTATTCTAGAGAGAATCAACAAATTTACACGTTATCACACCTAGATCTTTTCTTAGATTTCCTTTTTCAATTTCATCTAAGATATCAGCTTAACTGTTGGCCACACAATTAATAAATTAAACACAAGATATGATAAACAACTCAACAAGATCAATAAGTCAAAATATGGATAAATAAATTAATGCATCACAAAAGGTTCCACTGTACCCCTAATTAAAAGTTTAGTTTATCATCCTAATGAAAACCATCATCTCAAATATAAAAAACATTCAAAGTTACAGATAAATAAAATAAAGAAAAGAAGAAAAACTCTTTTGAGAATCTCCAATCTCCTTAGCCTTCAATGTATGACTTCTTTTGCTCTCCAATTCAATTTTCAAGTCTTCTTAGGTGGTTGTTAATTCTTACAGTCAAAAAGTCTCACAAATCCAAGTTATAAAACAAGTATTTATAGTTCTAATAAAAACCCTAATTAATTAGGCATCCAAAAATACTATTACAACTCAAATTAGTCATAATTATATTAAATTCAGCATCTTTGCCGCATGTATGGTGCGCCCCGCGCCACTCATAGGACAAAATGGGCACGCCCCGTGTCGATCCACTAGATTCTGCTCTTCCGGCGCGCTCCGCGCCGACTTCCTTGTTAATCTGGCGCGCCCCGTGCAGGATAATTTTTTGCTCTGACATCTGTTGGTAAAATGACCATAACTCTCTTATCCGAGCTCCGATTGGGACGATTCAAAATGTTCTAAAAAGCTAAGAAGTAGATCTATAATTTTTATTCTTTACCAATTGAGAGATTTTGGTTGGATCAAGGTCGAAATTGTGCTTCAAATGACTGCTATATAAATGACAACTCCAAACTTTGAGGTTCAACATCCGTTGGTAAAAAAGGTCATAACTTTTGATCCGGGAGGAGTTACGGAGCGTGCCACCTATCAAATCGAAGCTCTCGACGAGATCTACAATAAAATTCAAGTTCTAAGCCAAGAACATGCATCCAAATTGGCATTGAAAGCCCTTCAATCTTCCCTTCTTGTATTTACTTACATATTTTACTTCAAAAGATGTCCAAATTGCGTTTTCTTGTTTTTTTCTATAAAATAAAAACACTATAAGTATCTAATAATAACTTAAAATACTTAAGAACTCACAAATTATTAAGTCAAACGTACTCAATTTGTAGGTATAAAACTCACCCATCAATCATCTTTTCTTTTTTGAGACATATGGACTATAATTTAAAACCCCCAACATAATCAAAAGATCACGTTGACAGATACGTTCACCTGCTTTGCATGTAAAACTAATGGAGTAGGTAAGAATATTTGTTTAAGATCTCATAAGTTTGATTAGATTTAATTTTTTAGTTTTAAATTGGATCTATTATTTGTTCATATGTTGTTTGTAGCTATTTGGCATACGTTTGGAAGTTAGATTTTTGTTTCCCGCTTTTGTTTACTATTATTGTTACGACACAAACTATACACAAAAAGTTATGTATAAATGATATAAAAAAGTGTAGATATATGCACACTCTAAATGTATTGTTGCACAATTTTTATGTGAAACATACCATATTACCCTCAGTGTGTGTGTGTATATATATATATAATCAATTAATAATTTTGTTGGTTTATATGTTTTGTTTTAATAATGACAACATATGGAGATGTTTTGTACTTTTATATACTGTCATATATTTAGGGGTGTTATATATTGTCATCATCAAAAAGGGAGAAAATATTGGTTTATATATTTTATTTTAATGATGACAATATGCTTTGTATGGAGCTGTTTTGAATGAGCAGGTTTGGACTATATGGATTGGGCTGATCATATATGGTGCTACCGAAAATGGATTTATATATGCTGATTTTGTGAAGCCCAACATGGATATAAAGTTTCATAAAGTTGCCTACTGGACTAGGTCATTAAGGAATCACTTAGGAAATAATGTAAGATTTTCTAGCCCAAAGTTTTTAATTGCAAGGCATCATTTATATTGCTAGAAATTTATTTTAATATAACTTGATAAGGATTAAAATAATGATATTATGAAATCACAATAAGTTATACAAACTAATTTGAGTGGGAGTCTATTATGTAAACATAATAAGTCATGCTCAACTAATTTGATTGGGACTTTATCAGTTGGATTATATCAAATATGTTTCTAATATCTTTTGCTTCAATTAAGCTTTTTCAAATTATTTTATTTTGAAATTCAAATTCTTTGAAAATGTGATTTGGAAAGATATCATCTCATATCCGTTAGATCATATCTCACTGTTGAAATTATGTTCTTTTTCAACTATGATCTCGGCATTTATGCTAATAATATTTTATAGCCGTTAGTCCATATATTATATATTCATCCTTCTCGGCTAAAGAAAAGTGCAGAACTATTCACGCTATACACATTCTGATATTAAGAGTTCTCAAAGAAAATTTTCAGCAACCATTTGTGCCTTGTTCTTAATCTCTTTTGGTTGAAAAATCATAGTTATCTCGTAATCATAATCCTCCTTATTAAAACTTGTATTCAGGCCTTGTTTGGCTTGGTTGATCTAATAGTGAATAAGGTTGTACAAAAGAAGCTCTAGAAGTTACAAAGGTACAAAATAGTTGCAGTCGTGTAAAGGGGGCAGTCGTGTCCAAAGATCAGAGCTTCTTTGTACAGGGAGTATTTGTAATTGATTGGTTAATTTATTAATAAAAGGAGTCTCCAATACCAATTGGTATTGGATGTGGATTAGGCCACTAGATTAGAGGGTAGGAGTCGAACCGCGTAAAAATCTTGATGTTGTGGTTTTCTGTTTGTCTTCTTTATATTGCTTCAATTCTGTATTTGAATATCTATACATTTGCATATATTATTCTGTTGTATTCATATGAATTAACACTAATCCAGATACCTAAGCAGATAGGATATCCTGTCTGAATAATAACTAAAGTAGAACTTAAGATAAAGCAAACACCAAAGCAGATAGGTATGCCTGTCTGATTTAATCCTGCAGCAGAAAATTTAAAAAGTTGTCACTGATAATCACTTCGAGCATAGACACCTATTCACCCTCTCTCTAGGTGTGCACACATACACAGAATTACAAATTTATCATCTATTTATTTTGTCTTTAAATTTATTATACATCATATTTAGAAGACAAAAAGTGTATAAATCTAGTTAGTTGTTTCAAAACATGATCCTAAACCATATATGAAATTAAACTACTATATTAAGCTAGTTACTTTCTTAATTAATAACATTCTTTTCTATTTGAGATATTTTATAATCTATTACTTCTATCTTCTAATTTTCTCTAGTTCTTTATCATTTATTGGAGAAAATTGGAGGATACATGTTTTTGAATATATATATATATATATATATATACACACACACACACACACACACACACAAAGCTCTTTCTACTCTGTTTCACCTCTTCTCGGTATGAAAAATCCCCTTTTTGGTTCGAAAGAGGACTCCCTTGGATAAGAGTCCGATCAATTAAGTTTTCAAAGGAAATCTTCCACGAGTGAGGCTATGGAGTCAACGTCGCGTCAAGTATAGCGTGTTGTAGAATGTTGCATTCACAACTACTACGGGAAAAGATTTGTCTAGAGCACTTCCGACCTAACTCTTCTCAATTACTGCCTTCTTGTTTTTCAACTTTAGGAAAAGTAAGTTGTTTTCTTGACAGGAATTATCTTAGGTGGAAACAGTTTATACTACCATTCTCTTTCTCATTGTTAACATCTCTCCCAATATACCTAACATCAGACCTTTTCACATGCAGATATCTTATGACGGGGATCATAGTTTTAAGTCCTACTGCTCGTTAGCGCAAGGTAAGCTCGATTCCAAGTCTTGTTGATCAACTCACGAGATACTGACATAATAAGGATGTCCTTTTGTTCCATATTCACCCCTAAAAATCACGACTATAAAATTATGATAATAAATATGGGGATACAGTCATTCACTAATATAAGAAAAATACTATTTTCTAAACAAATTTTTTTATGTATGAGACTTTTATTGTAAAAAGATGGGATACTAAGAAAACTGTACATGATAGAAATAACACCCGAATTAAATAAAAACACAAACAATTATGCAACACTCTTTCAAAAGACACATGGATTGTCCATCTCTATTGTGAGTAAGGTGGGTGCCTTACCTACCATTAGCTTTACCTGATCTAATATATATATATATATAATAATATTTAAATAATATAATATAATATATAAATTTAAAAAATATAATAGCTATTAAAGACTAATAAATTAATATTGAGAAAAGTATACTTTTAAAGTCATCATTGTAAAAATATATCCATAATTTTTGAATGAAATAAATTGAATAATATTATTCTTATTTGACATTCAATGTAATAATTAGACAATTATGTAGCACGCTTTTATTCTAAAAATGTGTAATTTTATAATACTATAAATAATTATATCAATCAATCAATTAATACCAGTATATAATAAGGCAAGAGACGATCCACAGTTCAAATTTCTGAGTGAACATCGTTGGTCATGAGTCAATACACCGAATTTGGCTAAAATTCATATATCTGACTCCTCCCCTTCCTCGCTCTTCCATCTTCTCAACTATTCCAATCCTTTCTTTCTTCTCTTTCTCAGGCTTCACAATCACTCCTCCTCCAAACACACCAATCGCACCATATTGATCCTATAAAGACCTATTATTCCCAAAGGCACAAAGAGATCTAGAAAGGGGGTTGAAATAGATTTTTTTTAAAACTTTTGGTTTAGAGAATTATTACCAATATTAAATTAAACAAGTTAATTAATTGATTATGTACAACGAAATGATGTTTTGAAAAGAACCCTCCAAAGATTAATAAGAAATCATAGTTCTAAATTTAGTGTAAGAAAATGTAGACAAGTCACATAGATAAAACATAGAGTGCAGAAAGTAAATGACACATATTTTTAAGAGGTTCGGAGCACAAAAATCTCCTAGTCCTCTCGTCTACTCTGCGAGTGGGGATATTCCACTAAGGAAGGGTAGCACTCAAATTATAGTTCACAAAGAACTGTTTTACAACTGATTCACTAAGAATCTCTCAAGTCACACAAACTTGGATTACACTAATCACTAAGATCACAATTACAAAGGAATTGAAAGATTTGAGGTGCTGCTAAGTAATGTTAAGCTTCTTGATCACAAAACTTAACAACTAATGAGATTTCTAAATCGCAGAATGAATGAGTTCAGACATGCAGTACTTCAACTTGATTAATTTATCTCTTTTTCATTTTTTCGATTGTTTGAGGCTTCTTGCCTTTTATAGTTTCACATCGGGATCTTTCTGTTATGATTTGATTGTTATTCCATTCTAACTTGGACATTTGTCGATATCCAATTATTAATTTGACTTTGAAATGTTGTCGGTTAAGACCACTTCAGGTCACTTTCATCGTACTCCACTAGATGCAAATGTAGCCGCATATTTTTGTCCTTAGCAGATATAGCTGTTAGACACAACTTGAGAAATGTCTTATCCTTATCGACAACCTTTGGGAGAATCATCCTTGGGATCTTTAGTCCTAGGTGTACGACATTATTATAACTTATCACAAGAGATGAACTCTACGATTTTATTTAATCGCAAAGTTATATATGTTGGTTGTACTTCAAAATCCTTTGTTTTGGCTAAGTCCCACATTGGTTAGTTGGGAACTTTTCATTTGTTGGTTGTGCTTCAAAATTCTTAATTTTGGCAAAGTCCCACATTGCTTAGTAGCCCCTTGTTTTTGAGATTCCTTTCATGTTACACGTTTTTTGTTCATTAAATGATGAAACACATTTTCAGTTACTTCATTGTTTTCCACCATTTGTATTGCTTAAGTTACTTACATGTTTTCTATTGATTAAGTTACATAAAACATGTTCAGATCTTATCCTTTTTCTCTTATAAATTCAGATCTGATCTTGGGGGTTAATATTGATTAAGACTTCTAATATTCCGAAAATACTTCATCTTCCAATACTGTTGTTATTCTTTAAGTCAGGCAATCCACAAAGACAAGTCCAAAGTCTCTTTCTGTGAGTACACACAATTGGAGGTTTCACCGTTTAATCCTGGAGGGTGAACGTCAGGAGTCTATTTGTACCTAAGGTTATTACCAGTAGGGGCGAAATCACTTTTTAGGATAGTAGTTTTGCTACGCCTCGGTCTCATTCGTTTTTTCAGATAAGTTGTTCCAATTTTATAGTTTATATTCTCTTGTTAATATTGCTATATTTCCAACAATCTAAAAAGTGAATTTATATATTAACAAGATGAAACCTGTTATTGATCTTGCAAAAAAAAAAATAAAAAAAATCGAACGCTTTGATGCTACGAATTTTAAGAGATGGCCTGGAAGCATGTTGTTTTATTTAGAAAATATGAATTTAGAATGTGTTATGTGGAACCTACTGTGGATGTTTCTACTGCTCTTGCTAATTCTGTTTCTAACAATACTACTAGCAGCCCACTATTCTCATAAAACTCATAGATAAGTTTTATTTTAATGCTAATTTATTATTCCAAGGTTGTCTAAGAAAAAAAAATAATAAGATAAAGTTTGTCCATGCTTCCCTCTATTCCCTCATATCATAAGTAAGATTCTTTTACTGAATCTGAAGTTGCCTCTTACTTGATTTATTCCTTCCATTCATAGCTGGCACCATCTTGTCAGAACATTTCCATGTTTAAAAAGAAAGCTGCCCAACATCTCTTCATGGGAATAAATTATTTATTGCACTTAAGAATAAATTTGCCCATTATCATCATGGGCATGTTTCTCTAAATAATTCCTTTATTGTCCCAGCCTCTCTCTAACGAAAATATTAATTATTAATCCAACATTTAATCATGGGTAAGAATTGTTTATAACATTAAGTATATTGTCCATCATCTCACAACATTCCCATGATTAAAGTAATAAAGCTTAATGCTGCCCATTCTTGATTCACTCAATTCATACTAGAATATTGTTGGAAACATGATTAGTATACTGTTAAGTTCACGGGTGCTGAAGTTTTTTGGAAAATTAATATATTTGAATAATTTTAGTTAATCTCAATTTAATTATGCAATAGTTAATTAATTATGACAATTAACATGATTATCAGAAAAATTCTAAAAAATTACAGTAACCTTTTGTGATGATAAGATACTGTTGTAAATTTTATGAAATTATTTTAATGTGTTTATAGCATACTTGGAATATTAATTAAGTAATATTGTCTGTTATTTAATTCCTTTGTTAATATTTTTGAAATATTAATTGTTGGTGCTTGGAATTAAACTACCATGTTGTAATAACTCATGTACCCTTGTTCCTAGTGGGGGTGATTTAGGTTGTAGTAATTAATTGAATTGTTCCCTAAATTCACGTCTTATGAACTGAAAAATTAATGGTAAATAATTGGGCATTTTATATGGATTGTGTTTTCTAAGCCTGACGAAGTCTTTCTTCTATTTTTATGTTCTATTATTTTGTGTTAATTTGGTTCATGTGGCAAAAATGGTGAACAATGATGATAATTCTAGATATACTCAAATCTACTCGTTGCCTCTTAAAGATGAAGCGGAAGAAATGTTTATTAAATAAAGTTGAGGTTAAAAATTAGTTAGAAAGGAAAAATAGAACACTTAAAGATATGATGAATATCATGTTAATTAGCTTTACCTTATCTTCTAATATGTGGGGTGAAGTTTACCTTTATGAAAAAATCATTTTTAATAGATTGAGTTCCACATAAAAGGATAGACTTTTTACCATATTAATTATGGAAGGAACATGCACCTAACTTGGGGTATCTTAAAATGGTGGGGTGTCTAGCTAAAATAGCTATACCAGAATTTTTTTTATAAAAAAGGGAATAAAATTGGACCCAAAAAAATTAGTTCGTATTTTTATTGGATATGCTTCAAATAGTGTTGCATATAGACTTTTGATAACTAAAGATGAGCCTAAAACCTATGAAGAAGAAATGAAATCAATTGCTACAACGTTTTGAAAAGATATCATTAATAGTGAACTAGAATCCATTATTACTAGTCATACATGAGAGCTAATTATTTCGCCTAGAAAATGTAAACCTATTGGGTGTTTAAAAAGAAGTTAAAAGCTGACAGGTCTATTGATAATTTTTAAAACAAGTTTTTCAGTACTTGTTATGTGTTATGTGCTAATGTTTAGCATTATGTGAAATTCTTGTGAATTATTTTAATGTGCACTCCGTGCGACGATGTGATAATAACTGTTAATAGTCAGTTGATGATTTAAGTTAATTGTTCTATGCGAACTACATAATTTGAGAAATGCGAAGTATGAGTATTATGGAGCATGTATCAGATGTCAAACATGTATAAATGTACAATATGAGAAAGATGAAGCAGTGAAGCATGAGAAATGTGATATTATACATAAGATGTGAATCATGAGAAATGTGATATATGCATGAGATACAAAGCAAGGAAATTGTGATGTGATTATTTATTTATATGTGGATGACTTATTGATATTTGGTACTGATGAGAAAGTTGTGAAAACTATTAAAACATTTTATTTTCTAAATTTGACATGAAAAACGAACTTGATTCTTGGCATGAGAATTAATAAAAATGCACATGGTTTATTTTTATCTCAGTCTCATTATGTGAAATTCTTAAGAAATTTAATTTCTTTAATGAAGAGCCATTAGGAACACCTTGTGACTCTAGTGTGCATTTAAAGAAAAATAAAGGGGATTTGTATTGCACAAACTGAAGATGCCAGAATAATTGGTAGTGTAATGTACTTAATGAATTGTACTCGACTTGATATTGCATATGTCATTAGTAGACTTAGCAGATATACACATAATCCTTCACAAGATCATTGGAATGCATTATCACGTCTAACGAGGTATTTAAAAGGAACAGTTAATGTAGGTGTACATTTTTCTGGTCATCCTAATATTTTAGAAGGATATTGTGATGCTAATTGGGTATCTGATAATGATGAAACAAACTCTACTAGTGGATATGTGTTTACTTTAAGTGGATGAGAGCTGTCTCTTGGAGATCTGCTAAACAAACTTGTACTGCTAGATCTACTATAGAATCTGAATTTATTGCATTAGAATTGAAAGGTATAAAAGTAGAGTGGCTAAAGAATTTATTGGCAAACATACTGTTGTGGTCTAAAACCAATTCCTTATATATTTGTGTATTGTGATTCTCAAGCTACTATTAGCGGAGCAATAAACTAAGTGTATAATGGGAAACAGAGACATATTCGTTTGAGACCTAATATTGTATGAGAACTGATCAGTAACGGTGTTATTTCCATAGAATTTGTGAGGTCTAAAAAGAACCTAGCGGATCCACTTACAAAAGGATTAATTAAAAAGAGTGTCCAAGAAGCATCTAAAGGGATGAGACTATTGCCAACATCTTGAGTAAATAATTCGTGATGGAAACCCAACCTATGTGATTGGAGATCCCATGAATTTTAGCACTGCAATTATTTATATCCCTTCTTGTGTGCATGTGGTGCTTACTAACAAATTGTGAAAGGATGAATCGTTTAGATTCTTAATGAAACTCATAGCCCTAAAGGGTGGTGTGGAAGTGTAGGCCGCTTCTTATGAGAGCCTATAGCAAACTCTCTAGAGCCTTTATGAAAATCTTGGATATGGCACATGGCCTAGAACGCGCCCAACCGCGGACTTGTGTGGATTCAAGATTTTTTGGTTATGTGTGCAAGTTCAATTGTTTGTATCACAGATATTGGGTTCAAGATTTTAATTCACCTATAATCTACAATCATGAGCTTGTTCCACTAAGTGTCGACTTAAACCCACAAGATATCGACATGATGTATCTAAAATCCATTGCCCTTCTCACTTCTTTTTAAATTCTTCTTTGATAATTTTGAATCATATGTGGGATTGTTAGTTGTGCTTCAAAATCTTTAATTTTGGCTAAGTCCCACATTGGTTAGTTGGGAACTTTTAATTTGTTGGTTGTACTTCAAAATTCTTAATTTTGGCAAAGTCCCACATTGCTTAGTAGCCCACCTGTTTTTGAGCTTCCTTTCATGTTACACGTTTTTTGTTCATTAAATGATGAAACACATTTTCAGTTACTTCATTGCTTTCCCACCATTTATATTGCTCAAGTTACTTACATGTTTTCTGTTGATTAAGTCATATAAAACATGTTCATATCTCATCTTTCTTTATCCTATAAATTCAGATATGATCTTGGGGGTTAATATTGATTAAGACTTCTAATATTCCGAAAATACTTCATCTTCCAATACTGTTGTTATTCTTTGAGTCGGGAAATCCACAGAGGCAAGTCCAAAACCTCTTTCTGTGAGTACACACAATTAGAGGTTTCACACCGTTGAATCCTGGAGAGTGAACGCCGGGAGCCCATTTGTACCTAAGGTTATTACCAGTGGGGGCGAAATTACTTTTTAGGACAGTAGCTTTGCTACGCCTCGGTTTCATTCGTTTTTTCAGATAAGTTGTTCCAATTTTATAGTTTACATTCTCTTGTTAATATTGCTATATTTCTAACAATATATCCAATAGCAGAATAATTTGCATTGAAGGCTTGACTCTGCGATCGGTCTCCACGCTCTACGATCTGAATGCTCTACGATCTCAGAATACTTCATGGTCTTCAACTCTACGATCGGTCTTTAGACTTGGCTTTTGAACAATACATTTACATTAAATGAATGGATCAACCTAATAAATTTGATCCTTATGCTAAGTCTTTTTACATAAATTGTCTTTCTAAGGATTTTACACTAACTAATTGTCTTTCTAAGGATTTTACAAAAGTTATTGGTCTTACAAATATACATTAAGTTCTAGCTCATCTCATCATCAAAGCAAACATACAGAGTACTAACAAGACCTTTAATTGGCTCTTTGATTATGAATTAAGGGAAGACATCTCTGCTGTCTCTCGCCTCGGCGCCAGCCACAATTGGTTGCAGTTGGCCGTAGGCTTTCATTTGTTCTTCTAATGCAAGGTGCATCATTCAATTCGACCGCTTTTTATTTATATCGACTCCTGAATTTTTTGTTTGGCTACCTTAGAAAGTTCAATTTTCTGTCTTTTTTGTATATACTTGGGATTTTTTTTTTTAATTTTTTTTTTGGGTGAGGAATTAGTCTCTAATCATTTATCCTATAATCCTAACTTTACTTGACATGTTTGTTGATTTTTTGTGTATTGAAGTGAGTACTTTTTCCGTAATTTCAGATTTATAGCTTGAAGTATTCCAGGGGTGCTTAATTTTAGTTAGGAATAAGAACTTGCATTGTAGATAGACTTTCCAGATAAAGTTTTCATACTTACTGCATATGTGAATAGTAATTGTATCAAATTTTCACTTTTCAAATATCTCAGTGATGATTATTGATTTCACCATTATTGGCTGAATTCCCGGATGAGATGTTGTTGGGAAAGAGACAATTGTGCTAAGAGCCGACTCAAAGGGATCGCTCTGATCCATTGAATTTTCCCAATTTGGATTGAAAAAGCTTATGCAGTGGAATTCAGCTCATTGTTTTGAATTTCCATCCCAAATTGAGTGGAATTCCATGTGGGTGGAAATGTGTTTCCTTCATTCCTAAAAAGTTTCTCTTTTTCCATATGAAGAAGACCCAGAACAAGAATTATGCACAAAGCAGCATTTTAAACGTTCTTGATTTGGAACAAATAAGGAAGGAAAAAAGTTTAGGAAATTTAGGAAGGGTCATCTACTTTACCAAAGGTCCTAGCCGGAACTTATGTTCCTTTAGATGTTGTTAAATTTTCCATAAGCACCCTACAAGTAAATTTAAATTTATGCCACATATTTCAGTACTTTATGTTGATTGCTATTTTTGATGAGACGTCTTGATGTTTCACTAGGAAGTTGTTGCTCCTATTCTATTAGATTCTTATATGCAGAGCAAATTTTTTGAGGCTGTAACACTCGTGACACCTTTTGCAACTCTATTCGAGGAATGACACAAAGAGGTCGTATATAGTCATTTTAACCTTCAATTAAACAAACTGACACATCCTTGAGTCTATTATACTCTACATTATTTTAAGGACCTGTACCCCAGTAAAGAAATTTTTCAGACTGTTAAGCGAATAATTAATTTAATATTTGGCCAAACAAGATTAATTTACAAGTTATGTACCAATCGTAATCGAACTTCTGCAACATTTTAATTAATTCTAGGTGATCTTATTTGTTTGTAATGCCTGCTTGGGATATTGTTTGAGAAATCAGTTGATAGCTATTTATTCATTTAGAGAGCTTGATGATACTTGATACTATACTCCAAGATGGAGTGACATGAATTTCCTACAAACAAAATATATGCATCTTTCTGTATATATTTATTTGGTGTTTATTTTGTTTATGCATCTTTAAGGCTATGGTATTTGAAAATTTTCACTGCAGTAGTAAATGGATAGGTTGAAGGTATCAAGCGCTTTAGTACATCTTTCGATTACAGTGTAGCGAGAAGCTTGGTTTAGACTAAAGTTTTAAGTTCTTGCACTTTTGTTTCTTCTGCATGAAATCAAGTAAATATATGTATGTGTGTGTATATTAAGTTGTTGGCAAATGAATTCATTTTCTTTCACAAACTTGTTCGTGACTTGCACAGGTATCATACTTGTGTATGAAAAATAGTAAAGTAAATTTAACGTAAAATAATAGCATTATTATACTATTAACATGACATAGACGTTCATGCTAATTCCTATTAGTATATAATACATGAGTCATGCTATTAATTAGTACGTACAAAGTATTATTAAAATAGTGTAGTTAGTCTAGCTGAAAATATGAAATTGTGGGGGCGGTAACTCACCTAGTAGTCATTTGGAGATATTTGTGTGTGTTTTCCCCTTCCCCTTTATGAATTATATTTATTTTAAAGTTTGGGAATTCCTTTGGAGAACTTTTATGAGTTGCCCGATTGTTTATTATATGATTCTTGTTGATTTCTGCAAGACAAGAATCACAAATTAATTACCACCACTTTGGCACTTTGTATATGAGCAGCAACTTTTCACTTTTCTGAGTTCAAAACGAAAATATTCCATTAAGATAGAGTAAAGAAAAACAACTTAAAGAACCTAATTAAAGTAAAAAAGTTTTTTTTTTCTTCTTAAAAAAAACAAGGTTCAACGTATTTTTTTGATTGTTTAAACCGAAAATTAAATTAAGCGGTCTAAAATTTGAAAACAAGTGTCCTTTTATTGCAATGAAATTTACTCAACTGTTGAGAAGAAAAGTGATCTTTTACTCAACTGTTGAGAAGAAAAGATGATCACTTTTATTCAGGTCCTTGTTGAAATGAAAAGCCTTCAATTAAAATTACAATCCACAATCTGCTGGACAAATTAATAACTATATATAACAAGGCATTAGAGATTTTATCGTAATAATTTTATAATTTTATAAAGTTATTTTGATTGATCATGAATCAATATCAAATCAATTATTTAAGACTTTTCATTTTTTTTTGATACAATGTATAAATAATACATACAATGATTGAATATATATACATGCATGCATATATGACATAATTTAAAAATTATTTGTGAAAACTAATGGACCTATTAAATGTTATATATTATTTTATAGTTTATCTATACATATATAAGTATTTTCATATAATATATAAATTTTAAAAATATACTCTCTCGTCCCCAAAATGATGATTAAAGGTACAAATTTTTTTGTCCTTAAAAAAATAAGATAAAGTACATAAAATGAAAGGTAAATATGTCATTTAGTAAGGTCTATTAGTATAAAAAATTAAAAGTATTCATCACTTTATATAATTTTGTAGAACCACTAAATATAAATTTAAATTTTTTTTATTTTTTTTTAAATATATATATAAATTATACTTTACTCATTGTTTGAGAGAGTAAATTTGATAAAAAGTTGTGCGTTGCACCTAGTATGTCTAGTTTACATAAATAATTAGAGAGGAGTTTATTCGATTTTGTAAGATCCCGACTTTATGAAATAAAAGTTTATTATTTTCTTTATGATAAAATTTTTATTTTTTTTAATAGTAAGGTGCTTAATTGTATAAATGATAGTTAAGGGTGTTATATGCGAATTATCTGATAAACAGTGTATGTCGGAGAATATTCTTTTTGTCGGGGAATATTCTTTTTGTCGGAGAATATTATATTCGGTACCGTACGACAGCGCCGAAATATCAAAATATTAGTGGGCCCCAGAAATGACAAAATTGTCAACGATAGTGGGCCCCATTGTCGGATACTGAAAGTGACAGTATTTTGTCAACAGTATTATCACCGGCAACTGTTGAAATACCCGGTAATAAAAAGAACAGTAAAACGCGTTATTCCACAGTAGTACGCGGTATTTCACAGGCACACGGTGTTGCACAGTATTTTAAATTATTGATTCAATAATTGATAAAGTAGCAATTACACAGTATTTTGATTCAATAATTACAATAGCATCCGCATAGTATTTTTTTATTATTTATCATAGCACTGTAACTCATATTAATTGTTATGATATTTTAGCATTATTGATGAATTAAAAGTGGAGTCTAACTTAGGGGTACCTAATTGAAATTTTAAAATTCACATGCTGTGAACTATTGGTTCACATGTGGGAACTATTAGGGGATGTTATGCAAGATTGATAATACTTGAAGGATTATATTAAAAAGTAGAGGCAAAGATGAAGGTACTAAAGTGTAATAAGTCGAGCCCTTATTGTGCAATTAATGAAACTTGGTTTTTCTATAAATAGGAGGGGTTATCTTAAGAAATCTTCACACCTTCCTTACTTATACTCCCTCTCTCTCTCTAAATTGCTTGAGTTCTCTTAGTGTGCTAGGCTATTATGAGTATTGGTGAGAATACTAGTATTGTCCAAGTTAATAAACTTCATAGAAAGCAACATCCAATCACTTATTAACGAAAGTAGGGGATATCATTTCTTTCATACTCTTATGTAATATCATTTGCTTCCTTGTTCGTAAGTGATATTATACTCATAAAGGTTGTTATTCATTCCTTATTAATTTGTGGGGATAACCTGTCCGTGCGGTATGACGCATGCCTGGTGAATACCCTTTTGTATTCATTCCTTATTATTCTGTGGGAATAACCTGTAAGTACGAGTGTCGTACCTGGTGAATACCCTTTTGTATTCATTCCTTATTATTCTGTGGGAATAACCTGTATGTACGAGTGTCGTACCTGGTGAATACCCTTCTGTATTCATTCCTTATTACTCTGTGGGGATAACCTGTATGTACGAGTGTCGTACCTGGTGAATAACCCTTTGTATTAATTACATATTAATCTGTTGTGGAAATAATCTGTCTACGCGGATTATCGCATGACGGGTGAAAATCCATTTGCAGTTTCGTATATTCTGTTATACTCGTATAACGTATCATTTCTTTTGTACTCTTTAAGGGATATCTTTTTCTTTCACATTTCTCCATTTAAGATACGAAATCTTTGTTTGTTTCCAAAACCTTATTTTTAAATGGAGAAAATCCCTGAAAATTAGTAGAATATCTTTAATAGTTTGTGCTTCATCTAATATCTTCTCACTTGAATCTTTCTATTTCATTTTATACGTTATAGTTGAAGCATGAAACAATTTCTTGAATATCATTCTTGAATTTGACTCCACAATTTGGTCATCGTGTTGGCAATTTGGTCAATCTTTGATACTGATTAAATTATAAAGCTTTTCTTATCCTTGATCTCACTGTATCATTGTCATCATCCTCATCCTCATATTTAAATTGTGGTGATAGTTCTCTTTGGCCTGTAGTGCAAAGATGAACTGGCGTGACATGATTTTGACCAAACTGTGTATTGGTATTATCATGACTTTTGGTGTTACAAACAAAGGCGTATGGTGAAAGTTCTCTTTGGCCCATAGTGCAAAGATGAACTGGCGTTTGGCATGATCATGACCGATGATGTTACAAATAAATATCTTTGGCACATAGTGCAAAGAGAGGCTGTTGAATATAAACTGTTGATTTGGATGTTCATAAACAGGGATTGTTGATTGGTGTTACAGGGATAAAATATTGGTGGTGATCCTTTAACTTATAGACGATGGTAGATATTATAATCTACTTGACTCTTCTAATGGATTGTTTCGTTCCGCTGCAGTTGTTGTGTTGAACAATTATAATATCTTTAAATCTCTGATTTATTATTGTTGAAGACTAAAGATAATTTTTATTCTTCATTATCTTAGTCATGATATTTCTTACTGGGCTATTTGTGCTCACCCTTTTCCTTTTTGTTCCATTGTTCTCCTCAGGAAAAGAGAGTGTAGCGGGGACTAGCCGGGGAATGGAGTGATGGTCCGAGATAATAGAAGTGTCTCAATACCTTAGTAGTAGTGTGACAATAAGTGTATTGAGAATTTAAGATGTATTTGTATTGTGTTGTCGTATTTTGCACGACACTTAATATTTGTAAATGGGAAAATTCGTATTTGTAATTGTATTTTGTGGAATGTTATTGGCGACTCAAAATGGGTTGTATGGACCTATTTTGGGGGCGTCAAAGTTGGTATCAGAGCTTAGGGATATGATCTCTGGTAGAGATCTGGGATTAGAACTAGGAGGGGAGAGACGAGTAAAATCCTTCGTTAGTGTGTCCTACCTAAGCTATTTTTGGTTATTTAAGTAATTGGTTTGGTTATAGGGACAAGATTTTGCATGTCTATTTCTTTAACTAATATTTGTTTTGTGATCACATTTCAGAATGGCATCTGAAAACCAAGAGATTCACTATGAGATCATTGTGGCTGAAAACCAGGAAGCTACAAATAATTCGGGTGCAAACTCAGAACATCATGATGTTAATCATGATATTAACAACCGGATGAATGATGAACTTTTTAGGAACTTCATGCAATACCTGCAGAACCAGGCGAGAAGAGCTCCTGTCTACAATACTGGCAGAAACGCTGATAATGTACGGATGGTCACTGCCAAGCAGTTCAAAGAATTGGGACCACCTGAATTTTTCGGCAAGCCAGATCCACTCAAGGCAGAGGCATGGCTTAAACAATTAACAAAGATATTTGATGTACTGCGTTGCACGGACGACCAAAAGGTTCCTTTTGCCACCTTTATGTTACGAGGAGAAGCGGATCATTGGTGGGAATTTGTGAAACGTACCCATCATTCGGCACTCGAGATGTCTTAGGTCGAGTTCCAGGAATTATTTAACGAGAAGTATTTCCCGGAAAGTATTCGTCATATGAAGGAGGTAGAATTCATCAAACTGGAACAGAACAACATGACGGTGTCACAGTACGAAGCCAAGTTCGCCGAGCTGTCGCGTTTTGCATCCCATTTGGTGGACACTGAGAAACGGATGACACGAATGTTCCTACGAGGTTTGAAACCAGAGATTCGCCAATATCTCGTTTCTCATAAAATTTGTATATACGCAGATGCTGTGGATAGGGCTCAAGTAGTGGAGCAGGAAAGAGGACTACTACAACCAGGGAGCAACACCCAACCACGAGAGCAAAACCACGGTAATAATCGTAATGGTGGCAGCAATTATCGAAATAATGATAATCAACGAGGAGGGAATCACAACACCGGAAATGGTAACCACTTCGGTGGTAATCCTGGCCCCGATAACAGAAGGAGTGAGTCAAGTGGCAACAATTCCAAGAAGAGGAGATTCAACAACCATGGAAAGGCACCAACGTCAGCACCAGCACCAGTACCAGTTTCGAAGGAAGGAGAACGACCACCTGTTAGATGTTTCAGGTGTGGGAAGGAAGGACACATCAGTCCAAATTGTACACAATCGCCATCCCAAGTATGTTATAATTGTGGAAAGGAAGGCCATATAGCTCGCTTTTGTCATGCAACGAAGTCAAGTCCAGCTGCAATGATGACACCGAAGGCGGTTACGGACAAATCAAAGTCTGTGGTTCAAGGGAGAGCTTTTGTCGTGACGTCACAAAAAGCGCAGAATCCGAACGAGGTTATTACGGGTAAACTACTTATTAACTCTTGTGAAGTCTATGCCTTATTAGATACTGGTTCTACCCATTCTTTTATTTCACCAACATGTGCTCAACGCCTGAATTTGACTCCTGGAAAATTAGATTTTGACTTATCTGTTGAAACACCATTAGCACAAACATTCGTTACATCTACAGTTTATAAATCTTGCTTTGTTCAAATCGGCACCCTCACATTACCTATTGATCTTATCTCCTTGAACATGCATGAATTTGATGTGATATTAGGAATTGACTGGTTAACTGCTCATCGTGCTAAAATTGATTGCTTTCGTAAGGTCATTAGTTTTCATATTCCTAATCAACCTATTATGCGAATTCAAGCAACCAAACCATTGAAATCAATAACCATCATTTCTAGTCACAAAGCCATTCGTTTATTGAAAAATGGATGTCAAGCCTTTTTAGCCCATGTAACGGATTTAAATAAAAGTATGTCAGATTTGAAAACTATTTCTGTGGTTAATGAGTTCCCTGACGTATTTCCCGAAGAACTTCCTGGCCTACCCCCAGACCGTGAAATTGAATTTTGTATCGACCTTGAACCCGGTACGAAACCTATTTCCAAAACTCCATATCGAATGGCTCCTATTGAACTTCAAGAGTTAAAAGTCCAACTACAGGAATTGTTAGACAGCGGTTTCATACGTCCGAGTACATCGCCTTGGGGTGCTCCTGTTTTATTCGTAAAGAAGAAGGACGGGAGTATGAGACTTTGCATTGACTATCGGGAGTTAAACCATGTCACCATCAAAAATAGGTACCCGTTACCTCGCATTGATGACCTGTTCGACCAGTTACAAGGTGCTCAGTTCTTTTCAAAGATCGACCTCCGTTCTGGTTATCATCAGTTAAAAGTTAAAGCTGATGACATTCCAAAGACTGCCTTCAGAACTCGATACGGGCATTATGAATTCCTAGTCATGTCTTTTGGATTGACTAATGCTCCTGCTGCTTTCATGGATATGATGAACCGGATATTCAAGGACTATTTGGATCATTTCGTGGTTGTCTTCATTGATGACATTCTCATATATTCTAAAAGTCGTGAAGATCATGAGCAACACTTGAGGCTGATACTTCAAAAGCTTCGTGAGAACAAGTTATATGCTAAGTTGAAGAAATGTGAATTCTGGCTTGAGGAAGTTGCATTCCTTGGTCACTTGGTTTCTAAACAAGGAATCTCGGTGGATCCAGCGAAGATTGAAGCAGTATCAAATTGGGAACAACCTAAGTCAGCAACTGAAGTACGAAGCTTTCTGGGTCTAGTTGGTTATTATCGGAGATTCGTAGAAGGATTTTCTCGAATAGCCATTCCATTAACTCAACTGACTCGGAAAAGCACAACATTCAAATGGAGCGAAGAATGCGAGAAGAGTTTTCAAGAACTCAAAAGAAGGCTCATTTCAGCACCTGTATTGGCAATACCATCAGGATCGGAAGGATTTGTCATCTACAGCGACGCTTCAGGCAAAGGACTAGGTTGTGTTCTCATGCAACATGGGAAGGTTATAGCCTATGCGTCTCGGCAACTCAAGGAATATGAGAGGAATTATCCTACTCATGATCTAGAGTTGGCAGCAGTCGTTTTCGCGTTGAAGATTTGGAGACATTACTTGTATGGAGAGAAAGTGGAGATCTATACAGACCACAAAAGTCTCAAATATTTCTTCACCCAGAAGGAACTCAACATGCGACAACGGCGTTGGCTCGAGCTGTTGAAAGATTACGACCATACCATCCAATACCATCCTGGAAAGGCGAACGTAGTAGCTGACGCATTGAGTAGAAGATCATATGCAAGCACGAGTGCATTACTGACATCGCAAAGGCTCATCTTGGATGATTTACAAAGGATGGAGATAGAGTTAAAGGCTCCAGGAACCCATGTGAAGATCGCACATATACAGGTAGAACCGGCTTTAATCGACAAAATTAAAGCTGCTCAAGTTACAGACCCGGAGTTGGTGAATATGAAGAAAAAGGTACAAGAAGGTACTATTCCAGAAGCAAGAGTCGACGAAGACGGAATACTTCGAGTCAACTCTAGACTGTGTGTTCCTAACGACCCTGACTTGAAATACAAAATCATGATGGAGGCGCACAACACACCATTTGCAATCCACCCGGGAAGTACCAAAATGTATCGTGATCTTCGACATATATTTTGGTGGAACAATATGAAGAGAGAGATTGCAGAGTTTATTGCAAGATGTTTAACTTGTCAACGTGTCAAGGCAGAGCATCAAGTACCAAGGGGTCCATTGCAACCACTTGAGATTCCAGAATGGAAGTGGGAACACATCAACATGGATTTCGTGACAGGTCTTCCCAAGGTTTCTCAAGGCTTAGACGCAATTTGGGTCATTATAGATAGATTGACCAAGTCTGCTCATTTCTTGCCTATACGAGAAAACTATTCACTTGAGCGTCTTGCTAGTATGTATATAAGCGAGATTATCAGATTGCATGGCATGCCAGTATCCATCGTTTCTGATCGAGATCCTAGGTTCACTTCACGATTTTGGGTAAGCTTGCAAAAAGCTATGGGCACTGAATTACGATTCAGTTCTGCATACCATCCCCAAACAGATGGGCAATCGGAAAGGACTATTCAAACCCTTGAAGATCTATTAAGACTCTGCGTGCTAGACTTCAAAGGAAGTTGGGACAAATACTTGCCATTGGTAGAATTCTCTTACAATAACAGTTATCAAGCAAGTATAGGCATGGCTCCCTTCGAGGCGCTGTATGGACGAAGGTGTCGATCTCCAGCATGTTGGGATGAAGTAGGTGAGGCAAAATTATTGGGACCCGATTTGATACGTATGACTACGGAAAAGATCCAAATGATCCGGCAACGTATACAAACAGCTCAAGATCGACAAAAGAGTTATGCCGATCTTCATCGAAGAGACGAGGAATTCAGTGTCGGAGATCATGTATTTTTACGTGTTGCCCCGTGGAAAGGTGTTACGCGATTCGGAAAGAGAGGAAAGCTTAACCCTCGATTTATCGGTCCATTTGAAATCCTCGACCGAGTAGGAGCTGTGGCCTACAGACTCGCCTTACCGCCAAGGAGGGGAGATTGTAAGATCCCGACTTTATGAAATAAAAGTTTATTATTTTCTTTATGATAAAATTTTTATTTTTTTTAATAGTAAGGTGCTTAATTGTATAAATGATAGTTAAGGGTGTTATATGCGAATTATCTGATAAACAGTGTATGTCGGAGAATATTCTTTTTGTCGGGGAATATTCTTTTTGTCGGAGAATATTATATTCGGCACCGTACGACAGCGCCGAAATATCAAAATATTAGTGGGCCCCAGAAATGACAAAATTATCAACGATAGTGGGCCCCATTGTCGGATACTGAAAGTGACAGTATTTTGTCAACAGTATTATCACCGGCAACTGTTGAAATACCCGGTAATAAAAAGAACAGTAAAACGCGTTATTCCACAGTAGTACGCGGTATTTCACAGGCACACGGTGTTGCACAGTATTTTAAATTATTGATTCAATAATTGATAAAGTAGCAATTACACAGTATTTTGATTCAATAATTACAATAGCATCCGCATAGTATTTTTTTATTATTTATCATAGCACTGTAACTCATATTAATTGTTATGATATTTTAGCATTATTGATGAATTAAAAGTGGAGTCTAACTTAGGGGTACCTAATTGAAATTTTAAAATTCACATGCTGTGAACTATTGGTTCACATGTGGGAACTATTGGTTCACATGTGGGAACTATTAGGGGATGTTATGCAAGATTGATAATACTTGAAGGATTATATTAAAAAGTAGAGGCAAAGATGAAGGTACTAAAGTGTAATAAGTCGAGCCCTTATTGTGCAATTAATGAAACTTGGTTTTTCTATAAATAGGAGGGGTTATCTTAAGAAATCTTCACACCTTCCTTACTTATACTCCCTCTCTCTCTCTAAATTGCTTGAGTTCTCTTAGTGTGCTAGGCTATTATGAGTATTGGTGAGAATACTAGTATTGTCCAAGTTAATAAACTTCATAGAAAGCAACATCCAATCACTTATTAACGAAGGTAGGGGATATCATTTCTTTCATACTCTTATGTAATATCATTTGCTTCCTTGTTCGTAAGTGATATTATACTCATAAAGGTTGTTATTCATTCCTTATTAATTTGTGGGGATAACCTGTCCGTGCGGTATGACGCATGCCTGGTGAATACCCTTTTGTATTCATTCCTTATTATTCTGTGGGAATAACCTGTAAGTACGAGTGTCGTACCTGGTGAATACCCTTTTGTATTCATTCCTTATTATTCTGTGGGAATAACCTGTATGTACGAGTGTCGTACCTGGTGAATACCCTTCTGTATTCATTCCTTATTACTCTGTGGGGATAACCTGTATGTACGAGTGTCGTACCTGGTGAATAACCCTTTGTATTAATTACATATTAATCTGTTGTGGAAATAATCTGTCTACGCGGATTATCGCATGACGGGTGAAAATCTATTTGCAGTTTCGTATATTCTGTTATACTCGTATAACGTATCATTTCTTTTGTACTCTTTAAGGGATATCTTTTTCTTTCACATTTCTCCATTTAAGATACGAAATCTTTGTTTGTTTCCAAAACCTTATTTTTAAATGGAGAAAATCCCTGAAAATTAGTATAATATCTTTAATAGTTTGTGCTTCATCTAATATCTTCTCACTTGAATCTTTCTATTTCATTTTATACGTTATAGTTGAAGCATGAAACAATTTCTTGAATATCATTCTTGAATTTGACTCCACAATTTGGTCATCGTGTTGGCAATTTGGTCAATCTTTGATACTGATTAAATTATAAAGCTTTTCTTATCCTTGATCTCACTGTATCATTGTCATCATCCTCATCCTCATATTTAAATTGTGGTGATAGTTCTCTTTGGCCTGTAGTGCAAAGATGAACTGGCGTGACATGATTTTGACCAAACTGTGTATTGGTATTATCATGACTTTTGGTGTTACAAACAAAGGCGTATGGTGAAAGTTCTCTTTGGCCCGTAGTGCAAAGATGAACTGGCGTTTGGCATGATCATGACCGATGATGTTACAAATAAATATCTTTGGCACATAGTGCAAAGAGAGGCTGTTGAATATAAACTGTTGATTTGGATGTTCATAAACAGGGATTGTTGATTGGTGTTACAGGGATAAAATATTGGTGGTGATCCTTTAACTTATAGACGATGATAGATATTATAATCTACTTGACTCTTCTAATGGATTGTTCGTTCCGCTGCAGTTGTTGTGTTGAACAATTATAATATCTTTAAATCTCTGATTTATTATTGTTGAAGACTAAAGATAATTTTTATTCTTCATTATCTTAGTCATGATATTTCTTACTGGGCTATTTGTGCTCACCCTTTTCCTTTTTGTTCCATTGTTCTCCTCAGGAAAAGAGAGTGTAGCGGGGACTAGCCGGGGAATGGAGTGATGGTTCGAGATAATAGAAGTGTCTCAATACATTACTAGTAGTGTGACAATAAGTGTATTGAGAATTTAAGATGTATTTGTATTGTGTTGTCGTATTTTGCACGACACTTAATATTTGTAAATGGGAAAATTCGTATTTGTAATTGTATTTTGTGGAATGTTATTGGCGACTCAAAATGGGTTGTATGGACCTATTTTGGGGGCGTCACAGATTTGATATGTTTTGTGTTTTTATAGGTGGCACTTTTATAATAATTTTTAATGATTGTAAGATTATTTAGTTATTTAATAATATTGGACTCTAATATCTCATATTTTATATTTTTAAGTGGATAACTATTACCAAAGTTACATTGAAATGTGAAATGTGAGTTTTTTTTTCACATATATTATAATATTTTGAAAATACTATAGACTCTAACATGAGAATTTCTGACAATTTTATATTATATATATTTATTAAAATCAACTTAAATTATTTTTAAATAAAAAATTCAATGATTCATTTCAATTTTTTACAAAATTAAATCTTGTATGTTGTAACTAATACTTTTAATTTTTAATAATCGTGCAATATTAAGTAAATTCATAAAAAAAAAATATAATTGTTTTCAGCCCCTTTTATAGTCATAGTTCCAGAGAAATCCAAGTCCAGTTGTCCCCTCCATTTAATGATCCTTATTTTCAAACCCATATTGATTTGATTCTTTTAAGTCAAGTCAATTTGCGCCATATAGTAGTAGTAGTAGTATTGCCAAATTGGTCTAATTTGGCTTTCTTTTTTCTTCCTGCTCTTGATAAATGGTTATAAATGGAGCTGCCAGAAGCTTCTAGCAAGTTTAATAACTAATCAAAACGTCACATTTAAGCTGAGTTTTGACATTAATTAATTCATATTCACACACACACACACACACACACATATATATATATATATATATATATATATATATGAATATATTTAGACTGTCCTTCTAAATCCAATCATACAAGCTCAATCTTACCTGCTGTATATTGCTTTTTCTAAAGAAGCTACTTTTCCATACAAAAATTCCTTTTCCTTTCTTTTGGGGGTACTGATCAATTATCTGGATAGTACTAGACACTATGTGGATTTTTGGAAGGAAAGGGCCATCTGGGTTTTCTGCTAGTTCCACAGCTGAGGAAGTTACTCAAGGAATTGATGGATCTGGACTCACTGCCATTGTTACAGGTCTTTTATTTCTCATTTCCCCCTGGTTCCTTTTTTCCGTTTTATTCTCTTTGCTTTTTCAACATAATGTGCATAATTTTTCATCTTTTTTGATGGGTTTGTTCCAAAATCAACCTACAAATTTTCATTGTTAAGTTGAAGTTGTTTGCTGTCATGTATGTGTAGTATGGTAATCATTTCCAGATCATGGATGGGATAAAGATAATGAATAGGATTCATGTCTTCTGATCAAATAAGTTTTGGTTATGGATTTTGGGCTGTAACCATGTTAGATTACTTGCTTCATTAGTGTGAAAAATATACTAGTTTTGGGTACTTCTGTAACTTGGTTATGGACATGGACCCACCATGTTCGATCTCCCCTACCCCTATGCAAATCCCAGAAAGAAAACATAAAAATAAAGTCCTTGTACATTCTTTTCAGGTTTTATTTTATAAAAAAAAAATGTCATCTTTATAATCTTAAACTTTACAGTATGACCTTGTACCTTCCTTCCTGGTCAGAACTCAAGGTAACACTTGAGGTCCTCGTATAGATCCAGTATGATCAATTACCCTGGTGGTTAATTATCTTTTACCGTTTTCCAATTACTATTGGTAAACCAATATAGTGAAATTTTTTAAGGTTTTTTGTTCAGGCAGATCATGATTGAAGATTGTAAACACAAAGGATGTCAAAACTTCAAAAAAAAAGTGATTTTTTTTGGAGCCTTAATTAAGTCATCTTTAGTCCAAATTTATCCTCAACAATGTGCCTATTCTTAACCCATTGAAATATCCAGTGTTTCATACCGATTATTTTCTATTGTTTTTGTTAGTGCTAGAGAAACTTGCCTGATCAACTGAATTAAAATTTTGTCTTTCAGATAGGAATGCATTCTTTTTTTAGCTTTGTTTTTTCTGTAACTTATAGATGGGATCTAAAATTTGTATTGAAGTTTTTGACTTCTTTGAATAGGCTCTGATTGTTAGCTTTTCAATTTTCCAAGATTCTGCTGTTTCTCAAGACAAAGGCTTAACAAGATTGTGTTAGTTTGGCTCTCGAAGATGTGTGTATTTCTATATATATCATTGCATGTTATTCAATATCATTAAACTATTTTAAGTTCTGAAATATTCATTTGATTTGGCACTATAAAGGTGATGAAGCTATTTTCTTTCTTTTTCTTTGGCATTGAGATAGTGACATATATGTAGAGAGGATTTGTATAATTAATCTCATGAGCAAATAGTGAGAATTGTGCTATTTTATACCTCGGTACTAACCTATAACTTGATAGAGAAATTCTTAATTATACTCTGTATAATTTTCAGGAGCATCAAATGGTATTGGAATAGAGACTGCACGTGTCCTTGCCTTGCGAGGTGTGCATGTAATTATGGGAGTGAGAAATGTTAAAGCTGGTGAAAAAGTTAAACAAGAAATACTCCAGAAAATCCCCAATGCTAAAATTGATGTTATGGAAATAGATCTCAACTCACAGGAATCCATAAGGAAATTTGCTAAGGAATATATTTCCTCTGGTCTTCCCTTGAACATTCTCATGTAAGAAAACTATGTGACAGTGTTCAATGTTAATCCACTACTGCCTTCTGTGTTTTTTTTTATAAAAAAAATAAGTTAAATAACTGAATTATATAGTTCTAATCTGGCTACACTAGTTTATGTTCTAACACTAGAAGAACTGAACATACTATTTTTTGGTGTTGAAAGTAACAATGCAGGGATAATGGCACCTCCGTTCACGCTTTCTAAAGACAACATAGAACAGCAATTTGCAGTTAACCATTTGGGTATGGTACATTGAAAAAAGTTTGTTGATTTTTTTTATTTTTTATTTTTTGTCAATTTTCTTTTTAACTGCCAAATTTAATAATAGCTGCCAAACTGAAATTCAACTCTCTATTAAATTTCCCATAACATTTGTATAAGAACATTTCTTAAATTTTCTCAGGTCCATTTCTTTTGACAAATCTTTTGTTGGACACCATGAAAAAGACGGCAGAAGAAAGCAAGATCGAAGGAAGAATTATTAATGTAGGATCAGAGCTCCACCGGTATGGATACAAAGAAGGAATTCGTTTTGACAAAATCAATGATGAAGCAAGGTATATATTTATGTGTATGCAAATATGTATATATATGTGCATATATATATGGCCACATATGTGTAGTAACTGCAAGAAGATGGTTTAAATATTAAAGCAAAAGCACTATTTCTTTATTATTTCTTTTTTTAATTTTACAAATGATGATATTTCATACTTCTTTTTCTCCGTTTCTTTTGTGTGAAACCACATGCTATATATTACTTCTTTTTTTCCATTAATCAATTAAAAGCTACTTACACAAGTGTTACAATATTCCATCTAACTTTAACTGTCTTTCTCAATTTCCTATCACAAATTCCAGTTACAACGGCAATGCTGCTTATGGACAATCAAAGCTCTGTAACACATTGCACTGTCTTGAGCTTACTAGGCGCTTCAAGGTAATGGTTTACTCTAATTAACTATCAATATATAAACATGAAGATTGTTATCTTTTTTATGAGTCATGCTTCTTTGAAAGTTTACTGCCTATATTGCATAATATTTAATAAACCTCCTTATTTAGAAAGTACTGTGGAGATGATTACTATATAAGGAGCGAACTAATCGTTATGTGCTGCTATTTCTTACTGCTTGTTAAGAAACCAAAAACTCTAGCTTACTCACTTGCCCATTATAGATATTTAGCATTTTGATCTCTACGTTGAAACGTAATCTTAATGGTACCCCAAAAACAAAAACAAACAATAATTTTTTATATATATTAAAAAAAAAAAAAACAGAACTCGAAGAACCCATCATGCTTAGGATGACTAATGATAGCAGCAACCTGTTCTCATTTTACCACAGTTATTCTCATGTTATCATTGTTAGTTACAACCTAATATAAAATTGTTGTTGTTTTTCTACTTTTATCAGGAGGGAGTGAATATAACTGCAAATTCGCTACATCCTGGAGTTATTGCCACCAATATTGTAAACAACCTCGGCGTTTTGGGTTGTAAGTATTTGAGCCTTTTAACTTATACTATGTTTTGTTGTTTGATATTAGTGACCTGATTCCTTCCTTCATTGCAGGGATATTCAAAACCTTTGCAAAATTCTTCGTTAAAAATGTTGCTCAGGTTTGGTTTTTACTTCCCTTCATCCATAATATGCACCTGTTTTTTATGTTGTGCCTTTTTTCTTTATTCCTCTTTACTTTACTACTTTTCTTTCGATGATACATTCCAATGTAAAGGAATTTAAAATTAGCATAAATAATGTTGGTTACAGGGAGCAGCAACTACTTGCTATTTGGCATTGCATCCGCAAGTTAAAGGGGTTAGCGGTGAATATTTTATGGACTGCAACAAAGCGGAACCAAGTCCTATGGCTAAAGATCCAGAATTGGCCAAGAAATTGTGGGACTTCAGCTTGACCTTGACACAGCCCAAGTAAATAGGGTGGCTAGGAAAGAAAAAGGAAAGCTTATGAGAAATAAGAAGTATATAGTGTGATTGCTGAATAAGGAAAGACCACATCAATAGATATGTTTACCTTGTCCTTATGTGTAAACTGTGTGTGTAAAATTAATACTCCCCAGTCCCCAGTTAACAACTTTTGTCTAAGGTCTGGAGCTTGATGTGAGTTAGATTATTGTGTGTTCATGTCCTATTTATGCATGTTCTTTTTGTAGCTGTTTGGCATCTCTTTTTTGGAGGTAACTCTTTTCTCTATTTTGTTGTTGTTATTATTAATAAAATCCTCTAGGCTATTTGCTGAGTATTATACTATTATCTATTTGAAAAAGAGAGGGGGTGGGGTGGGGGGGGGGGGGGGGGGGGGGGGGGGGAGGCCCAAGGTGATATCTGCCGACTGCCATATTTGTAGGTTTCTAAAAAGAAATGGCAATAAATACTACCACTTCTGTAGAAGAAAGATGTCCACTTTTATGAGTGCATTATTATTCTTGGCAGAGAGGGAAATATAAAAAAACAGTTCCAGATTGTCGTGGGGCTGAGCCAAGAATAGAAAATTAAAAGATGGCCCCAATGTTTGGTGAAAGAACGTGCAAGGAGATACTGAGATCCTGGAAAGAGATTGAGCAAGAAAACATGAAAAAAACAACACGCCATAGTGATTATTAATCTTCTTCATTGTGTGCCTGTTTATTTCAGTTTAAAATATAAATGTCTTTTTAAAGTTATAATTGTTATTAGTGATTGGCACAATAATAATAAAAAAAAGACATTTTTTATTTGTCTAAAATAATTATAAGTAATATTAAAATAATTTTTGAAAAAATATTTTTTTTTGTTTAATACTCTCCTCATTTCATAATAACAATCGTCTTAACTTTTTGGACAAAAATTAAAAAAGTCATTTATATTATCATTTGATAGCTAGTCATTCATGAAAGGTTAAGAACTACTGATACCAAGAGAGAAATTCTTAGAAAGATAGAGAGAATCTAAGATAACATAGAAAAATAAATAATTTATTATATTAAAAAAGTGTAAACAAGTAAATTAGAATAAATATTTCTTTTTAAAATATCTATTATCGTTTTTTTTATTAGTCACAGTTGGCCGGCTAAAGCTATTTTACTCCTTTATTCAGTCACTTATAATAAGGACTATTGGGCTATATTATTAGCTTTCAGAATCACTAGCACTACCTAAGTACAACCATTTCTTCTCATTTGTGTTCTTGATCAAATCTTGATTCTAA
Organism: Aralia elata; assembly: GCA_034770075.1. Taxonomy (NCBI): domain Eukaryota; kingdom Viridiplantae; phylum Streptophyta; class Magnoliopsida; order Apiales; family Araliaceae; genus Aralia; species Aralia elata. Next base: position 32,203,183 of record CM068381.1, on the reverse strand, counting down.
AAAGTAGAAACAAAGTATGTGGATTTTTGGAAGGGCCGGGCCATCTGGGTTCTCTGGTAGTTCTACAGCTGAGCAAGTTACTCAAGGAGTTGATGGAACTGGCCTCACTGCCATTGTTACAGGTATTTTTCTCATCTGGGTTTCCTTCTATTTTCTCTGAACTTTCGTTATTTGCATTTTTTTTTCATTTTCCTTTTTGGGTTTGTTCCAATACTAACTTAGATGTAGTTTGTTTATTATAGTTTTGTTGATGTGGATGTTCATGGTTTGGGTTATGAAAAAGTTTCCTGTATTTTTGATCAGCTTATAGTATGTCAAATGTTGCTTCAATTAGGTGGATATATGGAGTTGGACCTTGAGTGATTTAGATTGCTTAATTGGTGTGAAAATGTACTAAATTTGGCCTTTTGAGTACTACAAATTGTTTATGGAGTTAGAAGATGGACTCATGTTTGATGTATCTATCTCTTCGCCTACCCCAAAAACAAACAAACCCCAGAAAAAGAAAGGAAAAAATAAAGCCCTTACAAGAATGTTTCAAAATATGGTAGCTTCACTTACAATACAGTAATCCAAAGACATTTTCCTATTTCTTTGGGTTAGACTTTTTCATGAGATCTTGGCCCACCATAGGCGAACCCAAAATGTGTCTTCCCTGGGGTTTACGTCTTTGGGTTAATTCTGCCTCTTGAAGTTTTTGTTTCTTCCACTTCATACTTATTTTTACACATTTCTACCCCTGTACTTACAAACATTAAAAACAATACTATTAAATTTATTTATTTCCAAGATAGCAGCTGCCTATGTTGTCCTTGCTGTAGGTCCGCCCCTGTGTGGGACGGGGTATTAAGATTACAAGAGAAGTTCCAACCTAAAAATTCGAAGTACATCAAGAAGAATGTGATCTATACAATTCTTTTGGGTGGTTGCTATGAACATTTTGTTAATTGCTTTATTTGCTTATACTATAAGTGTTGCCTGCTTTCGTAAAATCTGATTTTGGGGAATTTGTGGGATGTCACTTAGTTCTCCTGCAAACTTATTTGGTTAAGCTCATCATATTTCCCAGTATTGTTCAAGTACGTGGACTATTTGTACCTTTTTTGTATATCTTGTTCACGCTTCCGCTTTTGGGGGTTGTCCCATGTATCTTCTTTGGGTTATTCCCCAAGTACATGAGTGTACATTCTTTTCAGGCCTATAAAATTATCTGCCAGGAGAAATGTAAAATGTAATCTTTAAACCCTTGACTTTATCATAACCTTCCTGCCTGTACCAATTCTAACACACACACACACACACACACACACACACACACACACACACACACACACACACATATATATATATATATAGTCAGTCTCAGAAACGGACTGGTTCGTTACGTCTATTCTATGATTAGGAATCTAGATAGCACTGGATGTGCTCATATTGATATACTATGATCAATTTCCAAGCGGTTATTCTTTAATAGTCAAATGAATATTAGCCAAAACTATTTAGTGAATGCCAATCATAGAATAGACGTCAACTACATTTGAAAAGGTTTATGGTTCAAGCATGTCTTGGCCGAGGGGTTATACAAAACATGAATGTCAAATGTTTAGAAAAATGATTTTTTGAGTCTCAGTAAGTATTTAGTCCAAAATTCATTCTCAAGAAAAAGTACCAACTCTTTACCCCTTGAAATCTCCAGTGCTTCATATTTATTATTTTCTTTAGGTTCTGTCTGGTACTAGTCGCCAGAACGTTGTCTGATCCACTGAATTCAATATTCTAAATGTCAGATGGTACCGCTGTCTTTTTGGCTTCCTTCCTGTATCTTATCAGACTACATTGAAAACGATTATTGAAGTTCCTGACTCTTTTAAAAATGTTATGAACTTATGATTATAGCTTTCAAATGCTTCAAGCTTTTGTGGTTTTCTCAAGATAAAAGCTTAACAAGATTGCATTAGTTGGAAAGACATGTCTTTATCTCTCTCTCTCTCTGTGACTCCCTTTTCAATGTCGACATGTTGTTAAATATTACTTAATTGTTTAAATTTAGAGAAACCACATAGGCCAGTATAAGGTGCCTCTATTTTTTTTTTAATTATACCAGTATGGTTTTTTATATATGTTTCTTTGGCATTTAAACGTTATATAATAATGACAAATATGTTGAAATGACTGGGATAATTTAGTATCATGTTCTGCACATAGTGAGAATTTTGGTATGGGATACCTCCGTAGATGCTCTATAACTCAATTGAGAAGTGCTTAATTTTACTATATATGATTTCAGGAGCATCAAATGGTATTGGAATAGAAACTGCGCGTGTTCTTGCTTTGCGTGGTGTACATGTAGTTATGGGAGTGAGAAATGTTAAAGCTGGTGAAAAAGTTAAAGAAGAAATAATCCAGAAAATCCCCAATGCTAAAATCGATGTCATGGAAATAGATCTTAACTCATTGGCATCCGTAAGAAAATTTGCTTCGGAGTATATTTCCTCTGGTCTTCCCCTGAACATCCTCATGTAAGATATCTATGTGACAGTGTTAACGGACTATGTCTTCTAGGTGTTTTTTCTTGTTCCAAATATACTGTATAACTGAATGATAACGCTTTAAATTTTAATCTACCTCTAGCAATTTATCTTGAAACATCACATGAATTGAACTTGCTATCTTTGGTGTTGAAAGTAACAACGCAGGGATTATGGCACCCCCTTTCACGCTTTCCAAAGACAACATAGAACAGCAATTTGCAGTTAATCATTTGGGTATGTTACACTGAATTGTTTAATGTTTGCTTTCCATCTATTCAAGCTTGTTGATGCTATAATATCTTACTAAGAAATGGATTCTATTGTTTCATTCCCTTAACATAGTTCAGGTAAATAAGCTTTCATTTTCTATTCCTTGTCCATTCCTTAGAATAGCAACTTAACAAGTGTCTTCTGCAGAATCATCTCTACTATCAATACTTTGATACCAACTAGCTGTACACTGCACTTTCACGTCATTAGGCATAAAACTTTCACATCGTTTCAACTTTCATGTATTGCTTACCTTTCGTTTACTTTCAGTAGTTTCCAATCAAGATGGCGGGAGCTTAGTTACCTTGTGAGTTAGAAACCAAAAAGTTCTTTTATCCCTTTTGGTAAATTGATGTTGCCCACAATTTGTTCCTGCTGTTACCAAAGAATCTCTAACTATATTGAAACCTTATCCCAAGATCAGATATGATAACTTAATTGCTTTTTTTTTTGTTTATTTTAGCTTTTCAAAAAGAAATAATAAATAAATTTAATTGTTCCCTTCAAAACGTTTTCTCTATTGCTTGACCCAATTTAAAATGCTACTCTTTCTTAATTTGCTTACAGCATTTATGCATATATAAGAGTGTTTATCACTTTTTTCTCAGGTCCATTTCATTTGACAAATCTTTTGTTGGAGACAATGAAAAGCACAGCACGTGAAAGCCAGAAAGAAGGAAGAATTGTTAATTTATCATCAGTGCTTCACAAGAGTGGGTACAAAGAAGGGATTCTTTTTGACAAAATCAATGATGAATCAAGGTATTTGTGTATGTAAAGATGTACACACGAGCACATGAATATACTGCCTTTTTTTTGGGCGTGTCATGATCCCAATAAAAAAGCAAAAGCAAGAATTTCTTACAAAAATAGATGTAATAATTCTTCCTTTCTCCTTCATAATTTTTCCTTTTCCTTTAGGCTAAGTTTTTGTGGCTTTTTGATGATAAATTATAATCCCAAGTGGAAAGGCAATATTATATAATCCCCCTTTTGAGGTATCAAATGAATCTTAGAAATGATAACAAATAGTCCATAAATTAAATAATGGACTAATCATGGGATAAAATAGTCCATAGTAGTCCTATCCCACCCTTCATTTTTGCAAACAGACGTATCTAGACACTATTATTTTTAGCCTTTTAAGACATCATAACTTATTAGTGTTATGATAGTCCGTCTAACTTTAACAGTCTTCTTCGATTTAATATATATTCATATATTCCAGTTATGATGGCAATGCTGCTTATGGACAATCAAAGCTTTGTAACTTATTGCACACAAATGAGCTAGCAAGGCACTTGAAGGTAATCTTTTACTCCAATCAACTATCAATATTGGGATAAAGATGCTTATGTTTTATCCTTAGTCATACTTCTTTAAAAAGGTATTACCTTCTCCATACTATTATTGTTTGATATTTTATCCCTACTCATACTTCTCTGAAAGGGTATTATTTAATACTACGGGCTATTTTTATTTGCCAAAAGGCATTCAGTTCCAACGCAGAGCGACTTGATTTTGAGTTCTACGGAGATCTTACTAGATAAGGAGGAGACAAAGATTGTCATTTATTTGATAGTCATGGTGGAATCTTTTTCAACTATGTTAGGTGTAACATCCCCTCACCCACAAACCAATTAAAAAATTAATAAATGAAAACCGCACAAAGAAGAATAAGTTAGCATGTTGTCTACTCCCCGTAAGATATTAGTTTATGTTAACTTCATTCATAATGCATATATGGACACATGTTATCCTTACATGTCTTGAATGCTAATAGATAATATGATGAGAAGTCTACGATGTTGGGTTAGTTTACTAATCACTAACAATCACAGAAACTATAAGCAAAAGTGAGAACAATATGATCTAGTAACTGGAAGTGCCTAAAGGCCAGCATATTTCACAGTGCCGGTGTACCAAAGTCCACCATGTTTTCCAACTAGGAAGTTGTTACCCGAGCAACTGAACCATTTTTTCTTAACCTCTAATTGCATGTCAGAAAAGCAAACTATCTGGTTGATTCGCCATATCAATTCTGGATATTTAGCATCTTGGTTTAAAACCTTCTTTTATAATACAAATACCATCAGAAAAGGCTATCTGATTTGGTCTAATAAGTTCTTTACTGAACCTAAGAACATGGCACATCACTATGATTGACCCTTGGTTCGTAAAGTATTTCTCAACTTTGAACCCATCTTAGTGCAGTCTGCACCAAGTGACCTAGTTTGGACTATTCCGCTTATATATAAGGAAAAGTTGATTATATTTACCCAACCATGTATTTACTTGTGTATTCTGAATATTTGATATTTTGTGTTGAGACCAAAAATTGAAAGTAAAGCTTGTATAATATGGAGTTCACATAGAAGGCATCCTTGAATTATGCAAGTAGGACCAATGATTGCAGTCACCTGTCTGTTTAATTCTTACTTCAGTTGTTGTCATTTATCATGCGTGTTACAATCTAATAAACACTTTTGATTCCTTGCTCTACAATTGATCAGGCAGAAGGAGTAAATATAACTGCAAATTCACTTCATCCTGGACTTATTGCCACCAATATTACAAATAACCTCAGCCTTGTTGGTTGTAAGTATTTGACCTTTTAACTTACCTCAATTAGGTCGCTAGCGAATAATATAACTAACATTATTTGCTAGATTGTACTTGCTGTAGTATTACTATTATTGATTTGGTTCCTTGCCCTAATGCAGGGCTCTTCTTTACCGTGGGTAAATATTTTCTTAAAAATGTTCCTCAGGTTTGTTCTTTAATTACTTTCTCTATAACATGCATGAAAAGATTCATTTTATTTCTATGATCTGCACTCATTCTATAAGGTTTTCGGAGTAATTGACTTTAACAATGTAGTCATCTGTTCCCTCTTTATCTTTCCCCCCTCTCCTTTTCTGTTTTACCCATATGTAAGTGTAAAATTTTTAGCCTTTCTACTCATACACTTACATATAGGGTTCATCCAACTAGTTTGGCATAAAAGGCTGCGTTGGGTTGAGTTTTCCATTTTGTCTGTTTTACGGACATTTCCATGACAAATAATTCACGGATTAATGCTGTCTGTGTTGGTTATAGGGAGCAGCAACTACATGCTATGTGGCATTGAATCCGCAAGTTAAAGGGGTTAGTGGTGAATATTTTGTTGACAGCAACAAAGCAGATCCCAGCGCTACCAGCGCCATGTCTAAAGATCCGGAATTGGCCAAGAAGCTGTGGGATTTCAGCTTGACCTTGACACAAGGCAAGTAGTTTGGTGGCTAAGAAGGAAATCCCAAGGTGTTGACCTGCTCACTATGCTAGCTAATAGTTCAGACCTTGTATGCTTGATTATAAATTGTAATTTCAGTTCCATATTATGTGTGTTTGTGTGCTTAAATATGAGAGAACAATTTTACAGACCTTGTGTAATGTGCAATTTTAGTTCCATATTCAGCATGTATTGTTTGTGTGTATGAGATTACAACTTCACATAGTAAAGTTTGTCCGAGTGAATGTTTTTTTTCACCAACAAGAATTCATATATCTTTTTGAATACAAACTACCACAAGAGGCCATTGGGCAGAGGTATTAAATGTGACCTGGATTCATATAATCTTTTTTTGGAATAATATAGGTGACATAGCATAAGTGATGCTATCGTAATAATAAATATTGTTTAAAGTATTAAATGTCGTTAATAATTATGAAAGAGTAATGTTATGAACGTAAACTATAAGCAAAAATTTGTGCACAAACAGTATAAAAAATGAGAAAAAAAAAATAAGAAGCGGAATCTATAGTTGGATGTTTTACACATTTCATAATATGAGTCTTATTCTTTGTGCACAATTTTTTATATACGGATATATTTCCTTCGTCTTTAAGAGAATGACTAAAGGTATAATTATTTTTATCTCCAAAAGAATGAGATAAATTTCATAACGTGAAGGGGAGTTTATTAGCATAAAAAAATAAAATTACTCGTCAATTTATGAATCTTATAGAGGAAAAATTTAACATTTTTTTTTCTATTTTTATTTTTAGTTAATATATATGAAATTTATACTTTAATGATCTTCTGAGGAGGAGTATATTGTTAAGTATATATTGTTATATTTCTGACACTATCCTTTTATTCACAATTTCAACAGCCATAATAAAAGTCAAAGAGGTACCATGAATGCGCTCTAAATTGATAGCACCCAAAAAGGAGGGAAAAGGACCATTCAGTATTCACCATGCGAATCAGAAGACCAACTGACCAACAAATCATTTTCTTTTAAATAAAATTACATAATTATCCCTCATCTAATGAGAGTAAATTAGAATCCTTATCCTACTCTTTTTTGACCCGACAAGCTCAATGTCCAACTGTCCAAGCCTTCTCCATTATAGGATATTGGAGGGACAAATGCACCCAAAAATTATCACTCCAAATCTTTTATTATTTCCTCTATTTATCTTTTTCTCTCTCTTCACACCCATGTGTAACACAAAAGTCACTACTTCTGCCCACTCAAAATCTTCCTTTTTTTTTTAAGAAAAAAATAATTCCAAAAAATATAAAGAAATTATTAACGCCATAATATTTGTTAATACCTCTAAATCTCTGTATTAATTCTTATATTGGAGAGTTCCCTCGGTTATTGCAATTATCGGTCACCAATTTGTTACATTATGCAGGCAACATTAATTTATTTGGCAGTGGCATCAAGGAATATTATGACGTTAACGGAAATCATCAACACTCAATTATCGGTTCATCAATACTGAATTTCTTTTTCATATTCATATATTATTTGTCAAAACCCATAAAATCTATAATATACAATAATCACTTTTATTAACGTCATATTCTTTCACGATGTTGTCATGGGATGATTGTAGCATGCACAAGATAACAAATTAGTGATCTACGGTCGTAATCGTTGGAAAAATCCTCTGATGTAAGAATTAGTACGACATTTTAGACATTAACAATATATTAGAGACATTATTCTAGAGAGTGAGAGTACTTCTGTACATTAGAGAACTTACCAATACATTTGTGTTTATTCTGTATATGTAGAGGAAGAAGGACTTGACTGTGTTTGGGCCATTTGGGCTTGGTCCATATAAAATATTTGGACCCTATATATTAGACCCAACTATGATATTTTATATTTTAACATTGCCCCTCACTCCCTTATTCCATTTTAATGGAATGAGAGAGTATGAAAAAAAATTTATATTTTAACATTACCCCTCACTCCCTTATTTCACTTTAGTGAGATGGGGGAATACGAAAAAAAAAAAAAAAAAAGTTCCACAGTTGGGCCCAATACATAGGCCCCAAAAATTTTATGTCGACCAAGCCCAAATGACCCAAACACTGTCAAGTCCTTCTTCCTCTATATATGAAGAATAAACACAAAGGTATTGGTAAGTTCTCTGATGCACAGAAATATTTTCACTCTTTAGAATAATATCCCTAATATATTGTTAATGCTTAAAATGTCGTACTAATTTTCAAATTGGAGGATTTTCTCGATAGTTACGACCATCGATCACCAATTTGTTATCTTGTGCATATTATAATTATCCGACGACAATATCGTGAAGGAATATGGCGTTAACAACTTTTAATCAAAACAATCAAAACTAGTCATAATAATTTCACTTTGTATCTTGTAGTATAAATATTACAAATGATATGTATTACTTTCTGTTTTAAAATTGGAGAACCATTTTGATTTTTCAAGTCTTTTATGTATAAGAATTTATTTAGTTTTAATGCAAAAAAAGAAAAAAAACCTTATATACCGGCTAAAAAGTATGAATATTAATTATCATATTTGTTATTTTTAAAATTTAAATAAATCTATATTATTTTGAATTATAAAATCTTTTAAGTCAAATTAAAATATTTTTTTAGTTTTAAAATGCAAGAAGTACTAATTTGTTGCTTTTCATGGTGGCTTGAGAAAGCGAAAGGTGGTGAGAGACTGAGCGTGGTGGGTTTGGGAGGAAAAGGAAGACGAATAAAGAGCGATAATTGGATATGTGGATGCGGGACATCCGGACATTTTTAAGTGGGTATCATAAAAATTTGAGTAAATGAATTATTGTTTGAAATTATTAATATATATATATATATATATATATATGGAGAGAGAGAGAGAGATAATTGAATATGTGGATGTGGGACAACCGGACATTTTTAAGTGGGTATCATAAAAATTTGAGTAAATGAATTATTGTTTGAAATTATTAATTTATATATATATATATATATACGTGTGTGTCTCTCTCTATATATATGTGTATATATTTGAATTTAACTACAAAAAAATATAAAAGAGAAAATGAAATGAGAGTATAGAGAGAGAGAGAGAATAACTATAGAGGAAAAATTAACTTAGAGTCAAATTCACAAGTCATTTTTAACTAAACAATAAAGAGACCGTTGTTGACTGAAAAATAAAAATTATTCTTATTTGACCTATTTAGTAAATATTTCGTGATATTTCAAATATTATAAAATACAAAATGATATTCTCAAAAAACATAGGCGAAGTTTATAAGGGATTGTGAAATGATCAATTAAATATATACTTTTTTTGTTTTAAAATATAAAATTAAAATTTGTATTTTAAAATTTAATTTAAGATATTTTTAAATTTAAAATTGACATTAATTATTTAAATTTTAAATATAATAAATTTCATAGTAGGGAGGGAATTCCCTTAGGTACGATAGGTAAGAGCGTCTAATCAGTCCTTGTTTTTTAGAGCTTCTCCAAGCATAAAATCGTCTGCTTAAAAGATTGTTTGAATTGATTTACAATTTTTTAGATAGTTTATAATATTTAAAATTATATTGACAAAATTTAAATAAATTAATATAAATCTAAATTATTTTTTTTTAAAAAAATAATGTTAACAAAACTTAATATCAGTCTTATATATATTTTTTTATTTTGAAAAGGAGTAGTAATAATTTTATAATGTTATGTTGATGTTTTACCAAGAACATGGACTATTACATGTTGACTTTTAACGTCATTTGCTTCTAATGTCTTATCAAATGTGCTCCAGCGGTAGTAGTGATATTTGATTATATCTTTATGCATGTTAATAATCTATTTCTTAATATATTTTAATACATTTTAATGAAATTTTAAATTTAATTTTGTATTTTAATAATTTAAAAGTATTTAAAAAAAATTATCCTAATTTCAAACATTAAAATATATTAAAAGATAAATTATTAAATTGTATTAAAATATAATCAATCACCAAATTTAACTAAATTTCTAAATTATCTTATTCTTATTTTATTTATTTTTTCAAAACAAATGACTATCATTTGATTGATAAAAAAAGTCAATAGGCGATACATCAAAGAGGTTCATATTATGACCAGATTCATATTATGTAATGAAAAATATTCGACTATTAGCAACAGGATCTAGATAGGACCAAAAAGAGAATGGTAGATCTACAAATTTCAATAATTAAAGAGAACATTTATTTAATAAAAACTCTATAATTTGAAGAAGAAAATTAGGAGAAGCAAAACCCTTAAAAAGGGGAAGAAAACCCCATAAAGGTCACACAAAAAAATGCGAATCAAGGTGAAAATAAAGTTTCGAAAGAGTCATTTTGACATAAAAAAAAGAGACCCTCCCGAAATTTTAAAATATGAAAGCTAGGATTTCTCTCTAAAAAAGGGAAGACGGAGACTAGAGAGAGAATCCTAAGTTATTTTATTAAAATATTTTCTTCGTCTCAAATTAACTGTTTAGTTTTGACTTTTTAAAGTTATATTGACTATTTTTAAAATTAATTTTTGTACCATTTTTGTCAAAATATAGGTGAAGAGATTATAATCAAAAGAAAGTATATACAATTTACTACTAATACCAATTTTTATAATGTTAAAAAATACATTTATATATGCTTAATTATTAATTTTAAAAATAGTCAATTTGACTAAAAAAAGTTAAAACTAAGCGGTTAATTTGGGACCGAGGGAGTACCTTTTATTTTAAATTTATTAAAAAAAATACTTAAAAGATTTTATTTTGATTTGATCTTTCGGCTCTAAATTAGAGTAATTAACATTTGAATTGGGCTTTGCTTGGTTTGGGTTTCTGACCAAGTCTCTCTATATTTACAGTTTCTAGAAAGTCTTCTATCCCTTTTTTTTTTTGAGAAACAACAATGACCGAAAGAGTAAGATGTGCATCTTTCAACTAAAAAACAAGTGCATTAAAATCAAACACGAGAATTAAAATACTCCCTCCGTCCCAAATTAATTGTTTTTCTAAGACTTTTTAAAGTCAAATTGATTATTTTTAAAATTAATAATTAAACATATATAAATATATTTCTAAAATTATAAAAATTGAAATTAGTAATAAATTGTATATACTTTCTTTTGGTTATAATATCTTTACCTATATGTTAGCAAAAATAGTAAAAAAATTAGTTTTAAAAATAGTCAATTTGACTTTAAAAAATCCTAGAAATGCAATTAATTTGGGACGGAGGGAATAGTAAAAATTATGAGCTATCCTCTTTTTCTGTTCTATAAACATGAAAGAAAATAACCGACTCAAAACCACGTACCAAGACACCACAATCATTAATAATCGAAGACAAATGTTTTAAGACAGGATGAGTGTACCCTCGAATTACATGAGCACAATGATCACTCTCCATCAAAATTTTTGAAAAACCATAATTTTTTGTCAACCATAAAAAATTACGGATGGCAATAGCTTTTAGCACATTCTACGCTAAAATTATCTTTGAATTAAGGGTGTAAAGAAGTCGAACCGAAGCGAACAGAGAACTGCTCGAAACGTTAAATTCATGCTCGAATTCGAATTGTATTTAAAAAATTCTACTCAGATTTAATTTTGTATATATTATAAGAGAATGTATCGACTATCTAATCGAATCTGTATCAATTGAGTATGTATCGAATCACAATCGAAAATTCGAATAGTTTGAATCTTAAACGAATCGAGTATAATTTTGCTCAGACTATTTTTTATGCTCAGATTTGAATCATATTATTAACGAATTTAAATCTCGCTCGTATTTTTTCGAGTCGAAGTCGAATCAAGTCCGAACTATTTAGTTCATTTACGATGTTACTTTGAATGGACGCCACCCCAATAAATCCATTTCTCCTAACACAGACATCAGTGTTAACTTTGCATATTCCCAAAGAAGGTTTCTTCTATTTGTTAACCAAAGGATGTTGAACGGAAGGTTGTGACTTTTCCAACCAAAGACTGTTGAAGTCTTCTGTCCTTTGGTCAAGGGTAACATGTAATAATTTTAGAAGTCAACTTTCAACTTTTAATTTATTTTTATTTCTGGACGCAGTAACCACCATAATTCAATTCAGTCTCATTTGGCTTGCACATTTATTGTTGGGAGGGATCAAATCTTCAATTTATTAGTCACATCAAATCCGAGTCTGATATATATTCATGGCAGCGGCAGACCAAGTCATGCGGTATCAGTTTAGATAAAATAATGGTTTGGGAAGTAAAAATTATTTATTCTTTTGTTGTATTATAATAAAAATAAGATAACTAGTTTTACTAATTACTTTGCTTAGATCACTGTATCTCCTTTAACATGGGTGTGAGATTTACCAACAATCATGTGAAATGAGACATATTGCTTAGGGAGCTTTTATTGTATTTAGTTTATTTAGTGTATTTAAAAGTATAATCATGCTTTAAAATCTTAATTATACAGGAGTAATTTATTTTAAACTCAATTTAATTCAAATGTATGTTATTCAACTTACGAACGTAATGTTTGAGATTCAAATACACCACACTATACCGATGACTACTTAGTTCACTGATATGACTCACTTTTATTAATATAGAGGACGTTAGTTCGATTTTTATTAACAGTAGGTGTTGAAAAAAGTCTAGAATACTACTAGCGAGAGCGATAATGAATAATGTTCAATAATGAGAGGTTTATGTGTGTTTGATGCGCAACGTTACAACTGTAAAATTATTAATCAAACAAACTCTAATAGAATTAATAAAATATGTGATAAATTTAAGAAATCAAAGCAATAATTTCTCAAAAATATTTTTTGGTGAAAAAGATAAACTTCGAATCATTCATCAAACATGTATTAGGTACCTTAATCAATGCCTAAATTGTGCGAGTACGGATAGCTTTATCAATTACTATCATCATCTCCTGTCCCTTTGTTTTTTTCTCCCTCCCCAACATTTGCGAGGAAGTTATGTGGAAAGAACATATAGACTTATTGGTCACATGTTTGTTGATGTTAGGTGTAATAGTAACACCCTTGTTCCCTTTTATTATTATATTATATATTATTAATATATTCCAAAAAATAATATATATTTTTATTTCATGTTTACCTGTAAATTTATTTAATATTTAATTTAATGATAAGTATAATAATAAAATTATGATGATAAACTGTATTATTTTATATTATCATAACAAAAATAAATTTTTTTTTAAAAAATAAAATTTTAAATAAGTCTATACGGAGGAAATATTATATTCTTATGCAATTCATTTTAATGCAGTAATGCTTATCCCTTCCCTACATTTTTATAAGTGGACTTTGAAAATTTACACGCTGGAGTTGATTACATTGTCAATACCAATTTTCCATTTGTAAGTCCACACCTTTCATTTAAATGTGTTAGGTAAATTTCCACCAACATTTATTTAATTTTTTATTTATTTTTTTCAAACTACTTTGTATCAATAAGAATGAGATTCACGTTAGTTAGTCCTCATACAATGAATTATACTATATATGCATGTCAAGTCGATTACATATCGAGTAAATTATATATTAATTAGATGATGATGACGCGCCGTAATTATAATTAATTTTATAAAATTTATTATTTATTTCTTTTCAATATACAAATTAACTCTACGAAATGTATGTAGAATTAAGTTGATAATCATTTTAATTATAAAATTCTCAACCATAGAGACCTGAAATTATCATGAACTCTGAATCATCATACAACCAAACAGTCAATTTAGCATAGTATAGTAGAAATGAAAGTTCACTTATTCTTGGTTCTTGTCATGTCATCCACATGAAACATTTTATTTAAAAAAATCACCCCAACTATTATATTTAAATTTGTCATAATCATTAATTTCTTGATTGCAATGTTATATATATATATATATATAAATTATTATTTTATTTTTATTAATATTAATTTTTTATATTTATTTATTTATTTTTTTAAATTTTTTATTTTATTCCACAGTAATTTAGTTGCGTATGTGGCGACGACTAGGTATTATAATTGTACCGCTCAAAATTAATATGGTCTATTTTGATGGCTGCTAGAATTGAAGTCAACCCCCCCAAAAGACCATAATATTCTAAATCCACTTGGGCTGAATTCTGATCCCGAAATAGGCTTAGCAAGTGTCCTCCGTTTTCATTCAATCTTCGACACGGTTTCCAACGTCATACATGAGCTATACTTTACGTATAAACTAATTAATTAATTTATACATCTCTCAATCCCTCTATCTATCTATATAGTATATATATAGTGTAGGTTCCATAGCTAAACACAGAGGTCAAGAATATTTTCTATTACTAGCAAAAAAGAGCTGCAACTACTCCTTTCTTCATTTTTTGATCAAGAATCTTATTGGGTATTTGAAAAAATATGTGGATTTTTGGAATTAAAGGAAAATCTGGGTTCTCTGCCAGCTCCACTGCTGAGCAAGTTACCAAAGGAGTTGATGGAACTGGCCTTGTTGCCATTGTTACAGGTCTTTTTTCTCATCTGGGTTAATTTCCTTTTATTTATTTATTTTTTTTAATTTTTTAATCTGTTCTTTCTGTATAATGTTTACAGTTTTCTTTGTTCTTTGATGGGTTGGTCCCAATTTCTAATATTATCATGTTCTTGGTTTGAATTGTTTTTGATTTTGTTCCTCAAATGCATGTCTAGTTTGATCATATAGAAGTTTATGGGCTTTTAGTTTTAGCTATTTTTGATTACTTATTCATGACATCAATTCATCTATAAGAATGAGAAATTAGTTTGAAAAAAAGAAAAATACCGAATACCACCTACTCAACTCCCAAAAGAAGGGGGAAATAAGAGCTTATATAGGACATGTATTATTATTAGAAAACAAAGAAAGCCAGATTTTTTTTATTAAGATGTTATTGTAAATTAAGCTCATAATGTGCTTGTTGAAATGTTTACATGAGTATGCAGTTCTAATTGACTAACAGATACCAAGGTGAATCAAGAACAATGTAATATATAGATAAGTAAATCCATTTCGATATTTTGGAATCATTAGGAGTCATCTGGATCTTATTATCAATTCACTTGGTTTGTTTTTTCTTCTTCTTTTGGGGGTTAAATATTAGTAAAACTATCTAGTGGTTGCCAATCTTCTAAGCCAAATAGTTGGAACATTTCTTATGGTTTGAAGGGTTACAAAAGGGATAAAATATCTTAGGACAGTGAAATTCAAAATCCAAGAAAATTGTGGGTTTCTCAGACTTTGTTCATAGTAGTTCTATTAGATTGTAGATGTGATCGGCTGGTCGATTTATGTAAATGGTAATCCTTAAACCGAGATTTATCTCGTTATAAAAGTGTGCTTCTTAACTTAATTGAATTTCTGGTGCTTCATACTTTCCCATAAAACTTGTTTGGTCCATATGAGATTGATCAGTACTTAACCTATGACTTAACCGAAAAGTGCTTAATAACACTCTGTATAACCACAGGAGCATCAAATGGTATTGGTAAAGAAACCACGCGTGTCCTTGCCTTGCGTGGGGGTTCATGTAATTTATGGGAGTGAGAAATGTTAAAGCCGGTGAAAAAGTTAAAGATGAATTTACGCCAGAAAATCCCCGGTGCTAAACTTGATGTCATGGAGATTGATCTCAATTCACAGGCATCCATAAGGAAATTTGCTGCTGAATTTATCGCCACCGGTCTTCCCCTGAACATCCTTGTGTAAGAAAACTGCTATTTAACATTTTACTGTCTTTTGTCACGTAATTTTTCTTAAATACACATCAATGTATCATAATGGCCTAATCTACCTTAGCATATAACTGAACTCGTAATCTTTGCTGTTGACAGTAACAATGCAGGGATCAATGGCACCTCCATTCACGCTTTCCAAGGACAACATTAGAACAGACAATTTGCCGTTAACCATTTGGGTCCATTCCTTTTGACAAATCTTTTGTTGGGACACCTTGAAAAAAACAGCACGTGAATGTGGTAAAGAAGGAAGGATCGTTAATGTAGGATTCAGAGCTGCACCGGTATGGGTACAAAGAAGGAATTCGTTTTGACAAAATCAATGATAAAGCAAGGTATATATTTCATGTACTTTTTTTTCTCATAATTAAGAGCAAACCACTAAAAGGTTACTAGTTTTACCATCGTCCATTCATCTAAATTTAAATGTTTCCTCTGATTTTTGATCATAATTTCCAGTTACAACCCCAACAGTGCTTATGGACAGTTCCAAACTCTGTAACACATTTGCACTGTGTTGAGCTAGCAAGGGCGCTTGAAGGTAATCATTTACTACTAATAACTATCTAAATGAACACATGATGATGGTTAAACTTTTATCCTAAACAAGGCATCTTTATGGTACAATTTTTATTTAGCCAAAATGCTAATGTTCCATCTTTTTTTCTAATAATTTTCGCATTGAATTCAAAAATCAAAGAAAAAAAGTCTTTGACTGATCGAGGATGTTGCGTAGATAATATTTGTATGATACAGAGTTTTGTAGAAGTAATTCTTTCAATCATGCCAAATATGACCAATTATAGCAAGACAGACACCTGTTCGCTTAATTCATACTGCAGTTAATCGTCATTCATAATTCTTGTTAGAATTTAATTTTAATATAAGAACATTATTTAATTTTCCTATTTGATCATTATCAGGAGGAAGGAGCTAATGTGACTGCAAATTCACTTCATCCTGGAGTTATTGCCACCAATATTGTTCAAAACAGCGGCCTTCTTTGGTTGTAAGTATTCGAGCCTTTTAATTTACTATTCCGCACTCTTCTACTAATAATATCAACACTTCTATGTTGTTGTAGTATGAATATATATCACTTATATTATAAAAAAAATTAGTTTCGAACATATAATGATCAGGTTCCTTGCAGATGAATTGCAGGCATAATTGGATGAACACAATATTTTATGAAAAATGTAAGCCAGGGAGCAGCAAATAGTTGCTATTTGGCATTGAATCCGAAAGTTAATGGGGTTAGTGGTGAATATTTCATGGACAGCAACATAGGTAAAGCGAGCTCCATAGCTAGAGATCCAGAATTGGCCAAGAAATTGTGGGAGTTCAGCTTGACCTTCACGGAGAAAAAATAATTTTGAATTTTCTGGTGTGCCCTTATACGTAATTAAGGTGGAAAACTACATGGTGTTTCAAATTTCTGGTGTGCGTTTGTATAATATTAAAATTTGGTAGCCCTGTTTGTGAGATATATTGTGTAATTATTAAGAGTTGCAAAATAACTTGTAGCGGTGTAATATCGTGAGCTTGGAAATAAAAAGATTCATTTTTATGTATCTCAGAGTAGTTGGTAATTGTTTGAGGAAATTAAACCCTTTGAATCATGGCATTAAATCTTTTGTTTCTGATCTAAAAATCTTCTGAACTTTTAGTTGCTTGCAGAGAATCTGAGGAGACAATTAAGCATAGACCATTAACTTTTAGATTAATTTTACAGGATATATATATATATATATATACGGAGAGGCTCTAAAGCGAACCGGTTCGCTGACGAATCGGGCTTTAGCGACGGTTTTTACCGTCGCTAAAGGCTAAGACGACGGTTTGTTTATATGCAACCCGTCGTCTTAGCCTTTAGCGACGGTAAAAACCGTCGCTAAAGCCGGTTCGTCAGCGAACCGGTTCGCTGGAAAGCCTCTCCCTATATATATATATATATACACACACACACACACACACACATCAGGTCGGATTTTAAGTATTATATTTTAAAAGACATTCCAAGCATACCTTCTTTAGCGACGGACCGGACGACGATTTGGTCCGTCGTCATAGGTTCGGTCCGTCGTTATAGGTTTTAGCGACGGATTACATATAGCGACGGACAAACATATAGCGACGGACCGAACCTATAGCGACGGACTGAACCTATGGCGACGGATCAAATCGTCGTCCGGACTGTCGTTAAAGGATGTATGTTTGGAATGTCATTTAAGGTGTAATGCTTAAGATCCGATCTGATATATATATATATATATATATATATATATATATATATATATATGTAAGTTTAGATGTGCTCGACAGAAAATATATTTTAGCCATCTTTTACTTCATGCATGTATAGTTATACAATATACCAAAGGTAAGAAAACACAGTTTATAAAACGGAGCTACTGACATTTATTTTGTTTGGCAATGTTTAGTTCCCGCGAACCCTAGATAATATACTTGAATCAAATTGTTTTATTGAATGTTCGTCTTAATTTACTTATGGAAAAAAGGGAAAATATGGACAAATATGACTCTTTTGTGAAGTCCAGAGACTATTATTTCTAATTTTGTTTGGCACCAATACGGCAAAAGAAAAAGAAAAAAAAAACAAAAACAAAAAGAATGTTCAGTTGTAGGTACCTTACCTAGCTATTGTGTTTGTTAGTAGTTGGTTTTTCTTGACAAAGGATTTAGTGTTCTTTAAGTTATAAGCAACCTCGGTTTGAATTCCTGTTATATGTAGTTATGTACTTGGACAATTTTCTATACCTAGAAGATTTGGACCTTATTTTGTTAATATAGAAAAAGGAATGAACCTTAGTTTAGAATATATTAAATAATAATTATTATTACTGTTATTTATTTATTTTTGGAAAATAATAATGCAATATTATAAAAGGAAATTAGGAAGTTGTAATTTACAAGCCTTGTGGACAAACTGATTACCTAGACCAGGGACGGAGGAGCTGCTTAGAGGTCTTGGGGGCCATGCTACATTGAGTTTATAGAAAAAAATAAAAATAAAAATAAAATTAAATTAACCCTTTCAATTTTTTATATTTTTTAGACCCCAAAATTTATGGTAAAAAATTAAGAAACATATCTTAAAAACAAAAAAACGAGAAAGTAAATAACATATGGGGACTGGGATCACTGTATTCGAAACCCCAAAAAAATAGGAAAAAAAATTCTTAGCTTCATGCTGACCTACCTAGACAGCCTAGACTAACCGCTCGCCTAAGTCATGGGAAGACTTTTTTTTTCTTTTTTGGGTGCAAAAAATAAGAATCAATTAAGATATCTCGAATTCTCGATAAAATACATTACGCATATAATAATCACATACATATAAATGAACTCATCACATTTATGTCGAGATTGAAATTAAGAGATCTTCCCCAAATAGTATATAAAACTTAAAGTTGTCACCGTCGCTGTAGATAGACACATTAACCCATATTTTGAACAAAATAAACAATCTAATTACCACTTAACCAAGTATGGTTGATAACCCATGATTCTTGTAATATTCGTAGAGCTGCAAATTCAACGTCAATGCTAACATTGTTAATAAAAACTATTTTCTGAAAGATTACAATCTCGTAAAATTATAGTCTATGAAAGATTACAATCTCTTAAATTATTGTAAAACTTTAAAAATTAAAACAAATATTAATGTTAATAGGGATGGGAAGAACATATGTTATATATTTATGTAGAATGCCTATCCCTAGCTACATAAATCGCTCGTGGACTTTGAAAAGTAAAACGTCATTAATTCAATTCATTTTGTTTTTGAATCACGATATCAATTTATAGTGCATGAAACACAAGCAGCAGGATTATTTCCACTTTAATAATACTAGACTGGTCCATTTTCATGGATGCTTATCCCTAAAATCCCTATATTCAAACTAACGTAGACTTTAAAGATTGAACTCGATGGGGGTAGGATTTAATTGATTATATTGTCTCACGCATCATCAATGACGATACAATATAATAATTGTACGTGTTTTGTACTACCCCTCCGCTAAAGAGGTTTGACTTGAGTTAATCAATGAATACGTAATTGTTTAGATTTGAACGTGTAGTTATAACAACAATCTTTTTTTTGTTAGTGATATTAAAAAATTATAGAATTTTATTTATTTTATTTTTTTTAAAAAAATATTTATATTTTTGAATTTCGAGTTTAATTTAGGACAAAAAGAGATATCACCTCGACTTTAATATTTTTGTAATTAGATTCATTTATTAGTAAAAATTATTCTCTTTTCTTATTCCAAGACTTTGTCAAAAAAATACAACCCCTCCATTCCAGAACTATATATATATATATAGATTGATCCATAGCTAACGTTGTAAGAATAAAATTATTCTTACAACAGATCTCAACCGTCCATTCGCGGATCGAACGATAAAGAGTAACTCCCATCCACAGTTTAATATATAGGTGCCCGTAGTTTAATACTGCGGATAGAATGATTGTTCAAAATACCTCTCATCAATCCGCAATTTAATCCTGCGAACGTTAGGTATGATAGTTGTTAATCCTTGAAGACAACATTGTTAGGTCATACAGTCCGTCCGCAGAACTAAATTGCGGACGCTGAGTTTATTAACGATATAATCCAAACGACGTCGTTTTTGGTGAACTACCAATCTGCATAACTAAACTGCAGACTCTGAGTGTAATATAAAACGATCAAGTACTGTGCTCTATTTGTGTTCTTCATAGCATGGCTTTTAGATCTCATCTCATTTTGGTAATAACGATCTGGAACTAGAAGAGTTCGATTTAAAGCTATCAAATTTTTCATTCTTCATGCATATTATTGTTCTTACTGATTCATGTGATCTGGACTGATGAAAAACATGCATGGCTAAATATTTGTAAGAATATATACCGCAGTATGTTGTCTCTCATGCTTTATTCTATGAGAAAATACTTCACCCCATTGATACAATTTAGCTTTACATGTTTTCTGCTAGTTTTTATTCTTACTTCAAATCCAACACGTTTCGTATATTTTCTATAAAAAATTTAAGCATCTTCTAACGTATTAAAAATTTGACCAACATAAGAAATTGTATTATCAATTAGGCTTGTTTCATCAGTATTATCATGCAATTCTTTCTCAATACTTGAAATTAAATGAAATGATTCTTCAGTAAATAAATTCATGGCAAAACAAATGAATCACTTGTAAAAATTAAATTATAGATTATCTATTTTTGCTAATGTTTGTCTCCTGGTATGCTTGCTACTAGGCTATGCTCTCTCAATCGTATGAGCATGTGAGAAAGGAAGAAATAAAAGTGATCAGGTATGCTCAGTACTTGTTTTTCTTTTTCAAGTTGATTGAACATTTTATGAGAAAAAAGACGATAATAGGGGATCAATTAGTGATTGCACTAGTTATGCAGACGAATAAAATAATATTTTTTATTGTCCACACTTTAGTTCTGCGGATTAAGTCTCAAACCAAAAAAGTTCAATTTAAAGCTATCAATCTTTCATTACGTCGTTTTTGCATATTGTTATTGCAGATTTATGTTATCTGGGATGATGAGAAACATGCATGGCTAAACAAATATAATTTGGCAATGGGGTGAAGTGTTTTCTCATAGTATGAAACATGAGAGACAACATACTGCGATATATATCCTTACAAATGTTTAACCATGTATGTTTCTCATCAGTCCATATCATATGAATCAGTAAGAACAATAATATAGAAGAAGAAATAGAAACTTTGATAGCTTTAAATCGAACTCTTCTAGTTCCAAATTGCTACTGTCAAAATGAGATGAGATCTAAAAGTCATGCATGCTATGAAGAATATAGATAGAGCGTAGTACTTGACCATTTTATATTACACTCAAAGTCCGCAGTTTAGTTTTACGGAGTGGTGGTTTACCAAAAACGGCGCCGTTTGGATTATATTGTTAATAGACTCAGTGTTCGCGGTTTAGTTCTGCGGACGGGTCATATGACCCAAAACAGCATCGTCTTCAAGGATTAATAACTGTCATACCTAGTGTCCACATGATTAAATTGCGGATTAATGAGTGGTATTTTAGACAATCATCCTATCCGCAGTATTAAACTACAATCATCCTATCCGCAGTATTAAACTGCGGATATCTACATATTAAATTACGGATGAGAGCTCTTCGTTACTATTCGATTCGTGGATGGACGGTTGGGATTTATTATATGGATAACCTTATACTTATAACGTTGGTTATGAATCAATCCCCTATATATATAAAATTAAAAGTATATATATTTTTTATATATTAATATATAAACATCCTATCATGTTATTCTTATTATTTATAGTTATTTATAGTTTATTGAATATTATCATATTACCGATTCTACATTTTCCTTAATATCAAGAATAAAATTTTAAAAATACTCTTTTAAATAAATTATTATTTATAAATACATCTCTAATAATAAAGAGAGGACACTCCCTTTTATTTAATCTCGTTCAATCAGGGGTTATTGCACGCGACTCCACTCTAATCATTTATTTTTGTTTAACACAATTTTCATCTATCCACCCAAAAACATCCTAATTAATTACAAGTATTATTTTTAATCTTTAGAATGATTATATATGGTTGTTATAATTTATTTTTATTGATATTTAGTAATATTAATTATTTATATTATCATAGAAAAGATGAATTAATGACATTTTTTTTATTTTAACGCACTTTTCACTTTCAGTAATACTAATTATTCTTGTTGAATAAATTTTGCTTTGGGGTATGATTGGTTGAGTTCGGAGAATTCAACGAGCCATGCCACGTGACAGAATATTTCAGTCAGGAGGCTTGACATCCTAGAATGACTACAGTCCCAGTTGACTTGTAATACTTTTGTTTTATTTGACTTCCTATTATTGTGGAGGTAGGATTCTATTCAATTGAGAGTATTTGCTGTTAGATAATGGCCTGATAATGGTTGGTCGGTGGTTGGTTGGTGGCTCACTTTCGGTGGCTGACTTTGTTAAAGATGGAGCACACCATTATTGACAGAGGTGTGCTCTGATCTCTTATAAAACCCATGTATTCTCCCTTGTAAAATCCATCCCTCAGTTTCAGTCTCTAAGTTTGTAACCATCGGTAGAGAGAGAAAATATATTAAATGTGCTATCTCCCGTGGAGTAGGCAATTTGCCGAACCACGTAAATCTTTGTGTTCCTGTGTGTATGATAATTCTCACTTTGATTTAGTAGCTTCCGCAGTAGCTTCTGCACAACAAATTGGTATCAGAGCCAAGGTTGTTCAAACTACCCCTAAATCAAAGTGGTCGAAATTTTGTTCTGATCATATCAGGAGATAGCCTTCGTTGCCAGGAGTCTAACGGAACAAATGGCATGTCAATCCGACATCATATGCCGCTGGAAATCGCGATCAAAGTAGTTGTCAAAGTTAAAAAAGAATTCTAAAATTCTGGCCGAAGAAGAAGCAGTTCACGGGTCGATTCGACCAAGCAGCCCAACCCGGTCCGACCTAGTAACCCAGCCCAGCAGTCCGATAACCCGACCTAATATACGGTCCGACCCAGTCACTCGACCCAACAGCTGGTCCGACCCGGCCCAGTGACATCAACACTGCATCAGCAAACGATGTTAGAATATTCCGTTAAAGATAATAGAATATTCCGTTTAACAGTTTTTGGTATTTTGATCCGTTTGAGCTCGTTTCAACCCCGTTTTTGACAAA
Organism: Aralia elata; assembly: GCA_034770075.1. Taxonomy (NCBI): domain Eukaryota; kingdom Viridiplantae; phylum Streptophyta; class Magnoliopsida; order Apiales; family Araliaceae; genus Aralia; species Aralia elata. The sequence goes on along the minus strand of CM068381.1, from coordinate 32,179,555 downwards.
CTCAGTATCATTTCTAAGGTTTTGGACCATTTTGGACGCAACCATGTCGTCCATTTTTGCTAATTACGCTCCTAAAGTACTGTTGTTACTTAGTTGAGCTCTATAAGTTTGTTTTGAAGCACAATGGATGGTTCAAAAGGTGAAGAAAAAGTTGCGGATCAAAACCCACCATCCACCAGTAGTTCTTGGCAAAGAAGTTCAATGTCAAATGCTAAGTTTGATATTGAAAAATTTGATGGCACAAACAACTTCGACATGTGGCAATGCGAAGTTCTGGATCTATTATTCCGTGAGGGATCCGACATTGCACTAGTATCCAAACCGAATAATATTTCTGATGATGATTGGAAATATGTTAACCAAGCCCGTGGCACAATTCGATTGTGTCTCGCCAAGGATCAAAAATATTTGTTCATGAAAGAGACAATGAGTTCAAGTCTTTGGAAGAAGTTAGAAGACAAGTACACGACAAAGAGTGTAGAGAATCGGCTCTATCTGAAAAAGAAACTCTTTCGATTCCACTTCAAGATAGGTACGCCTATAATTGAGCATCTTGATAATTTCAACAAAATACTTGCGAATCTGCAAAATCTAGATGTTGGGATTATAGATAAAGATAAAGCTCTGCTATTGTTAAATTCCCTGCTTGAAACATATGATCACTTAACCACGACTCTGTTATATGGTAAAGATGAGGTTAAATTCATGGATGTTTCAAATGCTTTGATGAATAACGAGTACCGGAAGAAGGATCAAAATAATCATAGAGATTCGACACCAAAAGCTCTGACTATTGCCCGAGACAGGACGAACAACAGAAAATCTGGCGGATCTGAAGAGCGAGGCAGATCCCATTCGAAGTCAGGCGGATCATCTCGGAGACGTCTTGCAAAGGATGAGTGTGCCTATTGTCACGAGAAAGGGCATTGGAAGAAAGATTGTCCAAACAAAGACAAGTCTAATGCGAATGTGGCACGAAAGACTAATGATGAAAATGACTCAACATTCTCTGTTTCTTCCTCAGTTGATCCGTCTGATAGATGGATTCTGAATTCTGGATGTTCCTACCACATGTGTCCAAATCGAAAATGGTTCGCAAGTTTCGAGGACATTGATGGAGGGCTTGTCTTGATGAGAAATGATAATGCCTGCTGGACAAAAGGTATTGGAACTGTACGTTTGAAGATGCACGATGGTACAACCAAACGACTGACAGACGTCAGGTATGTCCTTGATCTGAAGAAGAACCTGATATCTCTAGGGGTTATTGACTCCAGTGGTTACAAGGTTACCATAGAAGGTGGAGTTTTGAAGGTTGTACCCGGTGCATTTTTAGCTATGAAGGGAATACGAGAAAGAAATCTATATTTCCTTGATGGTCACACAGTCTCTGGGAGAGCATCCGTCTCCGATTGTATCGAAGAAGTAGATTCGTCTGATACTTCACGACTGTGGCACATGCACTTAGGGCATATTGGTGAAAAGGCCTTGCAAAATTTGGTAAAAGGAGGTCTACTAAAAGGTGCTAAGAGTTGAAAACTTAACTTCTACGAGTACTGTGTCTTGGGAAAGCAGACACGAGTCAAGTTCGGCACTGCTATGCATCGTACGAAAGGAACACTAGATTATGTTCACACTGATGTTTGGGGACCTTCCAGAAATACTTCATTGGGAGGTAAATATTACTTTGTGACATTTATTGATGACTTTTCTAGGTATATCTAGGTGTACACAATGAAGCACAAGGATGAAGTACTGGATATCTTCCTTAAATGGAAGAAAATGATTGAAATCCAGACAGACAAGAAAATCAAGAGGCTAAGATCTGATAATTGAGGGGAATACAAGTCAGATCCATTTCAGAAAGTTTGTCAGGATAAGGGGATAGTCAGACATTTTACTGTGTCATTCACACCATAACAAAATGGTGTAGCAGAACGAATGAATCATACCTTGGTTGATAAGGTTCAATGCATGTTATCCCAATCCAGATTGAGCAAAGCATTTTGGGCAGAAACTTTGTCATATGCCTCTTTTATCATCAACAGACTCCCTGCTTCAGCACTAGATGGGAAAACTCCCAAGGAGGTATGGTCTGTACAATCCGTTTCTGATTATGTTTGTCCACATATATTCGGGTGTTCTGCATATTTTCATGTGAAGGAATCAAAACTGGATCCTAGAGCTAAGAAAGCTGTTTTCATGGGTTTTAGTGAAGGAGTAAAACATTCTGTCTGTGGAACCATGAGTCAAAGAAGATCATGATAAACAGAGACATTACCTTTTGCGAGTTTGTTATGTTAAAATAAACAACTATAGAAAAAGAGAATCAGAATCCAGTGGAGTTAGATAATCCTGCAACTCCAGAAAAATCAACTCAAACAGTTGATCATCCTAAAGATGATCACAATCGAGATGATAGCTCCGTTGAAATGAAGGTACTAGTACAAGCACCGCTACAAGAGACCACACAACAAGAAGAATCTATTGTCACCAGGAGACCGAAGAGAAATATTCGGATACCTGCTCGATATACTGGTATGGTAGCATTTGCACTTCCCATAACTGAAACTGACATTCCGTACAACTATAAAGAAGCTATGTTTAGTACATAACAAGATATGTGGAAGGCAACAATGGATGAAGAAATACAATTTCTTCATCAGAATCAGACTTAGAAGTTGGTTTCACTTCCAAAAGGCAAGAAGGTGATTGAATACAAATGGGTTTATGCTAAGAAGGAAGGTGCTCCAGGAAAAGACAACATCAAGTACAAAGCTAGACTGATAGCAAAAGGCTATGCACAGAGGGAAGGAATAGACTACGATGAGGTGTTCTCACCTGTTATTAAACATTCCTTTATTCATCTATTATTAGCTTTGGTCGCACAATTTAATCTCGAGCTAGCTCAACTCGATGTCAAAACTGCATTTCTTCATAGAACTTTGGACGAGGAGATTTATATGTCTCAGCTAGATGGGTTCAAAGTTCCCAAATGTGAGAACTGGGCTTGCAAGTTAAACAAGTCACTATATGGTTTGAAGCAATTACCCCGATAATAGTACAAGTGGTTTGACAGCTTTATGAAGAATCAGAGGTACACACGCAATCAGTTTGATCACTGTGTCTATTTGAAGAAACTCCACGATGGTACATTTGTCTATCTGCTCTTATATGTGGATGATATGCTAATAGCATCTAAGAGCAAGGTGGAGATCGACAGGCTGAAGGCTCAACTAAGCTCAGAGTTCGAAATGAAGGATCTTGGAGATGCCAAGAAGATTCTTGAAATGGAAATCAAGAGAGACAGGGTAAAAGGGACAGTCTGTTTGACACAAACTCAGTATCTGAAAAATGTACTACAGAGGTTTGGTATCGATGATAAGACTAGACCTATAAGCACTCCGTTAGCCCCACATTTCAAAATTAGTGTATCCATGTCTCCAAGTACAGATGACGAACAACAACAGATGAATGATGTCCCATATGCCAATACTGTTAGAGCCCTAATGTATGCAATGGTGTGTACACGACCAGACATTTCACATGCTGTCAGCATGGTGAGCCAGTGTATGCACAAACCTGGCAAAGGTCACTGGCAAGTAGTGAAGTGGATTCTACGATATATTCAAGGTACTGTAGATATCGGTTTGAAGTTCGAGAGAGACAAGACCATTGTCAATCGTCTAGTTGGATACGTCGATTCTGATTATGCTGGTGATCTTGATAAGCGTCGATTAGCTACTAGTTATGTGTTTACTATGACAAGAGGACCAGTGAGTTGGAGATTAACACTATAGTCAACTGTTGCCTTTTCTACTACAGAGGCAGAGTATATGGCGATCACATAATCAATTAAGGAAGCTATTTGGCTTCAAAATTTGGTCAGAGACTTGAGAATCTGTTAGGAAAACATCGAGGTTTTTTGTGACAGTCAAAATGCTATATGTCTGGCAAAGAATCAAGTTCATCATGGTTGCACCAAACATATCGACGTACGGTACCACTTTGTTCGAGAAATAGTAGAAGAAGGCGATATTCTACTTCAGAAAATTGGAACTGCAGATAATCCTACAAATATGCTAACAAAGGTGGTTTCGGGGATTAAGTTCCAACACTGTTTGGACTTGATCAATATCTCTCGAGTTTTTGGCACCTAAGGGTACATTGGAGGTAGCACAAATATTTGAAAGTTCGCCAATGCGGAGGTTGTTAGATAATGGCCAGATAATGGGTTGTCGGGCGTTGGTCGGTGGTTGGTGGCTCACTTTCGGTGGCCGACTTTGTTGAAGATGGAGCACACCATTATTGACAGAGGTGTTTTCTGATCTCTTATAAAATTCATGTATTCTCCTTTATAAAATTCATCCCTCAGTTTCAGTCTCTAAGCTTGTAACCATCGGTAGAGAGAGAAAATATATTCAGTGTGCTATCTCCCGTGGAGTAGGCGATTTGCCGAACCACGTAAATCTTTGTATTTCTATGTGTATGATAATTCTCACTTTGATTTAGCAGCTTCCGCAGTAGCTTTCGCACAACATTTGCAGTTATCTTTAGATATGACTCCTAGTCCAATCAGGGTGGTGTGATCAAACTATAAATATACGACCATAATTCAGGGTACCTCCATTGTTAACGTTTCTGACCTGTACTTATTCTCACACTAGAGTTATTTCTCGAGAACTCCGGCCGTCAAGCTTCTCAGTGTGATTGTTTGTTCACTGTGCAGGTTTTACGTTCGTTGTTTAGTGATTCGGCGATCAGACAGATTTTGGCGTTAACAACATGTATTATTTTTAATATTTAGAATGATCATATAGGGTTGCTACAATTTACTATTATTGATATTTAGTAATATTTATTATTTATATTTTCATAGAAAATACTCCCTCCGTCCTTTAATATAAGTCGTTTTATAGTTGTGCACAAGTATTAAAGAAATGGTTGTATATCATTATAAATATAATATCAATTGCCTATATTATTCTTGTATTGAAAAAAGAGTGTTATTTATTGGACAAAAAATAGTGAGAGAACCAAAGTTATATTTAATACTTGGGGTAATATTAAAAATTAAGCAATTAATGCTTACTTGAAATTCTCAAACGTCATATATTAAGAGACAAAAACACTTCTCTAAAACGACTTATATTAAGGGACGGAGGAGTATGCATTAACGATAATTTTTATTTTTATTTTAACGTACTTTTCACTTTTAGTAATAATAATTGTTCTTGTTGAATAAATTTTGCTTTGGTATTATCAAAAATATTTCTATATATGAATAATATTGATATTCACACAAATTTTTCGTGATATCGTTATGAAGCATAAACTCAAACTAAACATTAGAACACATGCAATATAATCATAAACTAACAAATTAATGGAAAATTAAAATAAAAAATAGTCGATACGGCAACAAATTAGAAGATTCTAGTAGCGGAGGCGCAGCTATAAGAATTCATTCAACCAAAACGAGGTCTCAAAAAAACTAAGTTATATTCACACGTATTCTATTTTTATATTTATATATATATATTAGTAGCTGTAACCCCCATATTTTAATAAGTCTAATCTAATAGTATAATTTTGTCAGATTTGTTAATTTCATTTATTTATTTAAAAATTGAATTTGGTCTCATTTGGCTGGCTGGTGTTCTAAAAGTCAACCCCCAATATTCTTAAAATATGTATCTTAAGACCAAGTTGATATCATTTGCCAGCAAAGTGTTCATATTTTTCTTTAGCGCGTAATTAAGGTTTCACATGGACCTTAGACTTTTCACATTAATACTTTTTCCTTAAATCTCTCTCTATCTATATATATATATATATATATATATATATATATATATATATATATATTGGAGAGTGAGAGTTTCTTCAGTATTACTACTTAATTTCTACGTACATTTGTTTTCAGGGAACTATTTAGCCATTTCATTCTTTCTTGTGATCGATCAAGAATTTTTGCTACTAGAAAAAAGAAATATTAATTCCAGAATGTGGATTTTCGGATTAAACGGGAAATCTGGCTACTCTGCACGCTCTACTGCCGAGCAAGTTACTAAAGGAGTTGATGGAACTGGCCTTGTTGCCATTGTTACAGGTATCTTCATTTCTCTAGCTTCTGGGCTGCTTAATTAATTAAATTTAATTTTTATTTATATATTTGTTACAGGTATCAAATTTCTATTGCTTATTCTTTATATTGATGATGTTTAATTATCTCGAGGCTTTGATTAATAGTACTTTTCAGAAACTTGACTACTGAATATAATATTGTCTGAGAAGTGAGAACCTGCAGGTTACTCCATGAGCTAATTGATCAAAAATTACTAACTAATGAATAATTTCAGGGTCAACAAATGGGATTGGACTAGAGACTGCACGCGTTTTGGCGTTGCGAGGTGTACATGTAATCATGGCAGTAAGAAATGTTAAAGCCGGTGCAAAAGTTAAAGAAGAATTACTCCAAAAAATCCCCCGTGCCAGAATTGATGTCATGGAATTAGATCTCAACTCACAGGCATCCGTCAGGAAATTCGCCAAGGAATATATTTCCTCCGGTCTTCATCTCAACATCCTCGTGTAAGAAAACTAGTTTTCAATGCACTACTACAGTCTTCTATTTTACTTACCATTTTTATATATACGTACGTAAGTTTGTTCAGTTACCCGCGTTTGAATTTCGTGACCTTCAATCTATAAAGTTAAACTGCTTGGCAAAATCGACCAAACAGTTTAACGGAGTACCTTTTTATGATAATACCCTTTATTTCATATGTTTAAGATGTCTAATTTAACTTTCCCAATTATGTTGGAACATTCTATTACATGCAAGAACTAAAGTTATTATGTTTTGGTACTGTTGGCAGTAACAATGCTGGGATTATGGCACCTCCATTCACCCTTTCGAAAGACAACATAGAACAACAGTTTGCAGTGAACCATTTGGGTCCATTTCTTTTGACAAATCTTTTGTTGGACACCATGAAAAACACAGCACGCGAATGCGGTAAAGAAGGCAGAATTGTTAACATAGGATCAGAGCTCCACCGGTTTGGCTACAAAGAAGGAATTCGTTTCGACAAAATCAACGACAAAGCAAGGTACTTTTACACACATATATACACTTATTTCATTTTATACTTGTATGAACTAGTTAATTCAAGTAAGTGTAAAATAGCAATATTGGCCTTGTATTGGGTACATACTGTAAATATTGGAGAGTGAGAGAAAATGGTGAAAATTATTCCATTGCAGTAAAATTTATGGAGAAGATGTGATATCAAATAAATATGCATTAGTGTTTGGGGAAATATGGGAAAAACTAGTGATTGTTTTTTCCCACATATAAAAGAGTCCAAATCTTATGTCCTATTCTTTTCTCGTCTCCTGTTATCTTACATATCGTTGTCAAGTGTGATGTAATTACTTATTTAAAGTGAACTTCTAAAATGGATAAATATTATCAGATATCACTACATAAGATGAGACAATGAATAAGACTGAGAAGGGACAACAAATCCGAATTCCATATATAGAGAGTATTAGTATATATAATCACTGATTGTGGCATCCCTTTCATGTAATTACATAACTGTACAAATATTCTATGCATCTAATTACTAACTTCAACTGGTTTCTTGATTTTGATTGTGTATAAATTCCAGTTACAACGGTAACGGGGCTTATGGACAATCAAAACTCTGCAACACATTGCACTGCGTTGAGCTTGCAAGGCGCTTAAAGGTAATCATTTGCTTTAATAAATATAAGCATAAAGATAGTTATATTTTATCCTAAACTAGGCGTCTTTAACTATAATTTATTTTACAATCTAATATTAGAACATTGTTTTCTTTTTCTCCAATTTGATCATCATCAGGAGGACCGAGCAAATGTCACTGCAAATTCACTTCATCCTGGAGTTATTGCCACCAATATTGTACAAAATAGCGGCCTTCTTGGTTGTAAGTAGCTTTTAAAATGATACATATGCCTAACTCCTATAATTAAGATTAAGACTAAAATGCAAAACTCAGTTTATCGATGGTACTTGACTTTACAATCTAGCAAACCGCAATCTCGTGGTACAGTTAGTAGTGCAAAGTTATACCTCGTCATTTTTGCATCGAGTACCTTAAAAGGTACGATTTTGCACTAATAAATGTACTTTGAGGAAGAAATTCGCTAATTACTCAAACTCGAGAACGAAAATATCAAATGGACATAAACAAGAGTTTTGCATTTTAGTCTAAGATTACTATTACTAATTAACACTTAATGTTGTCTTAGAACTAACATATTGATCCGTTCCTTGGTGATAATTAATTTGCAGGCATCTTTGGTTGTGGACAATTTTTCATGAAGAATGTTGGCCAAGGAGCAGCAACTACTTGCTTTTTGGCATTGAATCCTAAAGTTAATGGAGTTAGTGGTGAATATTTCATGGACAGCAACAAAGCTAAAGCCAGCTCTAAGGCTAGAGATCCAGAATTGGCCAAGAAACTGTGGGAGTTCAGCTTGACCTTGACAGAGTCTAAGTAGTTTTTGGTCTTTAATTACTACGTGAATTTGAATTTCTTGTGTGCCTTCATAATATTTAGTTAAGGTGGAAAAACTTGATGATTTCAATTTTCTGATTTGTTCTTTTTGTTATTCTTTCTGTATTTGACAAGAGTTGCTAAAAATGTGTGCATCAATTGATATCTTGTACATGGCAAAAGAAAGCAACTTTGATACTTTTACAGAGTCCCTGCAATGTCCTACTTCTTGAAATTTGTTCAATCAAATAAACCAGAATTTGTGTTACCGGGTCTGGCTTCAACATAGAACTTCAATCTAGATTCTAAAAAAAATAAAAAAATTGTATAAACAGCCACAATATATATAGTTGAAGTCCGAATAATAATAATTAATCATGAAACAACATGAGACATCCTTTAAATACTAAAGAATAAGTTTGAAACCTTAATTACAAAAAAAAATTGTTAAAATTACAAAAAGATTGTCAAAATTACAAAATAATAATAATAAATAAATAAATTAATTAAGTTTATAAGCTAGTAAAAAATTTTGAAGGCCCAAACACTTCTTTCTTGACATCTTTTGGGCATAAAACAACATACTTACGTGAGCCAAATGCGATGTGTGTTGTACCTCTTGTCTAGAGTTTTGATTTGATTAATTAATTATAAGTATCGTAACTCCTAATTGATCAAAATTTATATTCAAAACAAGAGTAATCCCTGTTGAGCTTTGGCTTTTTTTCCTTTCCTTCCTGTTGAAATTGATTCATATTTCTGCGGGTTCGATTAATGACCACTATGACAGGGTAATTGGGGGTCTTGCTTTTCGGTGAGCTAACGGGGGTTGTAAGGGAGTAATACCCCCTGGAAGCCAAGCGCAAGGTGCAATTGGACTTGGGAATTTATTAGTAGCCTGATCTTGAATTTTAATAATGTATTGGGCTTAAGCTTATGTTATAACAGTTAGGGTTTTTTAGTTACTATAAAATATTGTTTGGTGTGTGGATCATTGTAGAGCGTGTAAGACATATATCTAATGAATACATTAGACAAGCAGGACTAGCCAAAATTGATGAACTTGGGTATATCGTATGTCTATTATTTTTCGTTCTTCATCTATTTTTCTGTGAGATTATTATGTGACTCGTTCTTAAATTCTAACATTTGGTATCAGAGCAACTGTTTGAGGGTTCTGGGATTGGCAAATTTAAGATGTTGAATACAGGGTCATCACGAATTGAAATTGATAAGTTCAATGAAAAGAGTTATGAACTCTGAAACTGAAGATGGAGGATTTGCTCGTACATAAGGATTTTTGGACAATAATTAAAGATCCAAAGCTGATTATTACCGCTCAGAAGGAGCTGAAAGAGAAAATTGCTGATGGGATAAGTTGGATTGGAAAGCTCATGACCCGATTCGACTTTACATTGTTGATAACGTCCTGGTTAATATTTTTGGGGAAAAAACTACGAAATATCTCTAGACGAAATTAGAAACCCTATATCAAAGTAAGTCCTTAGTTAATAAACTGTTTCTTAGGAAGAAATTGTATAAACTTCGGTTGGATAAAGGAAGTTCGTTTTCTGCACACCTACATAATTTTAATGCCTTGATTAGTAAGTTATCATCAATAAGTTGTGATATCAATGATGATAATTAAGCTATTACCTTGCTCATTCACTGCCTGATATGTGGGATAATCTGATTATTGTGATTGGTAGTGGTACTACAAAATTGTCGTTTGAGGGAGTTATTTCTGCTTCATTGTCAGAAGATATGCAAAGACAGAGTATAAATAGTTCAACCAAGGAGGCTCTGTTAGTTTGAGGGCAAAATTTGGATAGGAATTCAAATAGGTCTTGAAACAGGTCACAATCAGGATGGAGATCTAAGAGTACAGACAGGCCAAAAATTAAATGCTGGAAGTGTAATGAATTTGGGCATATGAAGAAAGGCTGCAAGAATTGAAAGTAGTATGCTCTTAAGTCAATCACATTGGATGTGATAAACATTTACTTTGTAATCTTGTTCATTTATTAATAAAAGAATTTATTTATATTAAAGGTATTCTTTATCCATGTTTAATTAGAAATAAATTCTAGATAGCTCAAAAACTAAAATGTTCATAGTTGTTGGATAACTAATGTGGGGTTACTAATTCCGGATAGATTAGTATATACTATGCTTGCTCTGTTGAAAATGATGATTAATCTATAATCATTTGTGTAGAGACACTAAAACAAGTATGTAGGTGCTTATTGGAGAATAAGTTCTTTGAACGTACTCGCTTTGAAGAACACCTAATGGAGTTTTACTTGTCTGACAATAGGAGTTCCTATAGTAATAGTTATACAAGTAATTCTTGGACTTGAGATCATCATAGTACCTTGTGTATTATGAATTATACTTTGTCATATTCCTTAATATTTTAGAGTATGTTATAGGGTATGTTTGGGTATAATAAAATGTACATAGAGGTAGGTAAATGATCAACAAAGGATCTACCAGTTTCAGTAAAGGGAGAGAATGTCTTATGCGATTTGATAAGTGACAACTCAGAAATTCTTGGCCAAGGTGAATGAAAATTAGCACTACAAAAAAATGGGCCTTTAGCAACGATTTTTCGAGCAACGACTTTATACATCGTTGCTAAAAGTATATGTTTAGCAACGAGATTTGTCCTTCGTTGCAGATTGTGTCGGGCTTTCACTTTTGGCAACGAAATTCATAAGTCGTTGCAAACTTTTGTTGCTAATTCATTGGCGAGAAAAATTTTCGTTAGAAATTCGTTGCAAAATTTTCGGCCACTTGATTTCCCGTCATCGTGGGCAACGAAAGTTTGTTTTGTTGCTAAAAATGGGGCTTTAGCAACGATGTTTCAGGCAACGACTTATAAAGGCGTTGCTAAAAGTGTATGTTTAGCAACGAAACTTGTCCTTCGTTGTAGATTGTGTCAGGCTTTCACTTTTTGCAACGAAATGCATACGTCGTTGCAAAATTTGGAAACAAAATTCATTCGAAATTCGTTGCAAAATTTCTAAACACTTGATTTCTCCTCATCGTGGGCAACGAAAATTTTTTTGTTGCTATATTTCGTTGCCTAATATGGACCACATTCATTGGCAACAATTTTTATTTTCGTTGCATATTTTATACAACTTTTTGCAACGATTATTAAAATGTTACCTTAAATTAAGATAATCCCAATAAGCATGTTTTTGTAAGACCATATTCGGTATTCGGAGAATTGTCAAAAAATATTCGTATTTAGTATTTAAAAATTATGTCCAAATACGGAAAATAATCGTTTCTATTTTTTATTCGAATAAACAAATTATTCAAATATCTGAATTCGAATGTCAATCACTTAATAAACAATTTATTCAATTTATTTATAAAAAGTAAAAATAAAAAAAATATTGACCAATTACTAACAAATCACAACTATTTAAAGTTGTAAAAATACATATCATAAATGGGAGACATATCAAATACATCATCATTCATAATTGATCACAAAAATCAATTAAAATTTACTAATATAAATTGTACATATAAACATATTATTTTAATTGATTTTATATATAATGATATCGAGTTAGCATAAAAAATAAAAAATAAATAAATAAATAAAAGAAAAGAAAATCTCCATGTATCTAATTAATACTCCCTCCGTTCTCAAAAAAAGATGACTAAATATACAATTTTTTTTGTTCCAAAAAAGATGAGATAAAGTACATAAATTGAAAGGTAAATATGTTATTTAGTGGGGTACATTAGTATAAAAAATAAAAGTGTTCATCACTTTATATAATCTTGTGGGACTGCTAAGGATAAATTTGAAACATTTTTTATATTTTTTTTCTACTTTTACTTTTTTTAATACGTGTGAAAAATGCATTTTGCTCGTCTTTTTAGGACGATGTAGTATTATACAATATATAGAACCGGTTGACCCCAATTATGTACCAAACCATACCAACCCATACAATATATAGAACCGACTGACCTTGTTAAAGATACCACATTAAGTTACTTTTTTTTTTTATTATTATTTTATTTTATTGTTATATTACTGAAATCTTAAGGTGTTACACAAACATTTCAATAATGAATATTGTGCTTTAACAAACTTTACCTAAAACTTGTTTAAGTATTTCTCATGAAATCAAAATAAGATTATTTGCTAACATGTATGATGTAAAGTTGAAATAAAACTTCACAATTACCTCTAAATATCATTCCAGACAACTAAAACTATAAAATATAATATGTTTATATTTAATATAATATGTTTATTAAATATAATATGTTTATATTTAATTTAATAATAATGACATAGTAATAAAATATGATAATAAATTTAAATATATTATATGATTTTATACTATTATCATCATTGGAAAATAAAATGTGGGTGAAAACTGATAAGTAAAAAAGTCCCAACTTGGTTGACGTGATTGGAAATTTGTAATGGGCTGGGTTGCATGGATGCTAGTGTAATAGCTAATAACATCCAACATACAAACTGTCACCGTCTGGGATCCCAAGCCCACACTAACTAGTCTTTATCTCGATTATCGGACCCCCAAGGTTAGCTGTTGACCCAACCAATTTTGGTTCTTATCGTATAATTGTGAGATCATTTATGGTCCTGAGTTCTCTAGGTACAAAATTTTCAATAAAATTACAATCGTAAAATACATTGATATATGAAATTTGATAAAAAATAAAATAAAATATTAAGACGATTCATTATATTCTTCATTGATAAATAATTATCAACAATACTACAACATTCTTTTGGTTATATCTTTTCAACCCCCATCTCTATCTTCTCTCTCCATTTAATGATGACAAACAAATACTATTACATTAATACATAATTATTTATTTATATATATATACATATAAATAATTCTCTCTTTGGAGGAAATAACTAAAACAAATAAATTAATTTTATAATAATCATAAAATTGATAATAAATTGAAGGGTAACTCACTGTTTTTTATTACAGAAATTTATTTATAACTCATGTTAATAAATTGAAGGGTAAATTAAAAACTCATGTGCGTCACTATTTATAATAATAATAATAATTGTAATAATTATTATTGTAATAATAATAATAAATTTTAAATAAATAAAATAATAAAAAATAATTAAAATAATAATAATTAAAATTTTAAATAATAATAAAATTATTATTATTATTATTATGGTACTAATCCTGCAAAGCCCGTCAGTATTAATACTTGAACAAAATACAAAAGATGATATATTGAGATATAAATTTCAGCATAGATTTGGCAGCAATGAAATAAGTCATGCTGTTGCATGCCTGCATTTACCAATGTTAGAAACTAAAAAGTGTTCACAAGACAAAAGTGTGTAGAGGTCTGGAGTTCAACACTCATGAGCAACATTTTTTTAAAATAATTTTTAAGCATGGCAAGTGTAAGACCCCGAATTTATGAAATAAAAATTTATTATTTTCTTTATGATTATTTTTCTAAATAGTGAAGTGCTTAATTGTTATAAATGATAGTTAAGGGTGTAATATGCAAATTATCTGATAAATAGTATGTCGGGGAATATTCCTTTTGTCGGGGAATATTCTTTCTGTCGGAAAATATTATATTCGGTACCGTACGACGGCGCCGAAATGGCAATATTGTCAACGATAGTGGGCCCCACAACGGGTTAACTGTCGGATATAGAAAGTGATAGAAATTGGCGGCAAAACTTTAACCAATAACTGTTGAAATACCCGTTGATAAAAAGAACAGTAAAACGCGTTATTCCACAGTAGTACACGGTATTCCACAGTAGCTCACGATGTTGCACAGTGTTTTATATTATTGATTCAATAATTGATAAAGTAGCAATTGCATAGTATCTTGATTCAATAATTGTTAATTAGCATCTGCATAATATATTTTACTATTTGTCACGACACTGTAATTTATATCATTTGATAGGATATTTTAGCATTATCGACAATGTCTAGAAATTCTGTCAAGGAAAGGGGTTATTTAATTGCGCGCCATTTTTTATGGAAGGCCCCCTCTTTCCTGGGAATAATCTGGTTGTCAGTATTGCGAGTATATGCTATCTGTGATATTAATACATTTAACACAATAATACAGAAAAATGGATTTATTGTGATAATGGAGTTATTTTTTATGGAATTATCTTTTGATAATGGATTAATTTTTGAATAAATGGATGGATGATATTAATGGAAGAAAAAATGGATGGATGATATTAATGGAAGAAAAAATGGATGGATGATATTAATGGAATATGGGGAAAAGACCAAAATGCCCTCACCTTGATTTTCCTATAAATAGGGAGAGTTTGCTTAAGAAATTTTCACACCTTCATTGCTTATACTTCCTCTCTCTCTCTCTAAATTTCTGAAGTTCTCTTAGTGTGCTAGGCTATTGTGAGTATTTGTGAGAATACTAGTATTATCCGAAGTTAGTAAACTTCATAGAAAGTAACATCCAGTAACGAAGGTAGGGAATATTATTTCTTTCATACTCATATATAATATCATTTGCTTTCATGTTCGTAAGTAATATTATACTCATAAAGGTTGTTATTCATTCTGTATTAATTTGTGGGGATAACCTGGCCGTGCGGTATGACGCATGCCTGGTGAATATCCTTTTGTATTCAACCCTTATTATTCTATGGGAATAACCTGTAAGTACGAGTGTCGTACCTGGTGAATACCCTTCTGTATTCATTCCTTATTAATCTGTGGGTATAACCTGTTCGTGCGGATTGACGCATACCTGGTGAATAACCCGTCGTATTCATTACTTATTAATCTGTTGTGGAAATAATCTGTCTACGCGAATTATCGCTTGACAGGTGAAAATCCATTGCAGTTTCATATATTCTGTTATACTCATATAACTTATCATTTCTTTTGTACTCTTTAAGGGATATCTTTTTCTTTCACATTTCTCCATTTATGATAAGAAATCCTTATTTGTTTCCAAAACCTTATTTTTAAATGGAGAAAATTCCCGAAAATTAGTAGAATATCCTTAATAGTTTGTGCTTCATCTAATATCTTTTCACTTGAATCTTTCTATACGTTATAGTTGAAGCATGAAATAATTTCTTGAATATCATTCTTGAATTTGACTCCACAATTTGGTCATCGTGTTGGCAATTTGGTCAATCTTTGATACTGATTAAATTATAGAGCTTTTTCTTATCCTTAATCTCACTGTATCATTGTCATCATCCTCATCCTCATACTTAAATTATGGTATTAGTTCTCTTTGGCCCGTAGTGCAAAGATGAACTGGCGTGACATGATTTTGACCAAACTGTGTATTGGTATAATCATGACTTTTTGTGTTACAAACAAAGGCGTATGGTAAAAGTTCTCTTTGGCCGGTAGTGCAAAGATGAACTGGCGTTTGGCATGATCATGACCGGTGATGTTACAAATTAATATCTTTGGCACGTAGTGCAAAGAGAGGCTGTTGAATATAAATTGTTGATTGGTGTTACAGGGATAAAATATTGGTGGTGATCCTTTAATTTATAGAAGATGGTAGATATTATAATCTACTTGACTCTTCTAATGGATTGTTTATTCCGCTGCAATTGTTGTTGTTGAACAATTAAAATATCTTTAAATCTCTGATTTAATTCTGTTGAAGACTAAAGATAAATTTTATTCTTCATTATCTTAGTCATGATATTTCTTACTGGGCTATTTGAACTCACCCTTTTCAGTTTTGTTCCATTGTTCTTCTCAGGAAAGGAAAATGTAGCTGGGACTAGCCTGGGAGTGGAGTGATGGTCCGAGTTAGTGGTTGTACTTATCAAGTTATGGCATAGTTTAATAATGATTGTACTAGAGACTTAAAACATGTGTTGTCGTCTTTTTACGGCATTGTAATAATTTGGGTTTGGATACTGTTGTACCATACGGTACGATATTTGTATGAAAAGTCACAGTATGTGTGTGGTCGTATTTTGCACGACAAATATTAGTTGTAAATGGGAAAATTCGTATTTGGTATTTGTATTTTTGTAGAATGTTATTGGCGACTCAAAATGGGTTGTGTGGACCTATTTTGGGGGCGTCACAGCAAGCCCAACTCCACGTCAGCAAAAACATGCTTCATTACTTTGCTTGAAGTAAATCTTATGTTGCGTCTGGATTGAAGGAATGAAATGAAAAGTGGAATGATTCATTCCATTCTAGTTGGAATGAGTTATTCCATATACTCTCCCTCCCTCAAAGAACCAAACACAATTTTTTTTCATTCCAATCGCAACCAAACACAATTTTTTTCATTCCATAAGAATAAGTCATTACATTCTCTCTACTATTCCACCAATCCAAACGTAGCATTAGAGAATCAATGATATATTTTCACAAAAATATTTCTAATTTTAAAGATAGATATTAAATTAATATAAAATAATTTTTAAAATTTTAAGTATATATTCTATTAAAGGTACATGTTAATCATTTTAATTACATTAACTAAAGTTTAAAATTATAAGGTATATTTGGTATACATATATACATAAATATTTTTAGAATTATATAGAGGTACAAATCATACGTTTACGAATAACTGAATGATATAATTTAAGTATTTGGATAAGTAATATCAATATTATTGATGGAGTTATTGAGCATTTTTTTTGTAGAGTTACACAAATTAATTATTAACACTAAAAGTAATCATCTAAAAAGTGGTCGACTTTATAATATAGATATATACATATCTTCTACGAATGATGAATAATAAATGACTTTGACCCTTCACTTTAAATGACTTTATTACCTTGATTATCCTTATCTCCTTCTGAACAATGATGAAAACTTATATATATATATATATATATATATATATATAATTAGAATATATATATATATATATATATATAATTTAATATAATTAATAATAAAATACAATTTAAATGTTATTAGGATACCGAGAAAAAATGAGTTTATATGATAAATTATATTAATAACTTATATATGTATGTGTGTGTGTGTGTGTGTGTATATATATATATATATATATATATATATATTAATAACTTACATATAGATATTAACTTACAAAACTATAACTATTAACTTGTTACATATATATTAATAATTTACATTCGGTAATTAATAACTTACACACACACACACACACACACACACACATATATATATATATATATTAATAACTTACATTAATTAATAAATTATATTAATTAATTTATATAACTTACATATATATATATATATATATATATATATAAACTTACAAAACTATAATTATTAGTTTCTTACACACACACACACACACACATATATATATATATATATATTCATAATTTACATTCATTAATTAATAACTTACAAGTATTAATTAATAACGTTATTAATTAATGAATGTAAGTTATTAATATATATGTAACAAGCTAATAACTTTAGTTTTTCAAGTTAATATATATATATATATATATATATATATATATATATATATATTAATAACTTTCATTTGTCCATAAACTCATTATTTTTTTTCCTTATTATAGTTATAGTTGTAATTAGAGCATTCATTTTGAAATTTAAAAATAAAAAAATTTATTTGAATTGTTAAATCTCTTTATTTGCATCGAAACAAATACAAATCATAAATTTAATATTATACCAATAGGTCCAATTACAAGTATTCACCCAAAAATTTATTCACAAGTAAATCAAAAAATAAGTAACCCTCGAACACTTCAACAGTAAAAAAACAAATAATACCAACCCTCCTACCGAAAGAGGCTCTAACAACCCTTCTACCAAACAAACCCTTCCATCTAGATCTAGATCTAGATCTGCACTATCTCCATCCCGATTTCTCTACTGTCGCTCCTACTTAAAAATATGCAAATATAAAAAAATGCCAATATAAAAAAATGTACTCATACCCTAACGTAACGCATGGGCATGGCAATTAATGGCTGGCTTTGGTCATACCATCAATATTAACCTTGGTATATCATTTTATTATTATTAAAATTCTGAAAATTCATATATAACCACAACAATTTAATAGATGTATAGTTTGGGTGCTGCAAATAACTCCCATCTTTGTGAAGTTCACAAAATTAGAAACCCTAATGTAACCCACTACACCTCAATCGAATCCTCCTCCATGGATCCAATTCTTAACATTCTCAAAATCCTGCCCTATAGCTTCCTCCGCCCACCGCGCCTCCGACTGAAGCTCCCATCTTTCTCTCTTCCCTCCGCCATGACCGTCTACTCTCTCATCCTCCTCACCTACTTCATGGTCGTCTCCGGTATTGTCTATGACGTTATCATCGAGCCACCTGGCATTGGATCCACCCAGGACCGAGCTACCGGCGCCATTCGCCCCATTGTCTTCCTTCCCGCCCGTGTCAACGGCCAGTACATTATTGAAGGCCTCTCATCTGGGTTCATGTTCGTCCTTGGTGGCGTTGGCATTGTGCTTATGGATCTTGCACTTGATCGGAACAGGGCTAAGAGTGTCAAGATCTTGTTTGCATCAGCTGGACTTTCGTTTGTTGTAATCGGCTATGTGATGAGTATGCTTTTTATTCGCATTAAGATCCCTTCTTATCTTCGGTAACTAATTTCTGGGTCTTTTTGTTTTTTTTCACTTATTTCATTATATATGAACTTTTTGAGTTTTATGAAACTGGGTTTGTATGAATTTTTGAATCGTATAATGTAGCAGAAGTGTAGAAATCGTTTCAAGTTTCTGAGATAGAGTCATTTATGATGAAATGTGGAATCTGCAAATGGAAAATAGGAATGAATTTGAGTTTATGGCTTCTTTCCATGAGTACATTTTTTTATATTTGCATATTTTTAAGTAGGTTGATCCTAAGGAAATAAGGCCATCTCTCCCTCCTTGTTATTTTTGGGTCAAAAAAAAAGTGCCATGCTCTTTTGCTTCATGACGAAAACTTCATCAATCCTTCCCAATCCATCCTACCAAACACACCATGAAACTCAGAACTTATTCCCAGTTAGTGCATAAACATTGGTCTAACATATTCTGTTAATACATATACTAAGAAAGTGTTTTGTTTGGCTAAAGTTGGACATTAAGAGACTGGTAATTGACTAATTGGTTAACTCTGCTTTCTCTTTTCAACTGTGAGTGGACAAATCTCCCTAAATACTGATAAATATAATGTTATCTAAAAACGTATCAGGATTATGATGATCAAATTGAAAGGGGTCGATTCTCAGGGCCGTTGATACAGTTGCGTAGAAATGGTGGAAGCCAAGAAAGCCATACTCATCAAGCTGTTCGTAGGTCTCGTTTCTATAAAGGTACATCTTAAATGAAGTTCATAGTGTACTTCAGTTAGCATCCTTGGGATCCCTAATTTATTTCTGTGTTGGGCATGCACTTATCAGAAGATAATTTCTAGATATGCTACTTATGTATGTTACCCCCCGTTTCACAAAAAAGAGTCCCAGTTTCAAAATTTGCAAGATGTCTTTTTCTATAGAATAAATGTAATTGACGAATGAGAATTTTTTTATTGAACAGAGAGAGTTATGTTGGTCTGCATGTCATGTGTGTGTTTAGAAACAGTAGTAGATGAATTGCGAGTAATTTTGATCTATTTGTGCAGACATATGATATAATCCCTTGGCTTCAATTACAAGATCAATATTGATTAGTTAAGTGTCAAATTAAGATTTAAAATTAACATAATTCATTTAACTTTTGAAAATAATAAATCTTACATTATATGACCGATTTATCAGATTCTGATATTATTGACCGATTTGGGCGTATATGCAGTATCTTTTAAATAGCTTATTATATACATAATTATATTAACAAAAATTAAACGAATCTATATCGATTTTAATTTGGAAAATATTGATGTTATTATTTGAAACAGAGTAAGTATATACGATGGGAGTGCAAGGTTAGGTTAACGTAGCCGATGCAGCCTGCCTAGCTTTGTCGGCCTGTTGAGGAGTCCTCGGAAACCCCTCCCTATGGAACTCAACTCAAACTACTGCTTTGTGCTGCCTCTGGTCTGGTGGTTTAGGATTGAGGTTAGCTTGTTCAACCCTTGTGGCCGAAGAGAACAAATTAATCAGGCAGTGAAGCAAAAGGAAAAGAAAAAAAGAAAAACTTGTCATGAAAAGACTCTTACTGATGACCGCGCCCTTACTAATGTCATGAAAAGACTCTTTAAAAACTAATTGTATCATCACACACTACCTTAATTTTACTGATTATATCATCCTCTTATGTTATACTTGTCAGCTGGATGACCGTGCCCTTACTGATGTCATGAAAAGACTCTTTAAAAACTACAAAAGATGGTGCAAATATTTGGGTCGCAAAAGTAGTCTCTGGTGAGTGAATGTTCCAATTTTTTAGTGTATATTATGACTATAGTGGTTACAATCCTATTAGTTGAATCTTTCTTCTTCCATTCTTAATAATATCCCTATTCTTATGGAAATACTTATAAATTCTGTTCTTCTTTGCTTTCAGGTTACCTACTATTCAACAGGAAGTGCATCAACGAAAATTGTTATACATGGATCTATATCTTCTAATATGGGGGGAAGCTGCAAACTTGAGATTCATGCCAGAATGCCTTTGCTACATCTATCATCATGTATACATTAATATATTGTTCTTAATTTTCAATTTGTGTGTAAATACTGTGATGTATTTTCCATCAGAATTCCCCTTTCCACTTGCGGTCTTTGACACATCTCTAGTCAGGTGTTTTGACTAAAGTAGAGTGTGCTTCTAGGAAGTGTTAGCTTCTGCATAAATTTAGCAATATTCCTGTAGTGTAGAAGCACAGAAGAATACTGCTATTACATGTTCTTAGTTGGAGAAGATTTATTATGTTAAAACAAAACAGCAGTTTTATTACTGAAACAAACGACCCTTTGTGATGATTTTTAAGTCTATATTTAGTAGCTTTATTCAATATACAACTTCCTTGATATTTTTAGTCTAATTGATATTAATTTACAAAGGGTTAAGTTTTGCATAATCGTTACTTTATAAGGACTAGAAAGTAGAAAATGAACACACTCTTTTCTTGGTGTTATTACTTGCAGGAGTTCTATTCACTCATCAATTAAGATCTAGAGTTTTGTGGGTCATTCATTAACTTTATGTTATGATATCTATTTAGATCGATATTTTATTAATAAAATCTTATTTTTCCCGACTTTTAGAGAATTAAAATGATGGTTGTCAAAGTACTTGTGTATTATTCTTTTTTCTTTTGAACTTAACATTCCCATATGTGTCCATTTACACTAAAATTATCTTTATATTATCTTCTAGATGGCATTTGAACTATACGGTATGTTGGCTGGGAGCGTTAGTCTAATGACCGGTGAGAATATCAAGCCTGCCTATGGTGGTGATGATGAGGCTTTCTTAAAGAAAGTGGTAACTCCAATCTACACACTGATTTTCTTCTGTTGTTATGCCAATCAAGGTACTAAAGCAACTCAATTTGCCTCCTGAGAATATACTATCGCTTTTTGATGAGAACGGAGATTTAGGCAGGGCAATTAAACCCTGGGATCTTTTACCTGCTGGTCATGTAAGTGGGACACCCGCTCCTTTATTCAAAGAATTGGTATTTTTTTGATATCATCTCTACCATCACACACACTGTCGTACATAGTGATGCCTTACACGGAGTTTCTTTAAATCCAATTATTGGAGTTAAGAAGACTACATATGCTGCGAAATATTTACTTTTTAAGATTTCAATTTTTTCTTGTAACAGAGCAATCATATAGTCGCACTGAAAGTTCTTTTTCTATTTAGATTTATAGCAAAAGATATTATGATTGCCTATTTATCTTTTTCTGCTTATGAGCAATACGGTGTACATTAGTACCACGTAACAACTCTATTGCCTTTGATTTTGGCATTAAGTGCCTCTGGTGACCTATTTGCTTCATTTTCCTGACTTGCTATTATTTTTAAATATGTGCAGGAAGACTGCTTCTACGACATGCCTTACAATACTGGGTATCAAATTTTCGTGCTACGTTTACGGAAGACAAGGGATGAAATTATGAAGTGTACTCTCTCTATATATGTAGATATATACTTTGATTGAAGAACTGTGGCAGCTTTAGATGGTTAATTGTAAAGATAATGAATGATTATGTAGTGGATGATTTTATTAAGTTAATAATATTTTAGTTTTTTTTTGTATTTTTGCCATTATTTGCAATGGGGACATTGAGCCAACCAGGTACACAAAAAGAATGTCAAATTTTGACTTGGCAACAATATAATTCGTTACCAAAGCATTGAACAAGTTTTAATATAGCAACAATTTGTTATACATTTAGCAACAAATTTTCGTTGCTAATGGCATTAAAAATATAATATTTGGCAACGAAAAATTAACCTAATAACAACGGAGAGAATATTGTTGCTAATACAAAAATAAAAGGTAACATTTTTTATCGTTGCAAATCATATCAACTTTCGTTGCACATATAAAGAAACGACAACATATAATGTCGTTGCTAATCGACGACTTTCGTTGCTATTGAAAAATAACTAGCAACAAACATTTTCGTTGCTGATTCAGCATAATGTCGTCAAATAATATAATCAGCAACGAAAATCGTTGCTAAAAAGTTTACATTCCGCAACGAAAGCAAGCTTAGGCAACGATTTTCATAATTTACTACAATGAAAAATGTCATTGCAAAATGGTGTCAATTGCAACGAAAATGCATGGCGTTGCAAAAAAAAGAGTTCATTTCGTTGCCAATTAGCAGGCTTTTGCAACGAAATGGGATTTTTAGCAACGAAATTGTAATTATTCTACAACAATACATTTTGTTGCTAAAGGATCGATGTCTCTGTACGAAAGCCAAATTTCGTTGCAAAATGTATTACTTTCGGCAACGACAAAAATACGTTCGTTGCGGAACAATTAGCAACGCTCATTGCGCAACGAAAGACGCAACGACAGTAAAGTCGTTGTCAAAACCCTTTTGCAACGAAATTTGACACCTTTAGCAATGAAAATCGGTTGTAAAAAGTGATAAATAAATGGTGTATAAACCCATTTTTTTTATACGTTGTTGCTACCATTTTTACGAAATTTTGCAACGACTTATAATTTCATTGCAAAAACTGAAAGCCTGACACAAACTGCAACGAAGGACAAAGTTCGTTGCTAAACATATACTTTTAGCAACGACGTATAAAGTCGTTGCCCGAAAAATCGTTGCTAAAGGCCCATTTTTTTATACAAAATTTGACACCTTTAGCAACGAAATTTGACACCTTTAGCAACGAAATTTGACACCTTTATACGTCGTTGCTAAAAGTGTATGTTTAGCAACGAAACTTGTCCTTCGTTGTAGTTTGTGTCAGGCTTTCACCGTTTGCAACGAAATTCATTAGGCGTTGCAAAATTTGGAAACAAAATTCGTTAGAAATGCGTTGCAAAATTTCTAACCACTTGCTTTCTATTCATCGTGGGCAATGAAAGTCGTTTTGTTGCTATATTTCGTTGCCTAATATGGACCACATTCATTGGCAACGATTGTATTTGCGTTGCGTATTTTATACAACTTTTTGCAACGACTAGTAAATTTGTTGCCCAAAATTAAGATAAACCGAATAAGGTTTTTTTGGTATTTTTTTCCCAGAATACATTATTTTTGTATTTTAATTTTTTAATTTATTTGGACGTAATTTTATACAGTCAAATGTTTCACTTCATCCATCTCAAAATAAGCTAGAGTACTTTTAATATGTTATGTTAGAGTTATAATCTTGCACTGTTGTAACAATAAAATCTTGCTCAGAAGTATAATACATTGCATAATATTTAATGAGTAAAATCGTGTTATATATATATACACTTTTAAGCAACAGACAAACCATAGATAACCTTTACATGTCATAATTAAGAATTTATATATATAACTTATATTAATTAAAGAATTTAATAAATTCCAAAACATGCATATTTCATCTTTTTTTATTTTACTAAAAAAGAAACATGCACATATACATGATAATACTTCATACATATGACCTGTAAGCTCACCTTAAGTATCATGGGTCAACTAAAGTTTTAATCCATGAACAATGAGCATGGAATAAAATAGGAAAACAATAGCAAAACTCCTACTGCAACAATAGATGAACTAAATTTCAACTTTCATTCATATTTAACCAAAATAAGAAAATCAAAATCCAAATAATAGTTCAACAGTGTAATAAAATATCCAAATAAAAGTTCAACACTTTAACAAAATATCCAAATTTAACATAATCAGCTTTACCAAATAAAAGTTCAACAGTTAAACAAAATATCCAAATTCCAAGTTCTGTCCACAACAAAAATTCAACAGTTTTTAATGTCGATAAATTATGATCAAGAGTTGTTTTCAGCTCTTTCTGCCCCTGTGCTGGTGCTGCCTTGAATCAAGTGCAAGAAGTCTGGATTGTCGGACAGCTTGTTCATTATATTTTCGAGATTGTCAATCCGTTTGTCTTGGGCCCGAATGGTAGATTGCAGCTCTTCATTCTTGGAGCGAGTTGCTTCCAACTCCGCTGCCAATGCTTTTTCTTTGTTGGTTGATGTAGTCTTCTCTGCTCGAGGTCCAAAACCGAAACCAAGCAATCGTCCTGCCTTCTTGCCCAAGACTTTAGTCATAATCTCTCTTTTGTCATTCATGTCAACATTTCCAGATTTTGCTTCCATCTCAGAGATGTATTCAGTCTCAAGTGATTTCATTTCATTCTGTGAAATTACGAACAAATGTAAATAATTGAAATGTATAGTCTCTAACTTTAGTTAAAGGATTACAATGTAAATCAAGACTAATGCCTAAATCATATGTTTGACTACCTCTATTATCAAAAAAAGGTAAAGTTTGTATAACTTACATATGCAGATTCATTTTCAGGTTGTACCCACTCCTTTGTTTTCTTCTTTTGATGCGTGCTTTTGTAACCTTCAATTGGATCTCCCTGAAAAACAAATTAGAATATCAAGTCAGCCATAGTTCAGTGCGTTAGGTATTAGTAAATACCAAGTGGTTTGTCAGGTGTGCTTTAAGTCTACTATAAGATATGTATTTGATAGACGGTAGGCATGGTACAACCAAAAGAGTAGATATACAGACGAAGTAAATATCACAGTTGGGATTCCTCTAACAAATTAAACTCCAACTATCCTGCAATGAGCTAAAGGTCCTCAGATTATATTGATTCAAATGAATCTCAAAGTCTTAAAGACTGTCACCAAGTATTGTTTTCATAGTAAATTATTGATATACAACACATTATATTTCAACAAAACATTTCAGAGCAAATTCAAATTTGTGCTCACATTAGCATAACAATAACACATCTCAACTTTATCACTTCTCTTATTTAACAAGGATGCAAACCAACTCAATACATAATTACATATTGTTTGAAAAATATGTTACATTCTAAATAAGGATTTCTAGTACCAGCAAGTTCAAAATAGGACTCCTCATTAAGCAAACTGCCAGAACATGGATTATTGTAGCAATCTAAATTTCAAAAGAGATTTTGCAGGCTTTTACATATTGTACTGGAAATTTCCCAACTGGTCACAATATGCATCAAATTGTAATTTGGTCCTGTCTCTAGGTTTGTAATTCTCAAATTGTATCAACATAAAATAAAGTTTATTTGTTTAATTTCTGTAACTTCCTCAAAAATTTTGCTAGTCATCATTTATCACTAATTTTCATTTCATTGGCTACATGGCAGGTACTGCAAATGGAGAACCAAGTTTTGAACTTTTTGGGATTCCAGCTCTCTGTTCCAACCACAAAAAAGTTCCTCAGGTAATTTCCATATCCTCCTTTGGTCCTTCTAATTAAATGCACCGAACCCCCTAATGTATAATAATACTTCTCAATTCTGATATTCAGAAAAATACATTCAAGCAGCACAAAGTTCTTATAAGGTAAGGAGTTTTTCATCCCAGTTTCCGACTTAAGATTACATGAGAAGTTAAAGTTAAAGTGACTTAGGTCTATGGGGTACTTGATTGTTCATAATAGTGGATTATCAACTATTTGCAGATCCAAAAGTTGATGGGATCAACACTAATGGATGTTGCTCGGTCAAACTTCTTGGTTAAGAGCGGGCAAATAAGTATAAATGTGTTATGCCCTTGTGGTTCTAAAAAGAGATACAAACGGTAATTTTGCTTTTCATTACCCACTAAAGGTCCAATACTTCACTAAACTGTTTATTGTTTTTTGCTAGTAAGGAATTTATTTGTGTTCAAACAAAGAAACTGAATTAATTCTTCTAATTTTGTATATTTAACGTCTTTCATGATACTTGTATCCCCCTCTTCATCTTTTGTTATTCATGTGACTACAGCCATACATGATGAATGTAATTGAATACATGTTGTTAGTCAATAAGGACCCTGATGATAAAGTATTTCTTGAAGCCTGTGAATTTTGGTAATCCCTCCATCTTATGCACTCATGCTTTGAATGCTGGGACCTTAACTTTAGGCCTCAACAGGACCTTGAAGTAATCTTTAAGAATAAGCCATTGCCAGTTATTATTGTGTGTAGGTATGTAAATATGCCCTTTGTTTCTTGGATATTTTCATTTTCCTTGCTTTAAGGGATGAATTGAATAGATATGAATTCATTGTTTCCTTTCATATTATTGTAGATGTCTGTTTGATTATGTGTGTTGCTTTGGCAGATAAGTCAAGTCAAGACAGTCGTAATGCATTTATAACTGGACCAGTGCTGATCCTCGGTTCAAAAATTGTGGACCTGGGCGATGACTACAGAGAAGTAGATGAAAGGCTTAATTCTGTATTCCTATACAGTATTGAAATCAGACCACCTGAGGACGAAATTATGAAGTGTACTCTCTCTCTATATATGTAGATATATACTTTGATTGAAGAACTGTGGTAGCTTTAGATGGTTAATTGTAAAGATAATGAATGATTATATAGTGGATGATTTTATTAAATAAATAATATTTTAGTTTTTTGTATTTTTGCCATTATTTGCAATGGGGACATATTTGAGCCAGCCAGGTACACAAAAAGAATGTCAAATTTTGATTTGGCAACAATATAATTCGTTACCAAAGCATTGACCAAGTTTTAATATAGCAACAATTTTTTATACATTTAGAAACAAATTTTCGTTGCTAATGGCATTAAAAAATAGAATATTTGGCAACGAAAAATTAACCTAATAACAACGGAGAGGATATTGTTGCTAATACAAAAATAAAAGGTAACATTTTTTATCGTTGCAAATCATATCAACTTTCGTTACACATATAAAGAAACGACAACATATAATGTCGTTGCTAATCGACGACTTTCGTTGCTATTGCAAAATAACCACCAACAAACATTTTCGTTGCTGATTCAGCATAATGTCGTCTAATAATATAATTAGCAACGAAAATCGTTGCTAAAAAGTATAAATTCCGCAACGAAAGCAAGCTTAGGCAACAATTTTCATAATTTACTGCAACGCAAAATGTCGTTGCAAAAGGATGTCAATTGTAACGAAAATGCAAGGCGTTGCAAACAAAAAGAGTTCATGTTGTTACCAATTATCAGGCTTTTGCAACGAAATGGGGTTTTGAGCAACGAGGTTGAACTTATTCTGCAATAATACATTTTGTTGCTAAAGGATAACTCTCTCTGTACGAAAGCCAAATGTCGTTGCAAAAAGTATTATTTTTGGCAACGAACATAATACGTTCGTTGCGGAACAATTAGCAACGCTCATTGCCCAACGAAAGACGCAACGACAGAAAAGTCGTTGCAAAAACCCTTTTGCAACGACTTTGGACACTTTAGCAACGGAAATCGGTTGTTACTGAAGCCCCATTTTTTTTTGTAGTGACAACACTCCCAACAACCTCAACAACCTGATAAGATGGCTCAAATGGAGGAGTTGTTAGCAATATTGGCGAATCATTTTGAAGCGATAACAAAGAATCAATTAGTTTCGATAAGGAATCTTGAAAATCAGATAGGGCAGATAGAAAGTGCTCTAAACACTCGACCTCAAGGTTCTCTATCGAGTGATACAGAGAAAAATCCAAGGAAAAACGGCAATGAACAATGCAAGGCAGTCACACTCACAAGTGGAAAGGAGTTGGTTACAGATTCTGATGAACACAAGGAAACTATTGTTGAAAAGGATGATGAAAAAGAAGCTGGGAATTCAGAAAGCAAGTCTGAGGGAAACGTTATGAAAAAGCATCAGAAAGAAAAGCAAAATCCAGTCATACCACATGTGCCGTTTTCACAAAGATTTCAAAAACAGATGTTAGATAGACAGTTTTCAAAGTTTTTAGACGTGTTTAAAAAGCTGCAGATCAATATTCCATTCGCAGATGCTCTAGAACAAATGCCTAACTACGCCAAATTCATAAAGGATATTTTAGTAAGGAAAAGGAAGTTAAGGGAGTTCGAGATAGTAGCATTGACGGAAGAATGTAGCGCGATTTTACAAAGGAAGTTACCACCAAAGTTGAAGGATCCAGGTAGCTTCACCATTTCGTGCACAATCGGGACTCAGTTCTTTAGTCGGTGTCTTTGTGATTTGGGAGCAAGTATCAACCTTATGCCTTTATCAGTTTATCAGCAGCTTAGGTTGAAGGAAGCTACACCAACGAATGTCACTCTACAACTTGCCAATAGATCTCTTACCTATCCAAAGGGAATTGTGAAGACGTTCTAGTAAAGATAGACAAGTTCATATTCTTTGGGCGCCAATTTTTAGCTACGGGTAGGACATTGACCGATGTACAGAAAGGAGAGTTAACAATGAGGGTCCAAGATGAAGAGGTAACCTTTAACGTGTTCAAGGCTATAAAATTTCCAAAGGTAGAGGAAGAGTACTATGACACACGAGAATTTTTGTAACTTATTTTAAATATTTATTGAATTAAATAAATATTTTTTGATGATTTAATTCTTGAGTTAATTGATTAATCGATGAATTTGTGGTAGATTAATTTAATTATATGTATTACATTAATTATATTAATGTAGAGAATTTTTATATTTAAAATATGTGTTTAATTGAATTTATTTGATTAAATACATTATTTAAATGAGTATAATGTTATTCCTAATTAATTTAATTATTAATTAGAGAATTAGTAAATTGTCATTATTAATAAATGAGAATTTTATTTATATGACTATGTGATTTAATGTAGAATTATTCTATTTTATATATTTGATTTTATTAAGATTATTTAGTTGATTAAAGTGTGACATGAAACTATGTAATAAACTAGAAGGAAAAATAAAGAGCTAGCCAAACGAGGCCCTAATGGGGGTTGATGTCAGTTAACCCATTATGGGATTAATTGACACCACTAGTCAGATTTAAATCTCACGTATTCTTATTAAGGTATTATTTTCTAAGCCAACTTAGCAAACACAGAGAGAAAAACTTGAGAAAAATTGTGATCTAGAAAGTAGTTTGGAGAATTAAAGAAGGATTTCTAGCAATCTAAACCACCAATCAAGGTAAATTCCTTAAATTCAACTTTGATTTATGTTCTTCCAAATTTTATTCCATGAATGTATGCTTCTGAGTTCTCTGTATAGTAAATTCTATGGCCAAACTTTCAATAAATTGATATTAGATGATTGTAAGTATGCTTTGATGTGTTTTGTATGGTTATTATATTATTTAGAGTAGTTAAATCCATGAAATCATGCTTTAATTACAAGTTCTGAAATTACAGAGTAGTTACTTATGAACATGGTTTAAATGTACGAAATTGGTACTTGATTTACATGTTAATTGGTTAAATTGATTACTGAATATGTCTATGCATGTAAAAACGAAAATAATGAAACTTAAACGGATTGATTTGGTTAAGAAACGAATTTACTGCGATTAATTTTGTCAACTGTATCAAAACTTCATAATAAGTATGAACAGTTAGATTTTTGGTCTTTAATTGGGTTGTATAGATTATCTGTGATGCTAAAATCATTGTTTATGGAATGTGTTTTAATTTCATACCATACTTGATAATTGGGTATGTTTAATTTGATGTAAGAATGACAAAATGGGAAATTTTTGGCCTGTTTCTGCGTTCTTCGCGAACTGCAAAAATTGGAATTCGTAATTCTCGCCCCGGCGAGAATTTTGTGAAGGGATCCCTCGCCCCGGCGAGAATTTTGTGAAGAAATTCCTCGCCCCGGCGAGAATTTTGTGAAGCAATTCCTCGCCCCGGCGAGATTTTTTGTGAAGGATTTTCTCGCCCCAGCGGGAATAAAAAAAAAAGGAGTAAAAAGACGAGAGTAAAAATTTTCTTCTTTCTTTAAGATCATATTATGATATCGTAGATATACCTAAAGCTTAGGCTAATGTATAAAATGAATGTTAAATTTCTGTAATGGGTGGTAAGCATAAACCCATGGATTGTTCGATGTCAACTGAGCTATTAAAATAGAAATTTTGGATGAGAATGAGTTCTGAAGTGTTTATAATACTGTAACTAATTATTGTTACTGTTTTATAAACGGAATGTATAGGTTGATTAGAGAAACGTGAGTCTTAAATTTTTAGTCTACGCACGAGGGAAGTATCTTATCCTTACTTTTACGTTTACGCAGGTTTCTAAATTTCATTATTATAGAATACAAGCTTCATAATGCTATTACTTCTTGAGCAAGTTATTGTTTCTATTCCATTCAATTTCATGGATTCAATGAGACGTTTTTAATTTCCTCTTTGTAATGCTTCAGTTATATAGAACGTATTCAATCGTACCTTTTGTGAGATTTAGTTTTGATTCTCGAATTACACCTTTTGAACCTTGATTGACTGGCGAACCCTTTTTGATTCGACTAGTCCATAGTTGATGAGCGTTCTAAATTCTAGAAACGTTATTGAAGTAAATCCAAACCAAACTTCCTTTGGTGCGGACTCCGATGTCAAACTGAGATGAACAACCCTTATATAGGGGATTTATTTACGCGTTAGCGTTAAGATGTTGTGCACATACATGGTACAAAGGGCTGATCCCCCTGAGTATGAGAAGCAAGGTCCATATAGTTTTACGACTGTTAAAGGTTTAAAGTAGGAATACTTGACAACCTGGGACATAGTTCGTGGTCTTAAGACCCTCAGACGTTCTTTTGAATCTTGTTTTACATTCTTGACTCAAAAGCTAAATCTTTAATTATTCGATATCCGTTGATTATTTCGCATGTTATTATTGTCGTTGTTGTTATACTTGCTGGGCAATCATTGCTCACTCTTGCATAATAACATTGCAGCTAAAGTTGAAAGAACTGATGAGCCATCTACTAGTAAGGGCAAAGGAAAAGCAAACAAGTGATGAAGACTTGTTATATTTGCTTTATTGTTGTTTATGTAATAGACTTGATTTATGTTTTCCGCACTGATGTTTATTTAAGGTTAGATGACCTGAGATTTGTTTATGAATGATGTTGTAACCCTCTAATGGGAGATTTATATTTCTATTCAAGTATTTTCATTTATATTTGAATGGGTATTTAGATGTGATGTGATGTTTTTGGATTGTGAACACCAAATCCTGAGGAAATGAAGTACCCGGATTTGGGGGTGTCACAAGTACTTCAGGTTCGATCTGATTGAGGGAGCAATTAGGGAAACATATATTGAATCAGTGATCGAGGATTCTCTAAAAGCAACATTGGTAAATGAAAACATGTCGGATGGCTTAGCTGTTTTAGAATTGGCTCAAATATTAGATTCATCTCCAAGATTTACACAAGTTAGGCCAAAGTTTGAACCCTTGGAGTACTTGGGAAAGCAATCAGAAAAGGCAGCCAACTTTGGAGCTCAAGCCACTGCCTAACCATTTACGGTATGCATACATTGGTTCTTCTTCTACACTGCTAGTAATAATTTCTGCTTCACTTGATGAGGTTCAAGAGGAAAAGTTGCTAAGGGTACTCAGGCAGTATAAGACAGCTATTGTGTGGACTATTGCAGATATCAAAAGGATAAACGCATCAATTTGCATGCACAAGATTCTACTGGAAGAGGAAGCGAAACCATTATCGAACAACAACGAAGACTTAATCCCATAATGAAATAGGTGGTTAAAAAGGAAATCATAGAATGGTTAGATGTAAGAATTATCTACCCTATCTCAGATAGCTCATGGGTAAGTCCAGTTCAATATGTGCGAAAGAAAGGGGGAATAACAGTAGTTGCGAATGAGAATAATGAATTAATCCCTACTCGGATAGTTACAGGTTGGTGGGTTTGTATGGATTACAGGAAGTTAAACAAGGCCGCTCGTAAGGACCATTTCCCTCTACTATTTATCGATCAGATGTTGGACAGGCTTGCAGGACATGAGTATTATTGCCTTTCGGATGGTTACTCAGGCTACAATAAGATAGCCATAGTACCTAAAGACCAGGAAAAAATGACATTCACATGCCCCTATGGTACTTTTAATTTTCAAAAAATGTCTTTTGGGTTATGCAATGCACCTATGACATTTGAACAGTGTATGAAGACCATCTTTTTCGATATGGTCGAGCGCAATCTCGAGGTATTTATGGACGATTTTTCAGTTTTTGGAGATACATTCGATCATTGTTTGGACAATCTCACTCTTGTGCTCAAATAGTGTATGGAGACAAACTTGATTTTAAACTGGGAGAAATGTCATTTTATGGTCCAAAAGGAGATAATCTTGGGTCATAAAATTTTTGCAAAGGAATTGAGGTAGATAGAGCGGAGCTTGAAACCATTGAAAACCTTCCTCCACCATCTTCGGTTAAGGGTATTCGGAGTTTTCTGGGACATGCAGGGTTTTATAGAAGATTCATAAAAGACTTCTCCAAAATCACAAAGCCATTGTGCAGTCGTTTGGAGAAGGATGTTCCGTTTAACTTTAATAATGCATGCTATGAAGCCTTTGAAGTTTTGAAACAAAAGTTGATTACTGCACCAGTAATTGTAGCACTAGATTGGAGTAATATGTTTGAATTAATGTGTGACGCCAGAGATTATGCGATTAACGCGGTTCTCGGCCAATGTAAGGATAAGACTTTCCATGCTATTTATTATGCTAGCAAGACATTATTGGATGCCCAACTGAACTATACAACCACTGAGAATGAGCTATTTGTAATTATTTTTGCTTTTGATAAGTTTCGTTTATATTTGATTAGGACCAAGGTGATTGTGTTTACAGACCACTCGACAATTAAATATCTAATAGCTAAGAAGGATGCCAAGCCGAGATTGATTCGATGGATATTATTATTGCAGGAGTTTGACTTGGAGATCCGGGACAGAAAATCAGGTTGCTGATCATTTATCATGGTTAGAGAATTTAGAACTGAATAAGGATGATATAATAGTGATCAACGAGTTTTTCTCGGATGAACAATTGTTTGCGGTAAAGTTAGAGACACCATGGTACGCAGATTTTATAAATTTCATCATAGGAAAGGTGTTTTCGCGAGATTTGACCAACTAGTAGAAAAAAAAATTCTACATGATGTGAAACAATATCTAAGAGATAAGCCGTTCTTATTCAAGCAGTGTGCAGATCAATTAATAAGAAGGTGTGTTCCCGAAGATGAAATAGAGAGTATTCTACAGCAATGTCATGCATCTGACTATGGTGTACATTTCGGGGGAGAAAGAACGGCATCCAAGGTGCTACAATATGGATTCTACTGGCCGACACTCTTTAAGGATGCCCATGTGTTCGTGTTGAAATGTGATAGATGCCAAAGAGTTAGCAATATATCAAAGAAACACGAGATGCCCCTTAACATAATTCTAGAAGTTGAATTATTTGACGTGTGGGGCATAAACTTCATGGGACCCTTCCCCTTATCTTTTAGCAACTCCTATATACTACTAGCGGTGAATTATGTTTCAAAGTGGGTTGAAGCTATAGCATCACCTACCAATGATGCCAAAGTGGTGGTTAAGTTCATCCGCAAGTACATCTTCTCTAGATTCGGCACTCCTCGTGCAATCATCAGTGACAAGGGTACACATTTTTGCAATAAATAGTTCTCAACTATTCTAGCTAAGTATAGAGTCACTCACAAGATAGCTACAACTTACCATCCACAGACGAGTGGCCAAGCCGAGATATCCAACCGAGAAGTGAAACGAATCCTCAAAAAGGTAGTGAACCCTAGTCGGAAGGATTGGGCAAGTAAGCTGGATGATGCACTATGGGCATATCGTACAGCTTACAAAACACCGATAGGGATGTCATCATACAAATTAGTATATGGGAAAACATGCCATCTTCTGGTAGAGTTAGAACATAATGCGTATTGGGTTATCTAGAAGTTAAACTTTGATATGTCTGCTGTGGGAGAAAGGCGCCTCTTACAAATGAATCATATAAATGAATTTAGACTCCAGTCATACGAGAATGCTAAGATGTATAAGGAGAAGGCTAAGAGGTGGCATGATGAGAAGATAATAGCAAGAAAATTTGAACCGGGGCAAATAGTGTTGTTATACAACTCCAGGCTAAAACTCTTTCCAGGAAAGCTGAAATCACGTTGGTCAGGTCCATTCACTATTACCAAGGTCTTTCCTCACGGAACTGTGGAAGTTGAAGAGCCGGATTCGAAATGTATCTTCAAAGTCAACAACTAGAGGTTGAAACATTTCTATGGGGGTCACATCGATTATAAAAAACATCTGTTAGCCTTGCTGATTAGAACAGAAAAGACAAAGTCAGGTTGAGGACGTTAAACTAAGCGCTACCTGAGAGGCAACCCAGAATTTTAATTCATTTCTTTTATTTTTATTTAAAGTATTTTGTTTTTATTTTTGTATAGTAGTTTACTTAGTTATTTAGTATTTTTTGTTTACTTTATTCTAGTTTTGATATTCATTGAAAAGTTCTCTGTAAATGATTTTTGATATGTGGTTTATGTGATTGCAGGTAACAGCATGAAAGAGACTTGAAATTGGTTAAGTCTGGCTCAAGCGCCTAGGCTCCCAATTAAAGCTTAGGCCAAGCGCCTAGGCGCTCTATTGTAGTAGGCTCAACATCGTCCAAGTGCCTAGGCGCCCCAAAACAAGCCATTCCAAGCGCCTAGGCGCTCAACCGCACATCACATTCTGTCGCCAAGCGCCTAAGCGCTCTATCCAAGCTTATTTCAAGCGCCTAGGCGTTAGACTTGTGTAATTAAAAAAAATATAAGCCCTAATCGGACATGGTTCAGTACAAACCTAAATCAAGTTTTTTTCTCTCCTAATATTCTCATACTCCATTCTTTTCCTTCCCAAACCCACACCGTCGCCTCTTCCCTTTTCCAAATCATAACCTATAATTTCATTTCCTTTTCCAAATGCACGACATCATCTACTCTCCTCCTTCAAGCAAACCAGCCGCAACCTATGCTCCTACCATAGCAAACACAAAAGCCATACGAGCACGTCACGGATTCCAAATACGGGTTCCTCTTTAACAAAGCAACAAGGGTAAATTATGGAGTTCAATCTCAAAGTGGTATGGCTGAACAGTCTATTGGTAGGGAACTTTAATTCTAGCCCTAATTTTAAGTAAGTATTACATAGTTAAATCTTTGATTACTCGGAATTATTTACAATATGGATGGATTACCTAGTATTTGAGAAGTGATTTCCTTTGATTGTATACCCAATTGAGCTTGTGTTGGCTTAATTGGGGTTGGGTTAGTTCAATTTATTATTTTATTGCATTGGTAAAACATTGTGTATTGCTACGGTTACAGAATTGGTGTAAAACAAGTTTGGGGGAGGGTTTCACTAAAGTGTTTTTAAACCTTGCACTTCAAGTGTTCGATAATTTGCCAAAAAGAGATTTTCTACCTATTGGGCTATTGTTCACTGATTTTGGGGCAAGAACTTGACAAATATAGTTTGCATATGGCTCCTAAAAGGCATAAAGGGGAAAGTTCGGGATCTTCTGGCAAGTTTAATAAAAAAAGGTTTGTAAGTCATCAAGCTTCCTACCGATATCACAATTGGTCATCCGACAAATCTTTAATTCCTGAACATGGTTTGCTATCGGATGAGCGTAAAGATGGGGAAATTGCTCAGATGATAAGAAGCCGGAGGTGGATGGCCTTTACAGCTCAATCTGAGCCAATAGTGGTTCAAATTGTAAAAAATTTCTATGCAAATGCTAAAGAGGCCAAGGGAAATTCAGTAATGGTCCGTGGAAAACCAGTAAATATAGGGCGAAAGGAAATTAATGCTTACTACGGATTGGAAAAGATTCGATTCAGTGGATATATGAATTATTTGCGGCAAGACTTAGATTACAGTGAGGTAATTGCAGCTCTTTGTGAACCGAGAACTGAATGGAAACTGACAGATCAACACCTCGTTAAAACTGAGCCGATATGGAAAATCTTGGCATGCATTTATCTGCGGTAAGTTGATGCCGTGCCGCCATATGAGTGATGTTATCAATCAACAGGCCATTTTGTTATTCTGCATTGCCAAGGAAAAATCTGTAGACGTCGGGGAAGTTATTCATGAGTCTATTGTACGACGAATTGAAGGGGGTACTTCCGATGGGCTGCCTCACCCATCATTGATTACAGCATTGTGTCAACAGGTTGGAGTTCAGTGGGATGACGATGAAGCAGTACAGGCTCCCTTAGCCTCGATTGATCATTATGTGATGGTAAGGTACAAGATTTAGGCTGGGGGCGAATCACACCCATGAGGGCTGGGATTTATCATTCCCCTAGAGCCGATTTTGCAACCTATGGAAACTGCCTACTAATGCTGGGGGTTCAATGCAGCCACTCAATTTGGTTGAGGACCTTCGTCGGGACTTAAGGCATCATACTAGACAGATTGGCTTGGTGGCCACACAGATACAACAAGGTTTTGAACGAATGGATCGTCAACAGTCTTGTCTTGCTCAGCGTCAAGCAAAAATTTATTCATACAATATCAATTGTACCACGACATTGGTAGAGATATTTAGAAGAATAAATCTAGCAGTGGGCCCATACCAGTTTCCACCACCTCCACCTCTATCCGTTTATCCACATCCAGACTTACCTACTGACGATGATGGTGATGAAGATGACAAAAATACTGATAACGAGGAGTAAAACATTGATCAGGGGAGTCCTCAGTTCCTAATTTCTTTATGATTACACAATGAGGACATTGTGTTAGTTAAGTTTGGGGGTGTCGTATGTTTAGAAGTTGATATTGTGTGGATATAGAATAGGATCATGTTTGTTTAGCATCACTGTGTTTATTTATGTTAATTGGGCATATTTTATTACAGTATACATATTGCATGATAGTGGTAATGTGTGAGTGCATTTTAGGTTGTGTTATGCATCTAGTTGCATGAATCAAGCAGTAAATGATTTAGTCTCTATAATTTTGGCCAATGATAAGACTTAATTGATAATTTGAAACTTAAATAGGATTGAAAACTAATGCGGAGTGATGACTTGAATTGTGAAGTTAATTATGCTTATCTGAAACTCATGTTAGCAAAGAAAGCACATAGTTGACTGTTTAGTCAATCTGATTTAAATCCTTATATAATCTGCTTCTGGTGAGAAAATTTGGGATAAAATTTGATAAAATCAGTGAAACATCTATGAAGGCAAAAATAAGCAAGAAAAAAAGTTTGGGGGATCTTGGGGTATATAGGTTATAATAAAAAAAATCAGAAAAGCAGAAAAAAAAAAAAAAAATAATCTAACTTGACTAGTTTAGTTTTGTGGCCATTACTACTCGAGTTATTAGATCCGTAGGCATGTCTTAACACTCAGTGCCCTAAAGCCAATTGGTTTGGGAGTCACTGGTTGAAAGCTCGATACATGGATATCTTTGAAAAGTCTAAGAAAACTAGACATTGTACTTGTGGAGTTTAAAAGCGAGATGAAGTGTAAAACACACTCGCGAAATAATAAAGTATGTTGTACTAAACCTTGGTGATACCCCTATGCTTAGTAATTGCTTGTGTTAGTCGGATTGGTTGTTTTGCTGATTGAGTTAAATAAAAACTGGAGCTTCTTTCTAAGAAGTTGACTATGTGAGTGATTTGAGTCGTGATTGATTAAAATAGTTGATTCACACATACACAACATGGGTGATGACAGGTGTAGTTTGGCTAAATAGTTCAAGTTGGAAACTTTACTTTAGTTGGATGTTCTAGTTGAGTATTATATGTTATCTTTGAGGCCTGATGTTGGACGCTATGTTATTTTGGTTGTTTGAGTCGTAGGTATATAGTTAGTTTGCATTTGTATTATTGCATTGCTTGGGGAGAAGCAATTGGTTAAGTTTGGGGGTATTTGATGAGTGCGTTTTATACCTATGAATCAGGTATTGTTGATCTTAGTTATTGCTATCTTTAAGTGTTTTTAGTATCATTTTATTTATTTTTTGTGTTTGTTTATTGTAGGATGGAGTTAGAGGGGCATAGAAGTCATTTGGTGAAGAAAATAATTGAAAAACATCAAAATTTGAGCTGGGTAGTAATTTTGTAATTTTGTAGTCCAAGTCAAGCACTTAGGCAGTTGGATTTATACTAGGTTGAGCGCCTAGGCGCTCCTTCATGTTTAAGGAAGAAAATTTTGTTGATGAAGTGGAAAATTAAAGCCAATTAGGAATCTGAATAGGGTTTGGACTAATATACAAGGGAGAAGACTTCAGAACATAACGTAACAAGAGATTTTTGCAGAGAAAAATAATAAGGAGAACACAAAAGAGATTTACAGAACTTGAAGATCAAGAGAGAGATTTGGAGTAGCTGTATAGTTTCTTCTACCCCCCTACTTTTGTCTTT
Organism: Aralia elata; assembly: GCA_034770075.1. Lineage (NCBI taxonomy): Eukaryota > Viridiplantae > Streptophyta > Magnoliopsida > Apiales > Araliaceae > Aralia > Aralia elata. The sequence goes on along the minus strand of CM068381.1, from coordinate 32,140,109 downwards.
AATTTTGTAATTTTTGGGATGCTTTTATTTACAATCAAGATGATGTTTTCTTTACTTGATATGAACTAATTTTCAATTAAAATTGCAACGGAACTTGGTATGTAGTTTAAGTTGATACTTCCTATTTAATGCAAGTTAGTTTTCATTGAGTCATTTATTATATCTTGTGCTTGTTGATTAATTGTTTGGCCAACAATTACTGTGATAATCTATATAAAATTGGAAAATAAAGTATAGATTTAGATCTGGATATGATAGCATCTGTTCATATAATCTGAATAAGGTTAATATGATTAACATGTAAGATAGGAATATACCTACCTGTCTTTTGTAACCATTTAAAGAATTTATGCTTAGAAACCCTCGTTAACTTGATTCATATAGGAATATAGTGAGTTAATTGATTAGGGTGTTCCTTGTAATTTTGTTCCCTAGAGATCGGATTTAGGAGGATTTGTTGACGCAACTTTCGAAAGAAGTGCGTGAATACTGTAAAGAATTGTGGGTTAATGATTCATGTTAATTAATTAAATTAAATAGGAAGTGAATTGATTTAAATGAAATACCAAGGGAAGTTGTAATCTAACTATTTAAAATTTGGATTAATTAAATAGGATTAATTAAATTAAAATTTGGTAATTGATAAATATTAATTTATTTCCTCGTGGGAACAATATCCTTGCTTGCTAAATACTATAAACGAATGCGTATACTTGCGTGTTAAGTGTTAGTAAGAAAATGTGCAATATTGAGGAAGATGTTGAAGCGGAGGCTGAGGAATAAGTTGATCCTATATTGAGGAGCTCCACACAAGTTTTAAGGTGACCAAACATGTATTCACTTAGTGCGTATCATTTCTTACATGTCACTAGTGATGAACCGTGCACAGTTAATTAAGAAGGCGAGGGTAACGGGGGAGTCGAATCAGTGGGAGCTTTTATTGATGAGGAGATGCAGTCATTTGATAAGAATCAAACTTGGAGTCTTATTAAATTGCCTAAGGATCGAAAGGCAATTGAATGCAAATGGGTGTTCAAGAAGAAGACAAATGCGGATGGAAAATTAAAGAAGTACAAAGCACGACAGTTAGCAAAAAGGTATTCTCGAATATAGGGAATTGACTATGATGATATTTTTTCTCCAGTAGCAAAGTTGACATCCATTCGGACAATTCTATTTGTAAGAGTTGTTTATGATCTAGAGGTTGAGCAACTAGACGTTAAAACAGCATTCCTTCGTGGTGACTTGGAGAAGGAGATTTATATGAAGCAACTAGATGGTTTTGAACTCAAAGGCAAGGAGGATCTGATATGTAAATTGAAGAAGTCTTTGTATGGGCTTACGCAATCTCCAAGAATGTGGTATCAAAAGTTTGATTCTTATGTTTTATAACTTGAATTTACATGGTGTCAGGCTGATCAATGTGTTTATATGAAAAATTTAGGTGACAATTGTGTTATTATAACCTTGTATGTTGATGATATGTTGTTGATTCAAAATAACAGGAAAATGATCAAGTATGTGAAAAGCTTGTTGGCAAAGCAGTTTGATATGAAGGATCTTAGGCCAACAAATTTCATCTTGGGTATGCATATACATAGGGATCATAAGAATCGAAAATTAGTGTTAGGGCAAAAGAAGTATATTGAAGGGGTGTTGAAGAAATTCAACATGATTGACTGCAAACCGGTTGGAACCCTTATAGTTATAGGAACTAAATTGTTTGCATATCACTATCCTAAGACCAAGGAAGAGAAGAGGAGATGACTCATGTTCCATATACAAGCACATTTGGAAGCTTAATGTATGCAGTGGTGTGTACGAGACCAAAGATTGCCCAAGCAATTGGAGTATTGAACATATATATGTCAAACCCCGGGAAGGAGCATTAGACTGCCATCAAAAGAGTTTTCAAGTATCTTTGCGGTACTTTTGATTTTGCATTGCATTTTGGAAGCAAATGAGTTTAGAGGAACTTTGAGGTGATAGGATTTGTAGATGCTGATTAGGGTGGAGATGTTGATAGTAGGAAATCAACAAATGGTTATGCATATAACTTGTTTGATGGTCCTATGAGTTAGATGAGTAAGAAGCAAAGTGTTGTTGCTTTATCGTCTATTGAGCTAGAATACATAACACTTATTCATGCAAGTAAGGAAGTAATATGGATTCACATGTTGTGTTGCGAGCTTGGTTTTAAGTAGAAGGCAACGAAGTTGAAGTGTGGCAGTCAAAATGTTATTCACTTAGCAAAGAATCTTGTATTCCACTCACGGTCGAAGCATTCAAAATCACTTCATTAGAGAGAAGGTTGATGAGAAACTGATTATCTTGGAGAAATTGACACAGCAGTGAACATCGCAGACTTCTTAACTAAAGCAGTTAGTTTGGTGAAGTTTAAGGGGTGCACATTTGAGATGGGCATCAACAAGTATTCACCAAGTGGGAGAATGTTGGGATTGACTCATACTTTTGTGGGTTCGACTAATGATCTTTACAACAGGGCAGTCGGCTCCCTAGAAGCCAAGCACAAGGTGCAATTGGGCTTGAGAATTTATTAGTAGTCTGGTCTTAGGTTTTACTAATGTATTAGACTTAAGCCAATTTTATAACAGGTAGAGTTTTCTAGTTACTATAAAATATTGTTTGATGTGTGGATCATTGTAGAACGTGTAAGGCATTTAATGAATACATCAGATAAGCAAGACAAGCCAAATTAGTGAATCTGGGTATATCGTATGTCTATTATTTTCCGTTCTTCATCTATTTTACTATGAGATTATTGTGTGATTCGTTCTTAAATTCTAACACTTCCTTTGCACATCACATCAATTACTTAGATACCAAAAGAGCATATTGTTAGATTTTTTCTTATAAAATTTGAAAGAAATTTCAAAGTCAAGTTAATTAGTGTGCTTTATTATCAAGATTAAATTTCATATTGTTTGAGTTATAAAATTAATTTCTTTATGTTACAAAATCAATGAGATTAATTTGTAGCCGTTGTATTAATTGAGTAATTGATTTCTAGTCGTTGTAAAACCTTTAAGTTTCAACTGTTACAAAATCCTTTTGGTTTATATCTAATTCTTAGCCATGCATGATATTAGATATAGAAATAGGCTTCTACTCTTTAAAAGTGAGATATATGAGCATGCATGTCTTTTAATATATAAAATGATTGCATTACAATAATTTCTCCAAAAAAAATCATCTATTCTAAAACTCAAGAAAAAGCAATGGGCTGTTCATGTCACCTTCTCTATTTGAGTGCACATTAGAGAAGACGAAATTGTTGAATCTTGGAGGGTATCCGTTGTGACCTTTTGCATCGGTGATATATACTATCATAGGGATGGAAACTATCCTTAAGGACAGTGTTCTACGCACGCCTCAATTCATTTTGATGATATCTTCTTAACTCTCTTTTAATTTTCATAGTAGTTTTCTAGTTATTTTACAACATTCTTAAGGATAATTTTGGATTCTGCTATGTTAACTGCTACTAATGCCATTCTCGATGTCATAAAAATTGAGGCTTTTTTTGTTCTAATTTTAAGAGATTGCAAACTAAGGTTTTATTAGTCTTGGATATTACAAATGATGATTTTGTTCTTACAAAACCAAAACTAGAAAAACCAAAAGAAGGTAATTATTTTGTTTGTGGTAATACTAGACATCATGTTGTACAATGTAGACACAGGAAGAGGAATGACAAACCTGCCCCACCAAATGCAAATTTGGTTGAGGTGGATGTTATTGTTGTGGTTGTTTATGAGGTTAACATGGTGGCACATGAAAATAATTGATAGTAGACTCTGGTACAATGAAGCACATTTGTGGCATTAAAAATGTATTTTCTTCTATACACCATTGGGAGAAGGAGAGAAACAGGTTTACATGGGAGAGATTCTACTCCTACACCTGTTTTGGGAAAAGGAAAAGTCCTTATTAGGCTTGCTTCTGAAAAAATCCTCTCATTGACAGACGTGCTTCATGTGCCAAACATTCGTCAGAACCTTGTGTCTGTGTCTTTGCTAAGCAAAGTGGGAATAAAAGTTATTTTTGAGTCAAACAAACTTATAATGACTAAAAATAGGGTATTTGTAGGGAAAGAGTACAATAATAATAGTTATTTGTACTTAATGTTTCTAATGTCTTGAATGAAAATATTTGTTCTTCCGCTTATTTGCTCGAGTGTGATTCTTTGCGGCATGCTAGACTAGGTCATATTAATTATTTATATATTAAACAAATGAAAGAAATAGGCATTCTTAAAAATATCTCAATTTCGAAACATGATAAATGTCATATTTGTGTTGAAGTTAAAATAACCAAGAAACCATGCAAACCTGTGTTAGAAAGAGAATCAGAATTACTTAGTCTTATTCATTCAGACTTAGGAGACTTGAATTCAATTATAAAAAGAGGTGGTAAAAAATATTATGTGACTTTTATTGATGATTTTTCAAAGTATACTAAGGTTTATTTGCTTAGACATAAAAATGAAGCATTTGATATGTTGTTAAATATAAAATTGAAGTTGAAAATAAATTGGATAGAAAAATTAAAAGGCTTAGATCTGATAGAGGTGGTGAATATGAACCTTTAAATGCTTTTTGTGAAGAACATGGTATTGTGCATGAAATTACACCTCATTCACCGAATCTAATGGTGTTGCTGAAAGAAAAAATCGGACTTTAAAAGAAATGATGAATGTTTTGTTGATTAGTTCTGGTGCACATTCTAACTTGTGGGGAGAAGCTATTTTATCTGCATGTCACATTCAAAATAGAATAATTTATAAAAGGACTGGCAAGGCTCTATTTGAATTGTAGGAAAATCATGTACCTAATTTAAAATATCTCAAAGTATGGGGGTGTTTGGCTAAAGTCTTACTTCTTGATCCTAAAAAGAGAAAAATTGGCTCTAGAACTTCTGATTGCATGTTCATTGGTTATGCTGAAAATAGTGTTGCATATAGATTTCTTGTTATTAAAAGTGATGTGTTAGATATTAATACTGTTCTTGAAACTGAGAATGCAGAGTTTTTTGAAAACAATTTTCCTATGTTAAAAAATGTTATTCCTTATAGACTTGAGTTGCATGGCAACACTTTTGAAAAATTACAAGACTTGCTTGCTGAACTTAGAAAGAGTAAAAAAGTAAGGAAAGAAACAAATTTTGGTGATGACTTTTATACTTTTTTAATGGATAATGATTGATAAATATAAAATATGTTATGTTTTTATCTCTTAAATATCTAGTCTTTTATACTTATTTGGCACCTAAATGTACTCACTATTCTTATATTTTGATTTAGGTTGCAAATGGAGCCATTAAATGAAAACTTTGTTATTTCCGCACTTTTGGATTGTTTTAAAATTCGTCTGTCCGCTTGAGGCTCAATTTTATACTTGATCAGGCCTTATTCTCTCAAAGCTCAAAGAAAGAAAATTATAGATCTATTTATTAGCTTTTCGGATCATCTTGAAACGCCTAAATTGAAGCTCGGATGAGAGAGTTATGACCATTTTACCCACATACGTCAAAGTTGAAAATTTCAGGAAATTAAGCTTGTGGATAGATTGACCATTAGGGCTTCGGTTGAGATTTGAATTGTGTTAAAGTTCCCAAATGAAAATGTGGTCTTCTTGAAGTTTTTAGTAGAGTTCTCAAGCTTTTCAGAATGGTATGGTGAACAAAAATCTGAGTTCATTTGGGCCTCCAAATATTACTTTTTAGACAGCTGATCCGAATCCCGCATGGACTGGATTCCTGTTCGGGCCAGTTGGAGTATTTGGGCCATAACTTGAGCTTCCCAACTCCAAATCAGGTGATTCAAAAGCCCAAATTCATTAGAAACTCCAGGGCTACAACGTTTGTTCGTTGCCCAAGTCCAAAATCGGCAGTTTACTAATTCAAAATCAGCTTGCAAGGTGCTGATCAGTTTTGGTGTCATATTTTGACTTCTCATGATGTGCACGTTTTTGGGTTTTTGATTGCCTTAGATGGCTGATTCACATGACCAAGATTAGTTGTTGGATCTTGACATCTTGTACACTTGAGTTCCTATAAATACCAAGTGAAGCTAGGCTTATATTTTGCTAATTCACAAACTAATACACACCATCTTCTTCATCTTCTCCATCTTCTCCAAATTCTAGTGTAATTAGTAGGGAAAGAGGATCACCTCCATAGTGAGGTTGTTGTCCTCACCCCTTTTATAAATTAGTAGGGAAAGAGGATCACCTTCATAGTGAGGTTGTCGTCCTCACCCGTTTTATAATTCAAGAAAATATTAATTGGACTTAATATGTTAGGCTAGTACTTTACTCAGTTCGAAGGGGATGTTGAACCTTGTTTATAGGTAATGGTTTGATTAAGTATAAGCTATTTATTCCTTCTTACATGAAGTTCATTCTTGATAATCTATTTTAACTGTTGAATGATATTTATTCCGATTGGTGTAATGTGATCGATTAAGTCAATTTGATTAATTTCATCTGCTAGATTAAGGGATAATATTACGTGTAATTGATATTGTTCCTAATCACAAGTAGCAATTAGTGATACATGATTGTGGTCAAGCTTTTGAGTATTGCTATGATTATCGGAAGACAAGTTAAATAATCCGAACTTGTGTGATTGTTGCTTGGATTAGTCTAATTCCCTAGTTCTTAATGTTGTTATTATATTAAATCTAGAGAGCTTGTTCTAGGTTGTATAATGGTTAGAATATTGTGAATAGCTTGTTTCATTAAGTGATAATCTAAGGGGAGTTTCGGGTAGTAGAGCTTGTTGCTACCTAGGGCTATTAATTTCATTGAATGATAAATATTGCTTCACTTAATTATTCTATTGTTGTAAAAAGGTGATACTGAACCGGAAGAACTGAAATCTTTAATTAATTGGTTATTCTTATCACTTTAAATTCTGTTCTTGATAATTAGTGAAATCAAATTATAAACCCCCCTTCTTTTGGTAAACAAAGAATAATTTTAGACTAATTACTCTCTGTGGGATCGACTCTTACTTGCACTGCTACATTATTATTTTTCACAGTAAGATTTTATTTTTGGTTGCTTGCGACAACACATCAAATTGTGGCGCCGTTGCCGAGGAGTGATTTTAGTTTATTTTTCTTTGTTATCATTATTTTTGTCTTTATTTTTTTTTGTACTCAGGTAATTTGAATTTCCTTTGATTGTTTATGTCCAAAACTCGATCTACTAATCAAGGTGATTTAAAGTGTGATCCAGAAATAGAGAGAACCATTCGTAGATTAAGGAAGGTAGTTCGAAATAATTGTGAAGAGAAGGACACTATGGCAGAAACCCGAACTTTGAAGGAGCTTGCGACCCCTGCTTTGAATCAACAACCTTTATGCAAAACCTTCCCTAATCTAGATGCTAATACTTATTTTGAATTAAAATCTGGACTAATACATCTTTTACCTACTTTTCATGGTTTGGCAGGTGAAGACCCTCACAAACATTTGAAGGAATTTCATGTGGTATGCACAAGTATGAAGCCTACCGGAGTAACGAAAGAACAAATCAAGTTAAGAGCCTTTCCATTTTCTTTAAAAGATTTGGCTAAGGATTGGCTTTACTATTTACCCTCCGGAAGTATCACAAAATGGGAAGAGATGAAAAGATTATTCTTAGAAAAATATTTTTCCGCTTCAAGAGCAGCCAACATTCGAAAAGAAATTTGTGGTGTGAGGCAGAATAATGGAGAAACCCTTTACGAGTATTGGGAACGTTTTAAGAAACTATGTGCAAGCTACCCCCATCATCAAATTAGTGATCAACTCCTCATCCAATACTACTATGAAGGTCTTTTAGCTACAGATAGGAGCATGATTGATGCTGCTAGTGGAGGAGCACTGGTGGACAAGACTCCCGAGGCTGCAAGAAATCTCATTGCAAATATGGCAGCTAATTCTCGACAATTTGGCAGTCGACTTGATTTCTCACCTAGAAATGTGAATGAGGTAAAAGTTTCTGCTATTGAACAACAAATTGCAAGTCTAACTTCTCTTGTTCGTCAAATGGCTACAGGAAACATGCCAACAACAAAAGCTTGTGGTATTTGTTTGTTAACAAATCACAATACAGATGCATGCCCAACACTGCAAGAGGATGATAATATGCAACAGGCAAATACAGTGGGGAATTATCAAGGACAACCCCAGAGAAAATATGATCCTTACTCTAACACTTACAATTCCGGATGGAGGGATCATCCCAATTTGAGCTATGGAGGTACGAGGCCACCAGTGCAAGGTGTTTTCTCAAATGGGCAGCAAAGTTTTCAACCAGCTCAACCACAGTACCAACCTAGACAAGTTGCTCCTGTTAATTCTGGAACATCTCTTGAGGACATGTTCAAGGCATTCATGAATCAAACACAACAATTCCAGCAAGAGACAAGGACTTCCATCCACAATCTAGAAAATCAGATGAGTCAACTTGCTACGACAGTTGGTCGATTGGACTTTCAAAGTTCAGGAAAGCTACCTTCTCAAACAATTGTCAATCCGAGAGAGAATGCATGTGCCATAACTTTGAGGAGTGAAAAATAATTGGAAGCACCAAAAGTTATTTGTGAACTTGAAGAAGATAAGGAGGATGCAGAAATATCAAAGGTAAAACTTAACACTCATGTTCAGCTAAAGACTAATCCTTTACCTTTTCCTCCCAGGAATCCTAAAACTTCAAAAAAGGATGAGCAAGAAAAAGAAATTCTAGAAACTTTCAGGAAGGTAGAGGTGAATATTCCTTTACTAGATGCAATTAAACAAGTGCCTAGGTATGCAAAAATTTTGAAAGAATTATGCACTAACAAAAGAAAATTAAAAAATAATGAAAGAGTCATTGTTGGTGAGAATGTATCAGCAGTCCTTCAAAGAAAAATGCCCCCTAAATGTAAAGATCCAGGCATGTTTACAATTCTATGTAGAATAGGTAATACCAGATTTGAGAAAGTTATGCTAGATTTAGGAGCTTCAATTAATGTCATGTCATTATCTATTTTTGCTTCTTTAAATCTAGGTCCTTTGAAACAAACTGGTGTTATTATTCAATTGGTTGATCGTACTAACACTTACCCCCAAGGGGTAATTGAAGATGTTTTGGTGCAGGTGAATGAACTAATCTTTTCTGCAGATTTTTACATAGTGGATATGGATGATGATAAATCCCCAAATCCTGCACATATACTTTTAGGGAGGCCATTCTTGAAAACAGCAAGGACTATGATTAATGTGCATAATGGAACCTTAACCATAGAGTTTGATGGTGAAAAGATACAATTCAACATATATAAGGCCATGAGGTATCCTAGTGATATTCACCCTGTTTTTGCTATTGATGTACTTGACTCTTTAGTGCAGAAGTCTTTTGAACACACACAAAAGGAAAGTTTGGAGGTTGGCATCACCAACAGTCTGGAATTAGATAAAGAAGAAGAGATTGAGCAGAATCAGGACTTGAAAGAGACTGTAGCTGCATTACATTCTTTACCTAAAACCTCAGCTAAATATGCAGTTTATTGTATTCAATTGCCTAGTTCTCATCAAAAGTTATTACCATCTGTTGTGCAGGCCCCAACTTTAGAACTGAAACCATTACCTGCACATTTGAAGTATGCATTCTTAGGGAAGAATGAGACGCTACCAGTGATTATTGCTAACAATCTAACCAAAGTACAAGAAGACAAACTGCTTAGAGTCCTAAGGGACCATATAACAGTCTTTGGTTGGACTATAGCAGATATCAAAGGTATCAGTCCTGCTACGTGCATGCATAGAATCCTTTTAGAAGATGGAGCCAAGCCCACTAGAGACGCACAAAGAAGACTTAATCCACCCATGATGGAGGTAGTGAAGAAGGAGGTGCTGAAATTACTTGATGCAGGTATAATTTATCCCATCTCAGATAGTCAATGGGTAAGTCCAGTACAGGTAGTACCAAAGAAATCTGGAATCACAGTCATCAAAAACGATGATAATGAGTTAGTGCCTACACGTATGCAGACAGGATAGAGAGTTTGTATTGATTATAAGAAGTTAAATGCTGTAACTAGAAAGGATCACTTTGCTTTTCCTTTTATTGATCAAATGTTAGAAAGATTAGCTGGGCATGCTTATTACTGTTTTCTAGATGGTTTTTCAGGTTATAACCAAATTGTGATTGCACCCGAAGACCAAGAAAAGACCACATTCACATGTCCTTTTGGTACATTTGCGTATCGTAGAATGTCCTTTGGACTGTGTAATGCACCAGGTACCTTCCAACGTTGTATGGTAAGCATCTTTTCTGATTTTCTTGAAAACTGCATTGAAGTATTTATGGATGACTTCACAATACATGGTGATTCTTTAGATGTATGCCTCGATAATCTGACTCGTGTGCTAGATAGATGCTTAGAAACTAATCTTGTTCTTAATTGGGAAAAGTGTCACTTTATGGTGGAACAAGGTATAGTACTTGGCCATGTAGTTTCAGCTAAAGGATTAGAAGTGGATAAAGCTAAGATAGAAATTGTTACTGCTCTGCCTTACCCCGTAAGTGTGCGGGAGATTCGTTCTTTCCTTGGTCATGCAGGTTTCTATCGTAGATTTATCAAGGACTTCTCGAAAATAGCTTTGCCATTGTGTAAGTTGCTACAAAAGGATGTGGAATTCCAATTTGATGACGAGTGCAAGGAGGCGTTTGACAAATTAAAGAAGCTATTGACCTCGACACCAGTGATACAACCACCAAATTGGAAGTTTCCGTTTGAGATCATGTGTGATGCAAGCAACTATGCAGTAGGGGCTGTCTTAGGCCAACGAGTTGACAAAGTTGTTCATACCATTTACTATGCTTCTAAGACTCTAAATGCTGCTTAGATTAATTACACTACGACTGAAAAAGAACTCTTATCTGTTGTATTTGCTTTAAACAAGTTTAGATCATATTTGCTTGGTACTAAAATTGTAGTTTATTCTGACCATGCTGCTCTCAGGTATTTGCTAACCAAGAAGGAATCCAAACCAAGAATCATTAGATGGATTCTATTGCTACAAGAATTTGACTTGGAGATCAAGGATAAGAAAGGAGCGGACAACTTGGTGGCGGATCACTTGAGCAAGCTGATTAAGAATGAAGAGGCGCTACCATTGCATGATTCTTTTCCAAATGAGCATTTATTTTCCATTGATGAGGCTATACCTTGGTATGCCAATATCGTGAATTACTTAGTGAGTGCCTATGTTCCTAGTGAGTTCTCTAAATTCCAAAAAGAAAAGCTTAAGAGTGATGCCAAATATTATATATGGGATGATCCATACTTATGGAAATTTTGTGCTGACCAGATCGTTAGAAGGTGTGTGCCTAAAAGTGAGTTTTTATCTATTCTAACTTTTTGTCACTCTTATGCTTGTGGAGGCCATTTTGGACCTAAAAGACCAGCTCATAAGGTTTTAGAATGTGGTTTCTTTTGGCCGACTATTTTTAAAGACTCTTATCAGTTCTGTAAGTTATGTGAAAATTGTCAAAAGACAGGAAATATATCAAGTAGGAATCAAATGCCACAAACACCTATTTTAATTGTTAAAATTTTTGATGTTTGGGGTATTGATTTTATGGGACCATTTCCTGCTTCTTATGGTAATGTTTACATTCTTTTGGCTGTTGATTATGTTTCTAAATGGGTGGAAGCTAAAGCCACCAGGACTGATGACTCTAAAGTTGTTGCAGATTTTATCAAGTCTAACATATTTGTCAGGTTTGGAACGCCAAGGGCCATAATCAGTGATAAGGGAACCCACTTCTGCAATAGGATGCTAGCGACACTATTCAAGAAATATAATGTGATGCATAAAGTTTCTACATCCTACCATCCACGGAGCAATGGGCAGGCTGAGGTATCCAACCGGAAGGTCAAGTCCATTTTGGAAAAAGTAGTCAAACCGAGTAGAAAAGATTGGAGTCTGAGGTTAGAAGATGCACTTTGGGCCTATAGAACAGCTTACAAAACTCCAATAGGTATGTCACCTTATAGGTTAATATTTGGGAAACCATGTCATCTACCAGTGGAGTTAGAACACAAGGCTTTTTGGGCAGTTAGACAATGTAATATGAGCTTAGATTCAGCTGGAGTCCATAGGAAGTTGCATTTGCAAGAGTTAGAGGAATTAAGGAATGATGCATACGAGAGCTCCAAAATTTACAAAGAGAAAACAAAAGCCTTTCATGACAAGAAGATTACTAGGAAGAACTTTGTTGTTGGACAGAAAGTTCTCCTTTATCATTCAAGGCTAAAATTATTTCCAGCTAAGTTGCGCTCCCGTTGGGTCGGGCCTTTTATTATTACTGACATTTTTTACGCATGGTGTAGTGGAAATTCAAAGTCCAAGCACAGGGAAGATTTTTAAAGTGAATGGTCACAGACTCAAACCCTTCTATGAAGGATATCAAATGGAGAATATTGAGCTGCTGGATTTGGTGGATCCAGTTTATGAAGATTAAGAGGTTTAATGTCAAGCCAATGATAATAAACAAAGGCGCTGCTTGGGAGGCAACCCAAGGGGAGTTCATTTCTTTTTATTTTCGCATTTATATTTCGGTTATGTTGTTTTTCTTTTCTTTGCATTTTACTTTACATTAGGGACAATGTAAGTTTTATGTGTGGGGGAATGATTTAGGGTGTTTTAAAAAAAATATATAATAAAATAAAAAAAAAATTAAGTTTGATTTTGTTAGTTTGAATTTTGAATTTTGTGGGTATATTCTCTGCAAACCCTCACGAGACAAAACTTGTCCACTTGGGGTAACCTTGGGGTTTAAAGGCTTGTTGTACATGCTAAGTGCAATCGTGTTTCCTACGAAAATGGGGTAGTTTCTAAAATAAGTCACTTGAGCAATGAGTTAATTTGGATTTTGATTTTTGACCAATGATAAAATCTTGATTCTCGTTAATAATATTTTAGAAAATTGATAGACGTTGTGTAGTTTGAATTTGAGTTTCTTTGTTAATTTTTACTTTATTTGAGACCCTTCAATTTCTTTGCACTTATCCACTTGGTCGGCCTAGTTTTAACTTGGAAAGGATTTTATTTATTTATTTATTTCGATTGAATGTCGAGGGGAGAAATTCTTGAACTCTATCATTTGTTTGATCATAACTTGAAGTAAACATGAGGTTTTATTTAAGAAAGGGGAAATAATTTAGGCAAAAGTTAGATGTTTGATTTCACAAAAAAAAAGAGAAGAAAAAGAAAAATTATGATTCATGTGGTGAATTGAGATAGAGCGTAAAACGCACTCATTCATAAATACGTGGCATGCGAGATGGAGCGTAAAACGCACTCGTTGGTAAGACGGAGCATAAAATGCACTTACCGAAGGAAGAAAAAGCCTATTGATCTCTACTGTTATTTGCTTATGTTAATTGCGAGTAGTGTGAAAATAGGTGTTTAGAGTTTTTCTTTCTCCTTCAAGGCTTTGATTTCATAATTTTTTTTTAAGTTTTAATTGGTTTGATATATGTGGATTCACACACACACATGAAGGGTTAAGAGTAGAGTAAGATTGATAAGTAAGCTTGAATTTTAGATGAAGCAGTGTTTTGAAGTTTTTCAAGAGTTACTGTTTTGAATCTTTGAGGTTAATGTTGAAGTTTGTCAAGTTTGATTAGTTGAATTTTTTGTTATAGTTTATTTTTGTTTTGCCCGAGGACGTGCAAAAGATAATTGTGGGGGAATTTTATAAGTATAAAATATGTTATGTTTTTATCTCTTAAATATCTAGTCTTTTATACTTATTTGGCACCTAAATGTACTCACTATTCTTATAATTTGATTTAGGTTGCAAATGGAGCCATTAAATGAAAACTTTGTTATTTCCGCACTTTTGGATTGTTTTGAAATTCGTCTGTCCGCTTGAGGCTCAATTTTATACTTAATCAGGCCTTATTCTCTCAAAGCTCAAATAAGGAAAATTGTAGATCTATTACTTAGCTTTCCGGATCATCTTGAAACGCCTAAATCGAAGCTCGGATGAGAGAGTTATGACCATTTTACCCACTTACGTCAAAGTTGAAAATTTCAGGAAATTAAGCTTATGGACAGATTGACCATTGGGGCTTCGGTTGAGATTTGAATTATGTTAAAGTTCCCAAATGAAAATGTGGTCTTCTTGAAGTTTTTAGTAGACTTCTCAAGCTTTCCAGAATGGTATAGTGAGCAAACATTCGAGTTCATTTGGGCCTCCAAATATTGCTTTTTAGACAGTTGATCCGAATCCCGCATGGACTGGATTCCTGTTCAGACCAGTTGGAGTATTTGGGCCATAACTTGAGCTTCCCAACTCCAAATCAGGTGATTAAAAAGCCCAAATTCATTAGAAACTCCAGGACTACAACTTTTGTTCTTTACCCAAGTCCAAAATCGGCAGTCTACTAATTCAAAATCAGCTTGCAAGGTGCTGATCAGTTTTGGTGTCATATTTTGACTTCTCATGATGTGCACGTTTTTGGGTTTTTGATTGCCTTAGATGGCTGATTCACATGACCAAGATTAGTTGTTGGATCTTGACATCTTGTACACTTGAGTGCCTATAAATACCAAGTGAAGCTAGACTTGTATTTTGCTAATTCACAAACTAATACACACCATCTTCTTCATCTTCTCCATCTTCTCCAAATTCTAGTGTAATTAGTAGGGAAAGAGGATCACCTCCATAGTGAGGTTGTTGTCCTCACCCCTTTTATAAATTAGTAGGAAAAGAGGATCACCTCCATAGTGAGGTTGTCGTCCTCACCCCTTTTATAATTCAAGAAAATATTAATTGGACTTAATATGTTAGGCTAGTTCCGTTACTCAGTTCGAAGGGGATGTTGAACCTTGTTTACAGGTAATGGTTTGATTAAGTTTAAGCTATTTATTCCTTCTTACATGAAGTTCATTCTTGATAATCTATTTTAACTTTTGAATGATATTTACTCCGATTGGTTTAATGTGATCGATTAAGTCAATTTGATTAATTTCATCTGCTAGATTAAGGGATAGTATTACGTGTAATTGATATTGTTCCTAATCACAAGTAGCAATTAGTGATACATGATTGTGGTCAAGCTTTTGAGTATTGCTATGATTATCGGAAGACAAGTTAAATAATCCGAACTTGTGTGATTGTTGCTTGGATTAGTCTAATTCCCTAGTTCTTAATGTTGTTATTAAATTAAATCTAGAGAGCTTGTTCTAGGTTGTATAATGGTTAGAATCTTGTGAAGAGCTTGTTTCATTAAGTGATAATCTAAGGGGAGTTTCGGGTAGTAGAGCTTGTTGCTACCTAGGGCTATTAATTTCATTGAATGATAAATATTGCTTCACTTAATTATTCTATTGTTGTAAAAAGGTGATACTGAACCGGAAGAACTGAAATCTTTAATTAATTGGTTATTCTTATCACTTTAAATTCTGTTCTTGATAATTAGTGAAATCAAATTATAAACCCCCCTTCTTTTGGTAAACAAGGAATAATTTTAGACTAATCACTCTGTGTGGGATCGACTCTTATTTGCACTGCTACATTATTATCTTTCACAGTAAGATTTTATTTTTGGTTGCTTGCGACAACACACCAATGATCCTATTACTTTTTCTGAAGTTGTGACTTCACCCGATGCTTCCTTCTGGAGAGAGGTAATTAATAATGAAATAGAATCTATTATGAGTAATCATACTTGGGAGTTAGTTGATTTGCCTCGTGGTGCTAAACCCATTGGGTGTAATGGATTTTTAAAAGAAAATTAAAACTCGATGGCTCTGTTGATAAGTTTAAAGCCAGGCTTGTTATCAAAGGCTATACACAAAAGAAAGACCTTGATTATTTTGATACTTATTCTCCAATAGCTAGAATTTCTTCTATTAGAGTTTTGATTGCTTTGACTTTTATTTATAATTTGGTTATTCATCAAATGGATGTAAAAACAACATTTTTAAATGAAGACTTAAATGAACTTACATGGAGCAACCCGAGAGGTTTGTGGCTCATGGTAAGGAAAATAAAGTTTGTAAATTGGTAAAATCACTATACAGACTTAAGCAAGCTCCTAAATAGTGGCATGATAAATTTGACTCTGTTATGATAAAAAATGAATTTGTTATTAATGATGCAGAAAAGTGCATATATTCTAAATTTGATAGAAATGTGGGGGTCTTTATATGGATGACATTCTTATCATTGGTACTGATTTACATGTTGTTAATGCCGTTAAATCTATTCTTTCTTTGAATTTTGATATGAAAGATTTGGGTGAAGCTGATGTTATTCTTGACATAAAATTGATCAAAAATACTAGTGGAATTTTTATGTCACAAGAACGTTACGCTGAAAAATTACTTAAGAAATTTGGTCATTTTAATTCCAAACCTATGTGCACACCTTATGATCACAACATTTCTTTAAAAAAGAATAAAGGAGAAAGTGTCACAAAATGAGTATGCACAAATTATTGGTAGTCTTAAATTTCTTTCGAACTGCACGAGACCTGATATTGCATATGCTGTAAATCGATTGAATAGATATATACATAATCCTAATGATGAATATTGGATAGCCATTTCTAGAGTGCTTAAGTGTTTAAAAGGGACTATGGATTATGGTATATTGCTTACAGGTTATCCATCTGTACTTGAAGGGTACAATGATGTTAATTGGATCTCTGATTCAGATGAGGTTAAATCTACAAGTGGATTTGTGTTCACCCTTGGTGGTGGTGCAGTCGTTTGGAAATCAACCAAGCAGACCTGTGTTGCTCGTTTCACTATGGAATATGAACTTATTGTTTTGGATTTGGCAAATGCTGAGGCTGATTGGTTGAGAAACCTATTAGCAGATATCCCTTTATGGAAGAGACCAATTCCATCTGTGTCTATGCGTTATGATTGCCAAGTCGCAATAGGCCGAGTTTTAAATAAAATTCATAATGACAAGAATAGACACATATGCTTAAGGCATAAAAATATTCGATAGCTGCTTAATGATGGTGTGATATCTCTAGAGTATGTAAGGTCGGAAATGAATTTAGCCGACCTTTTACCAAACCACTTAATAAAAGTTTTGTATAGACTACATCGAAGGGGATGGGAGTTATGCCTAGAACAAAGGTCAACAATGATGGTAACCCAACCTATGTGAATGAAGATCCCAGGAATTAAGTTCATATGAGTAATAACAAGTCACGGGTTGATCATTGTGGCACTATCTAATTTATATTATATTTTATGTTCATCCCAATGATGTATGATAGTGCATTTGTGGCAAATGAGGCTTGAGCTTTAAGCTCTTAATGTTTTCATAGTCCATACTGGATAGTGTGGTAAGCTACAAAACACACTTGGTGAGAGTAAAGGTAGGGCCGCCTTTATGAGAATTTAGGCAAATTCTCTAAAGCTCTCATGAAACCAAGATTTGGCGCATGGCCGAAAATGTACCCAACCGTGTTGAACAAGCCCGCTTCGAAATTCTAATGTGAATGATAAATGTTTAAATTCATACTAAAAGAATGTGGTTCATAGAAACTTATTGTTTCACCTATTTCCTGTGAATTTAGCCTTATTTATTCTACGTATTGGTTCATAGCCCAAAAGGCACCAATACTTATGCATTGCATTTTCACTTCTTGATTTTTATAAATATTTCTCTTAATACTTATCTTTGAAATTGTGGGGGATTGTTAGATTTTTTCTTATAAAATTTGAAAGAAATTTCAAAGTCAAGTTAATTAGTGTGTTTTATTATCAAGATTAAATTTCATATTGTTTGAGTTACAAAATTAATTTCTTTATGTTACAAAATCAATGAGATTAATTTCTAGTCGTTGTATTAATTGAGCAATTGATTTCTAGCCGTTGTAAAACCTTTAAGTTTCAACCGTTACAAAATCCTTTTGGTTTATATCTAATTCTTAGCCATGCATGATATTAGATATAGAAATAGGCTTCTATTTCTTTAAAAGTGAGATATATGAACATGCATGTCTTCTAATATATAAAAAGATTGCACTACAATACTTTCTAAATAAAAAATCATCTCTTCTAAAACTCAAAAAAAAGCAATAGGTTGTTCATGTCACCTTCTCTATTTGAGTGTACATTAGAGAAGACGGAATTGTTGAATCTTGGAGAGTATCCGTTGTGACCTTTTGCATTGGTGATATATAATATCAGAGGGACGAAAATTATCCTTAAGGACAGTGTTTTACGCACGCGCTCAATTCATGTGTTCTATGCACGCCTCAATTCATTTTGGTGATATCTTCTTAACTCTCTTTTAATTTTTATAGTAATTTTCTAATTATTTTACAACATATATAAACTCAAACGTAGTAACATAAAAAAAATATGTATTAAACATAAAATACATATTTCTTTCTAATAGTTTACATTTTTCAAGGAGTAGATTACTTAGTCGTCTCCAAGTCGAGCATGCATAACCGCCAAGTACTAACCCCTTCAAAGTGACTCCAAGCCTTATACACTTAAATTTCATTTTTGATAGATAACTATGTAATAAGAAGAACCGATGGGCTGCTGGACTTGTAGTACTCTTATCTCAAACAAATGTATAGCCCTATTTTAGAAAGCCTTACATCCGGTCTATTTTATTCGGAACAACACTCGCCATCAAATGTCCATGTTAAGCTTACGGTGATTATAACGTTGTTGGGCCTTCTCAGATTTTCATAATCAAAATAATTTTTTTGTCCTTGTTAAGTCATGGTCAAGAGAGTACTTTTTGGGGAAGTTCAAAAAATAAGTGAGATATCTTTAAATTCATATCTGATATAGATTCATTTAATTTTACTTGATATAGTGATGAATATTGTAATTAAGCAATTTAAAAAGTAATTTATAATTTTAAATGAATTATATTAATTTTAAAATTTGATAATGTCTTAAATTGAACTTCAAAAAGTCAATAATGTTATCATATATTCAAATATTGAAGAGAATATTAAGGAAAAAGTGGTACTCTCTCTATTCTAAAATTAGAGATACATTGACTTTTTTGAATTAATTGGCGAAATCTTAAAATTCAAAATTGATATGAAGTTATTTAATTTTAATACAAACAAATATAATAATTGTAAAATAACTATAAAATACTACTAATTATCATCTTTGTTGTTTTCAAAACTTGAACAAAATTATATCAAATTTAAATTTTAGGATTTCAGAAATTGACTCTAAAAAGTCAAAATGTATATCTAATTTTGGAACGAATATAGTATTAAATAACACCCTTTTAGGTTATTGTGTTATCTTCTAACTGAGAAGTTTAAACTTAAAAGTCTATGTTTTTTTTAAACAAAAAACATAATTAAATTCATTAAAGAAAAATAAATAGTTGAATTCTTGCTATAATACTTAGAAACAAAGGTGGCAGACATGTAATAATTTGAAAGACTTTCACCATCTATTCTTTCTTCATGCCACACAATTACTTTAAATTTGTCATTAATATTTTAAAAACGCATTTGCAATTTTGTTTTCCTTCCTCTTTTTCTTTATATCTTCTTGTTAATTGCTTTCAATCATGGATGATTTTATTGACAACAAATTCCACATCTTGCAAAATCTAAAATTAAGATAATTAGCCATTATGAGAACATAAATACTGCATTAAGACAAGTTCAAACACAATATATCTTAGTGCCTATTTGACAGAGTTGTGCGGTATGATACGATACTATTGCATTTTTAGATGTAGAGTTTTCGACAAAAATGTACTTTTATAAGAAAATTTAAATAATATTTGATTATATAATTATAGAAGTGCTTTTGAAAGTATTAATGACAATTTAAGATAAATACTCACTTCGTTTCAAAATATAAGATCATTATTTATTGTACGAAGTCAACGTAAGATATTTTTAAACTTAAAATTGATATGAATTCTATTAAATTATAATCAATACAATGATATGATGACTATTGTAAACTACCTAAAAAGTACTAAATTATAGATTTTTATTGTTTCATAATTGTTAACGAATCATCTTATTTTTGAGTTTGAAAATGTCTCAAATTGACTTTCAAAGTTAATAATAATCTTATAATTTAGAACTTATGAAGTTTATATATATATATATATATATATATATATATTGTTGAAAAAGGAGAATGTTAGAAGACATTGCTAACTCATCAATGTGTTATGCCAACCTATCCATGTGTTGTGACAACTCATCCATGTGTACTCATGTTTGTATTAATGCCTATAAATAGGCTTGTAAGTTTCATTATAAAATTAATTTGGGAGTGAGAAGTATTAATGAAGAAACTGAAAATCAGTTTCTCTCTTTCTACATGGTATCAAAGCCAGTTCCTTATTCTTTAGCAGAAAAGCATTGTTCATCGCACTGTAGCAGAGCACTGTTCATCGGAACTGTTGTTCGCTGGTACTGTTCATGTCAGGACACTATTCACCATCATTGTAGTAAACACTGTTCATCGACCTTTTAATTTTTTCTCTTCAGCTACCATTCTTATTTTTTCTCAGAAAACTAGTTGAACTAATCTGCATGAAGAAATTGAGTGATTCCTATTGCTCCTCCGACAAATTCTGTCTCTAAGTGTAGTGTAATTATTTAATATCTTTTGGGAAGTTTATTCTCTTCGGATATATATTGTACCTACTTGTTATATGGCGGAACAAAATGATGCTAGTAGTAGGGTTCATAACAGTAGCATGGGATAACAAGGTTCCAAATTTATTTCTCATTATTCCCAATCATCTACACAATCAGGATTGGTTTGGTGTGACTACTGTAATAAATCGGGCCACACGAAAGAGAATTGCTGAAAAATTCATAGAAAACCAGAAAATTGGAGAAACAGCAAATCTAGGGACAGAAACAACAACAAAGAACATATGAATCACCTCCTGAAACTTGGTAAATCCAATTCAAAACTTCGTATTCCTAGTGCTTCTCTTGCACAAAAGATAGTGCACTTAATGCCATTTCTTGTTACTTAAATTTTGCTCTTTGGATCATTGATTCTGGAGCTTCTGATCACATGACAAGTTTTTCAAATCTCTTTAGCACATATTCACCATGTTCTGGATTTTAAAAAAAAATTAGAATTGCAGATGGTAGTTTCTCACCTATTGCAGGAAAAGGTTTGATAAAATTATCCGAGAACATAAATCTTAAATCTGTTCTTCATGTTCCTAAACTAGCCTGCAACCTTTTGTCTGTCAGTAAACTATCTAAAGAATCTAATTGCCGTGTAATTTTCTATGATTCTCACTGTGAATTTCAGGATCGGAACTCTGGGAAGAAGATTGGCAGTGCTAAGATAATAGATGGACTTTACTATTTTGATGATGCTTTCTCTGTTAATAACAAGGCTCAAGGTTTGAGTAGTGTTAGTTCAAATTTTGTTCATGAACAAGTAATTCTTTGGCATTTGAGGCTAGGACATCCTAATTTTTATATCATAAATATTTGTTTTCAACTTTATTTAAGGGGTTGAATTGTTCATCTTTTAATTGTGAAAAGTTGCATCTTATCTAAGAGTCATCGTACTACTTATTTACCAAAAACTTACACTACTTCAAAACCATTTTATTTAATACATAGTGATGTTTGGGGACCTTCAAGAGTTACTACTATCTCTAAAAAGAAATGGTTTGTTACTTTTATAGATGATCATACCCGTTTATGTTGGATTTTTTGATGCATGAAAAATCTGAAGTTAAAAAACTTTTTAAAATTTTTTGTGTTATGATTGAAACTCAGTTTTAAACAAAAATTAGCATCTTACATACTGATAATGGAACCGAGTATTTTAATAAAATATTGGGAAGTTTTTTGAAAGAAAGGGGATTCATCACCAATCTACTTATGTGGATACCCCTCAACAAAATGGAATTGCTGAAAGAAAAAATAAACATTTACGTGAAGTTACTCGTGCTATTATGTTTCATATGAATCTTCCAAAATATCTTTAGGAAGAAGCTGTTTTAACATCATGATATTTGATTAACATAATGCCTAATAAAAAGGGATATAAATGTTATAATCCTCACACACAAAAAATTCATGTGAGTATGGATGTCTCCTTTATTGAAACTAAACCCTATTTTGAAAAAAATTCTAATCTTCAGAGGGAGAATAAGGTGGTGGAAGATAATTTTTGGGATTTATTTCCAATACCTTTACCTAATGTGATTTTAAACACACCTACTGTTATTCCCAAAAAATAAAGTCAGGAACGCTATGATGAAAATGAAGGAAATCCTAAGCTTATAATGCCAAGTATTACTGAATCTGAAACAGGGAGAGAATCACTACAACATGTCAAACCTAACAATGATGAGCCTCAGGTTTATTTCTGGAGAAGGTTTCTGTTAGGTTTGTATATAACGCGAGCATACAATCAAATTACATAAATAGAGCGGAAGCACGATAAAACGGATTTTAAAATTTTATACAAACCATCACCATGATCGATCAATGTGCTCAATTAACGATATAAACGAAAGAGAAAGAGAATAAGAAATTATACCCTCGTAGAACAAATCTTCCTCGGGTACAAGTTCAACTCCTAGTCCTTCGTGTTCTCCTCAAATGCTACGGTGTGATTCCTTCCTTTGATCAACGTTAGCCACCCAAGTGTTTGGCCTCTAGAGGTGATCCACCAAGGAAGAACAAGTATTCAAGAAGTTGGGTATTTGGCAAAAACCCTAGTTTCTATCTCTATAGAAATTGTAAGTACTCTCCACAATCTAATGCAAGAGTGTGTAACCCTAATCTATAATAAGACTCATCTTATTTATAGATGTAGGAATAACCCTTCCCTAAACTATTTAGGATTAGAGTTTCTATTATAATTAAACTCCTTTAATTATTTATGCTCCTAATCCAATTAGAAATTCATGGAAGAGTACTTCTATTAATTAATTCTCAATCCATATTAGGAATTAAATAATAGTAAAAGTAATAATAATAATAGGACTCATTTTATTAATTTATATTTAATATTTCCAAAATATTAAATAATAAATATTAAGCTATTTAATTTATTCTATCTCCATAGACTAAATTAAATACATTTAACTTATTATTACAATTATGTCATTTACTTCTTAAATAAATATTTTCCTTTTGCGGTGTGACCCTTTAGGTTCTCCATATTAAACCGGTTGTGAATAAAACAATTAGAACAATTCTAATCTTATTTAAATAAATAAATTAAACTATTTAATTTATTTAAATAAATAATATTTATTCTACAATAAGGGTAAGCCCCCTTAGCGATCAACGACTTTCCAGATAATATAGATTTCAACATTAATCACAAAAGAACCTTTGAGTAAATAGTTACCGTACAATTCAATCCTTCTACCATACAATGTCCCAATTAAATATAAGACATGGATTTACTGTCAAGTCTTATTTTATTTAATTATATGTATTTCGATTCCCAAATGCACAACTCTGATTAATGCAAATTAGAAACTCCTTTCTAATTTCATTCTGCCTTGGCCAAGGACTACTGAGTTGTCATTTATCGAATCACATAGAACATTCACATCTTTTACTAGACGTGGTAGATTCTTTGTTGATCATTCACCTATCTCCATGTACAACTTATTATACCCAATCATACCCTTTGATATACCCTAAAGGTCTTAAGGGATATGTCAAAGTATAACTCATAATACACAAGATACTATGATGATCTCAAGTCCAAGGATCACTTGTACTACTATCACTAGAGGAATTCCTATTGACAGGCGAGTAAAACTCCATTAAGTATTCCTTAGCGAGCCACGTTCAGTGAACTTATTCTCTAATAAACACCTACATACTTGCTTTAGTGTCTCCACACAAATGATTATGAGATCAATCATCTTCTTCTTAAGAGCAAGCAACGTATGTACTAATCTATCCGGATTCACTAATACCCTATTTAGTAATCCAACGATTAGGAACGATTTTAGTTTGTGAGTTATCTTGAATTTAGATCTCATTAGCATGATCACCATCATGATTCTAAAAGCATTGCTCAAAACTATGGGTTTATCACATTTAATATAACAGCACTATGTAGATAATGTAAAATGCCTTTTAAGAAAATTAATTCTTTTATTAATAAATGAATAAGATTACAAAGTATATGCTACATCATATCAAATATGATTGGCTTGTGTGCATACTACTACTATCAATCTCCCACTTGCACTAAAGCCAATCGCCATGGTATCTAATACCCATCTTCTCTAAGTGACGATCAAACTGCTATTGAGTTAAAGCTTTAGTAAATGGATCTGCAATGTTGTCTTGAGAGTCCACACGTTCCAGGGTGACATCTCCTCTTTCAATGATCTCTCTAATCAAATGAAACCATCGCAACACGTGTTTGGATTTCTGATGAGACCTGGGTTCCTTAGCCTGCGCAACAGCTCCAGTGTTGACACAAAATAAAGGTATGGCTCCTCTAATGCTAGGAACCACTCCAAGTTCAGTTATGAACTTTTTCATCCAAACAGCTTCCTTTGCAGCTTCACTTGCAGCTATGTACTCTGCCTCTGTCAATGAATCAACAACTGTTTGCTGCTTGGAACTCTTCCAACTCACTGCGCCACCGTTTAAGGTAAACACATACCCTGAAACGTATTTATAGTCATCTTGGTCTGTTTGAAAACTCGAGTCTGTATAGCCCTCTAGTTTCAATTCAGACCCACCGTAGACAAGAAATACATCATTAGTTCTTCTCAAGTACTTTAGGATGTTTTTCACAGCCTTCCAGTGCTCTTCTCCTGGATTCGACTAATATCTGCTTGTTACACTAAGTGCATGAGCGACATCTGGTCTAGTACATATCATACCGTACATGATAGATCCTATTACGGAAGCATAAGGAATCTTACTCATCCGGTCTCTCACCTCAGGTGTCTTTGGGGCCTGTTTCTTAGAGAGATGTATTCCATGGCTCATCAGCATGAGACCTCTCTTAGAATCTTCCATGCTAAACTTCTTTAGCATTGAGTCAATGTACTTTCCTTTGGTCAAGCCCAGCATCCTTTTAGATCTATCTCTATAGATCTTTATCCCCAAAATATAGGATGCCTCACCCAAGTCCTTCATGGAGAAGTGTTTAGATAACCAAATTTTGATCGACTGTAGCATAGGAACATCATTCCCTATCAGTAATATGTCATTAACATATAATACAAGGAATGAAACAGCGCTCCCACTAACCTTCTTATACACACAAGGTTCATCCTCATTTTTGATAAAATCAAACCTTTTGATTATCTCATCAAAACGGATGTTCCATCTTCGAGAAGCTTGATTCAATCCATAAATGGATTGTTGTAGCTTACAGACTTGGTTTGTTCCAACCGTTGAAACAAAACCCTCTGGCTGTATCATATATACATTCTCCTCAAGTTCTCCATTGAGGAAGGTCGTTTTCACGTCCATTTGTCAGATCTCATAGTCATAATAAGCTGCAATTGCAAGCAAAATCCGAATGGACTTGAGCATAGCTACTGGTGAAAAGGTTTCATCATAGTCAACTCCTTGTCTTTGTTTGAAACCTTTTGCAATCAGTCGGGCCTTATAGGTCTCTACCTTGCCATCTGCTCCAGTCTTTCTCTCAAAGACCCATTTACACCCAATAGGCTTAATGCCCTCAGGTGGTGAAACCAAAGTCCATATTTGGTTTTCATACATGGAGTCCATCTCGGATTTCATGGCTTCTAGCCATTTCTCTGAGTCTTCACTACTCATAGCCTCTTCGTAAGTCAATGGATCATCATCATCTATGATGCGTACCTCATCATCATCCTCTATGATGAATCCATACCTTTCAGGTATCTTCGGTACTCTTCCAGATTTACTAATAGGTAGTGGTACAGTAGGTTCTTCTACTTGGTCAGGTACCTGACTTTGATCCGTAGTATTTTGTGGTTCTTGAACTTCTTCAAAATATATCTTACTCCCACTAACCCCTTCAAGGATAAACTCCTTTTTCAAGAAGGCAGCGTGTTTCGCAACAAACACCTTTTGATTAGTAGGATGATAGAAATAATATCCTAAACTTTCTTTAGGATATCCACAAATCTACACTTATCGGATCTAGTCTTCAGCTTGTCATGCTCAAACCTTTTGACATAAGCTGGACAACCCCAAGTCTTAACATGCTTAAGACTAGGTTTTCTCCCTGTCCATATCTCATATGGGGTCTTTGGGACGGATTTGGTAGGTACCTTGTTAAGTAGGTATGCAGCCGTTTTTAGGGCATAACCCCAGAAGGATATTGGAAGGTCGGTAAAACTCATCATGTACGAACCATGTCCAACAATGTTCGATTTCTCCTTTCAGATACACCATTCAACTGTGGTGTCCCTGGTGGAGTCCATTGTGAGATTATACCATTTTCTTTGAGACAATTGAGAAACCCATTGGTCAAGTATTCCCCTCCTCGATCCGATCGAAGAATCTTAATACTCTTACCAGTTTGTTTCTCTACTTCACTTCTGAATTCTTTGAACTTTTCAAACGATTCAGATTTGTATTTCATTAAATACACATATCCAAATCTAGAATGATCATCAGTGAAAGTAATAAAATAAGAATACCCTCCTCGTGCATTCGTTGTCATAGGTCCACAAACGTCTGTGTGTACTAACGCTAACAACTCTGTAACTCTTTCTCTTTTTCCACTAAAAGGAGATTTAGTCATCTTACCCATGAGACAAGATTCACAAGTTGGATATGATTCGTAATCAGATAGCTCTAAAAGCCCATCTTTATGCAACTTGGATAATCTTGTTTCATTGATATGACCGAGTCTACAGTGCCACATAAAGGTATAATTAACATCATCTCGTTTTCTTTTCTTAGTTTGTTCAATTTGAAGTATATTTTCATGCAAGTCAAGTATGGTAAAGTCCATTCAGTAAATTGCTAATACCATATAAAACATTTTTGTTATAAATAGAACAACTGTTGTTCTTTATTATAATATCAAAACCATCCATATCTAATACAGAAATTAAAATAATGTTTCTAATGAGTGTTGGACCATAATAACAATTATTTAAACTAATGAACTTGCCCGAAGGCAGTGCTAAACAATAAGTCCCTACAGCCAATGCAGCAACCTTTGCTCCATTTCCCACTCGTAGGACGACTTCATCTTTGTTCAGTTTCCTACTTCTACTTAGTCCCTGCATATTATTACATATGTGAGAACTACAGCCGGTATCCAATACCCAAGTAGAATTTTGACTTTTAGAAAAATTAATTTCAATCATGAACAAACCTAGATCGGAAGTCGAAGCTTCTCCAAGCTTCTTTTGGTCCGCAAGATACTCCTTGCAGTTCCTCTTCTAGTGTCCCGACTTATTGCAATGGTAGCAAATTCCTTTGCTATCTGGATCAGGTTTCTTTTTATCCTTTACCTTCGCCTTGCCCTTAGCCTTCTTGTTTTTATTCTTTTCAGAAGATACCTTGGGCCTCTTCCTTTTCTTGGAAGAATCATCCACTAGTAAGACTTGGTTCTTGTTGGATGAGAAGTGACCTTCAGTAGTTTTCAGCATGTTAAGTAGCTCAGACAAGCTGACATCCAACTTATTCATGTGAAAATTCACAACAAATTGTGAGAAGGTGTCCGGGAGTGACTGCAAGATCAAATCTTGGCTTAACTCCCCATCCATCACGAACCCTAGCTGTCCAAGTTGTTCAATCAAATTGATCATCTTAAGGACATGAGTCTCAACAGCAATGCCCTCGGTCATACGAGATCGGAAGAGCTCCTTAGATATCTGATATCTAGCAGTCCTACTTTGCTCACCATACAACTCTTTGAGGTGCAGCAATATAGTAGGAGCATCCATAGTTTCATGCTGATGCTGGAGCTCGTTACTCATGGATGCGAGCATGATGCATTGAGCTAGGATTGCATCATCTTGCCACTTTCTGAAAGTAGCAATCTCTTCCTCAGAGGCTGTTTCTGCAACACTTGCAGGGACAGACGAATTTAGTACATAAGAAATCTTTTCAGCAGTGAGAACAATTCTCAGATTCCTTAACCAGTCCGTGTAATTCGGTCCGGTCAGTTTGTTAGCATCAAGTATGCTACGCAGTGATAGTGAGTTTGACATTTTTAAATTCTACATGTGAAATAGGCAACATTTTAGCATACATTCATTTAATTAATTACCAAAATAAATTAGGTCTTTATTTAAATTGGTATCTCCCACTATTTTCATCAAATTATATTACCCTCAATATATATAGTTCGGCAAATCTAATTAAAGATTTGCTAGTGAGATTAAAGATCCCATTTCAAATGTATATAGCCTTGTGTATGCACAACAAACTATATATAAATAAATAGGTAGACAACTATTGTCAATTACATCACTATGTAATTCCTTGTATTTTGCCTCTTAGATTATAATGGTCAACTGTGTGCACATCCGAACTAAAATAATCTAAGTTAAGTCCAACCTAGCACTTCCATATATGTGAAGAGAAAAAGACCGCCCTTGTGTGTGCACAACAAAGCAGTAATGTTCAATTCCTTAATAAGCATCAAATGTGATAAAACAACATCTTAAATATTTAATACTCGCCTTGTATGTGCACAACAAACTCATATTAAATATTTAATACTCTATCGTTTTACCATGCTAGAAGGCGACGTTCGATATTCCAAATATCTTTGAACGCTTAGGACTTAATATGATTTCTATGAGGGGTTTGTTATTATTAGTCTCATATTGTTTAGCGTGCATATATTTAGTTTTGAAACAAAATAAACTCTTTTATTTTAATCAAAAACCAAATCCAAATTAAACTCTTTTATTTTAAACTTTTATCAATTAAATAAACCATTTATTTTAATTGAGAAAAACAAAAAAATTTCAAAGTCTGGACACCGGCGCGACCGCGCTCCATTTTGAACTAGGAGCGGCGCGGCCGCGCTACACCCCAGGAAACGTTTTTCTGGGTTCGGGTACGGCGGCGCTCCAAAATGAACTGGAAGCGGCGCGACCGCGCCGCGACGCAGAATCAGAAAAATTTTCTTGCCCAAAAGTTCGAACGTTTCGCATATCAATTCATACATGGAATCATCAAGATCGATAATTACCACATGATTAGGCTCTGATACCACTGTTAGGTTTGTATATAACGCGAGCATGCAATCAAATTACATAAATAGAGCGGAAGCGCAATAAAATGGATTTTAAAATTTTATACAAACCATCACCATGATCGATCAATGTGCTCAATTAACGATATAAACGAAAGAGAAAGAGAATAAGAAATTATACCCTCGTAAAACAAAGCTTCCTCGGGTACAAGTTCAACTCCTAGTCCTTCGTGTTCTCCTCAAATGCTACGGTGTGATTCCTTCCTTTGATCAACGTTAGTCACCCAAGTGTTTGGCCTCTAGAGGTGATCCACCAAAGAAGAACAAGTATTCAAGAAGTTGGGTATTTGGCAAAAACCCTAGTTTCTATCTCTATAGAAATTGTAAGTACTCTCCACAATCTAATGCAAGAGTGTGTAACCCTAATCTATGATAAGACTCCTCTTATTTATAGATGTAGGAATAACCATTCCCTAAACTATTTAGGATTAGAGTTTCTATTATAATTAAACTCCTTTAATTATTTATGCTCCTAATCCAATTAGGAATTCATGGAAGAGTACTTCTATTAATTAATTCTCAATCCCTATTAGGAATTAAATAATAGTAAAAGTAATAATAATAATAAGACTCCTCTTATTAATTTATATTTAATATTTCTAAAATATTAAATAATAAATATTAAGCTATTTAATTTATTCTATCTCCATAGACTAAATTAAATACATTTAACTTATTATTACAATTATGCCATTTACTTCTTAAATAAATATTTTTCTTTTGCGGTGTGACCCTTTAGGTTCTCCATATTAAACCGGTTGTGAATAAAACAATTAGAACAATTCTAATCTTATTTAAATAAATAAATTAAAATATTTAATTCATTTAAATAAATAATATTTATTCTACAATAAGGGTAAGCCCTGTAAGACCCCAAAAATTTTAATAAATAGAATTTAATTTTCTTCTTATTATTATTTTAAATAGAAAGGTGTTAAATCGATAATGATAAAGTTACTAGTGAACTATGACAATTGAGATGTCTAGTAATAACGCTAAATCACTATTCACGCGATCACTATTCACGGGGTACTATTCACGCTAAAACGCTTTTACATTTTCTTCGATCTTCGAATTACGTCATAACGTTTATATAAGCTGGATACGAAAATTATACGGTATAAATACGAAAGTACTATTTATACGAATATACTATTTATTTATACAAAAAGTCAAACTAATATGTCGGGGAATATTTCTTTTGTCGGATAATATTCGTTCTGTTGGGGAATATTATATTCGGTACCGTACGACGGCGCCGAAATGGCAATATTGTCAATGATAGTGGGCCCCACAACGGGTTAACTGTCGAATATAGAAAGTGATAGAAATTGGCGGCAAAACTTTAATCGATAACTGTTGAAATACCTGGTGATAAAAATAACAGTAAAACGCGTTATTCCACAGTAGCACACGGTATTCCACAGTAGCACACGGTGTCGCACAATGTTTTATATTATTGATTCAATAATTGATAAAGTAACAATTGCACAATATCTTGATTCAATAATTGTTACAGTAGCATCTGCATAATATTTTTTTATTATTTGTCAGGACACTGTAACTCATATTATTTGATAGGATATCTTAGCATTATTGACAATGTCTAGAAATTCTGTCAAGGAAAGGGGTTATTTAATTGCGCGCCATTTTTATGGAAGGCCCCCTCTTTCTTGAGAATAATCTAGTTGTCAGTATTGCGAGTATATATTATCTGTGATATTAATACATTTAACTCAATAATACAGAAAAAGGGATTTATTGTGATAATAGAGTTATTTTTATAATGGTTTTATCTTTTTGATAATGGAATTATCTTTTGATAATGGATTAATCTTTTTGAATAAATGGATGGATGATATAGATTAAAGAAAAAATGGATGGATGATATAAATGGAAGAAAAAATGGATGGATGATATAAATGGAAGAAAAAATGGATGGATGATATTAAAAGAATATGCCAAGGGTATAAGCGTAATAAACCAAGAAAAGTTGGGAAAAGACCAAAATGCCCTCACCTTGATTTTCCTATAAATAGGGAGGGATTGCTTAAGAAATTTTCAAACCTTCATTGCCTATACTTCCTCTCTCTCTCTAAATTTCTTAAGTTCTCTTAGTGTGCTAGGCTATTGTGAGTATTTGTGAAAATACTAGTATTGTCCAAAGTTAGTAAACTTCATAGAAAGTAACATCCAATTAACGAAGGTAGGGAATATCATTTCTTTCATACTCATATATAATATCATTTGCTTTCCTGTTCGTAAGTGATATTATACTCATAAAGGTTGTTATTCATTCTGTATTAATTTGTGGGGATAACCTGTCCGTGCGGTATGACGCATGCCTGGTGAATATCCTTTTGTATTCATTTCTTATTATTCTGTGGGAATAACCTGTATGTACGAGTGTCGTACCTGGTGAATACCCTTCTGTATTCATTCCTTATTACTCTGTGGGAATAACCTGTATGTACGAGTGTCGTACCTGGTGAATACCCTTCTGTATTCATTTCTTATTATTCTGTGGGAATAACCTGTATGTACGGAGTGCCGTACCTGGTGAATAACCCTTTGTATTCATTCCTTATTAATCTGTGGGTATAACCTGTCCGTGCGGATTGACGCATGCCTGGTGAATAAACCCTTTGTATTCATTATTTATTAATCTTTTGTGGAAATAACCTGTCTACGCGAATTATCGCATGACGGATGAAAATCCATTTGCAGTTTCATATATTCTGTTATACTCGTATAACGTATCATTTCTTTTGTACTCTTTAAGGGATATCTTTTTCTTTCACATTTCTCCATTTATGATAAGAAATCTTTGTTTGTTTCCAAAACCTTATTTTTAAATGGAAAAAATCCCTGAAAATTAGTAGAATATCTTTAATAGTTTGTACTTCATCTAATATATTTTCACTTGAATCTTTCTATTTCATTTTATACGTTATAGTTGAAGCATGAAATAATTTCTTGAATATCATTCTTGAATTTGACTCCACAATTTGGTCATCGTGTTGGCAATTTGGTCAATCTTTGATACTGATTAAATTATAGAGCTTTTTCTTATCCTTAATCTCACTGTATCATTGTCATCATCCTCATACTCATACTTAAATTGTGGTATTAGTTCTCTTTGGCCCGTAGTGCAAAGATGAACTAGCGTTTGGCATGATCATGACCGGTGATGTTACAAATAAATATCTTTGGCACATAATGCAAAGAGAGGCTGTTGAAATTGTTGATTGGTGTTACAAGTAAATATCTTTGGCACGTAGTGCAAAGAGAGGCTGTTGAACATGAATTATTGATTGGTGTTACAGGGACATAATATTGGTGGTGATCTTTTAACTTGTAGACGATAGTAGATATTATAATCTACTTGACTCTTCTAATGGATTGGTCGTTCCGCTACAGTTGTTGTTGTTGAACAAATATAATATCTTTAAATCTCTGATTTATTATTATTGAAGACTAAAGATAATTTTTATTCTTCATTTTCTTAGTCATGATATTTCTTACTGGGCTGTTTGAGCTCACCCTTTTCAGTTTTGTCCCATTGTTCTTCTCAGGAAAGGAATATGTAGCTGGGACTAGCCGGGGAGTGGAGTAATGGTCCGAGTTATTGGTTGTCATCATCAAGTTATAGCATAGTTTAATAATAATTGTACTAGAGACTTAAAACGTGTGTTGTCGTCTTTTTACGGCATTGTAATAATTTGGGTTTGGATACTGTGGTACCATACGGTACGATATTTGTATGGAAAGTCACAGTATGTGTGTTGTCGTATTTTGCACGACAAATATTAGTTGTAAATGGGAAAATTCGTATTTGTAATTGTATTTTTATAGAATGTTATTGGCGACTCAAAATGGGTTGTTTGGACCTATTTTGGGGGCGTCACAGTTGGTATCAGAGCTTAGGGATATGATCTCTGGTAGAGATCTGGGATTAGAACTAGGAGGGGAGAGACGAGTAAAATCCTTCGCTAGTGTGTCCTACCTAAGCTATTTTGTTTTTTTAAGTAATTGGTTTGGTTATAGGGATAATATGTTGCATGTTTATTTCTTTAACTAATCTTTATTTTGTGATCACATTTCAGAATGATTTCTGAAAACCAAGAGATTCACTATGAGACAAGTGTGGCTGAAAATTAGGAAGCCACAAATAATACGGGTGCAAACTCAGAACATCATGATGCTAATCATGATGCTAACAACAGAATGAATGATGAAATGTTTAGGAACTTCATGCAATACATGCAGAACCAGGCGAGAGGAGCTCATGTCTACAATACTGGTAGAAACGCTGATAATGTACGGATGGTCACTGCTAAACAGTTCAAAGAGTTAGGACCACTTAAATTTTTCGGCAAGCCGAACCCACTCAAGGCAGAGGCGTGGCTGAAATAATTGACAAAGATATTCGATATACTGCGTTGCACTAATGAACAAAAGGTCCCTTTCGCTAGTTTTATGCTGCGAGGAGAAGCGGATCATTAGTGGGAATCCGTGAAACGTACTCGTCACTCAGCACTCGAGATGTCTTGGGTCGAGTTCCAAGAATTGTTTAACGAGAAGTATTTTCCAGAGAGTATTCGCCATGTGAAGGAGGTAGAATTCATCAAATTGGAGCAGAACAACATGACCGTTTCGCAGTACGAGGCTAAGTTTGTCGAGCTGTCTTGATTTGCGTCCCATACTGAGGAATGGATGACGCGAATGCTTTTACGAGGTTTGAAACCAAAAATTCGTCAATATCTTATTTCTCATAAAATTTGTCTATATTCGGATGTCGTGGATATGACTCAATTATTGGAGCAGGAGAAAGAAATACTACAACCAGATGACGTCATAACCGGTGAGCTAATCGTAAACTCTTGCGAGTCTATACCTTATTAGATACTGGTTCTACCCACTCTTTTATTTCATCTGCTTGTGCCCAACGTTTAAACTTGACCCCTGATAAATTAAATTTTGACTTATTTGTTGAAACACCATTGGGACAAACATTCGTTACATCTACAGTCTATAAATCTTGCTTTGTTCAAATCGGCACCCTCACATTACCTGTTGATCTTATCTCCTTGGACATGCATGAATTTGATTGGTTAATTACTCATCATGCTAAAATTGATTGCTTTCGTAAAGTCATTAGTTTTCATATTCCTAATCAACCTATTATGCGAATTCCGTTAAAATCAATAACTGTCATTTCTTGTCACAAAGTCATTCGTTTATTGAAAAACGGATGTCAAGCTTCCTTAGCCCATGTAACTGATTTAAACAAAAATACGTCAGATTTGAATGATATTTCTATTGTTATTAAGTTTCTTGACGTATTTCCCGAAGAACTTCCTGGCCTACCCCTAGACCGCAAAATCGAATTTTGTATCGACCTTGAACCCAATACAAAACCCATTTCTAAGACCCCATACGTTTGGCTCCTATTGAATTTCTGGAGTTAAAAACCCAACTATAGGAGTTGTTAGATACCGATTTCATACGTTCTAATACATCGCCTTGGGGTGCTCCTATTTTATTCGTAAAGAAGAAAGACGGGAGTAAATAGAAATCTATGCAGATCATAAAAGCCTCAAACATTTCTTCACCCAGAAGGAAATCAACATGCGACAACGACGTTGGCTCGAGCTGTTGAAGGATTACGACTATACCATTCAATACCATCTTGGAAAGGCGAACCTAGAAGCTGACGCATTGCATAGAAGAACGTATGCAAGTACGAGTACGATGCTAACAACGCAAATACCCATTTTGGATGACTTACAAAGGATGAATATAGAGTTAAAGACTCCACGAACCCACGTGAAGATGACAACGTATATAAGCAGCACAAGATCGTCAATAGAGTTATGTTGATCTTCATCTAAGGGATGATGAATTCAAAATCGGAGGCCATGTATCCTTACGTGTTACTCTATGGAAAGGAGATACAAGATTCGAAAAGAGAGGAAAGCTTAACCCTCGATTTATCGGTCCATTTGAAATCCTCGATCGAGTAGGAACTGTGGCCTACAAACTCGCCTTACCGCCAAGCATGTCTCATATTTATAATGTTTTTCACATATCCATGCTACGTAAATATGTGAAAGATCCGAACCACGTTATCAAATTAGAACCAGACGAGCTAGTAGAGGATTTAACGTACGAAGAGATACCTGTCAAGGTCTTGGATTAGAAGGAATAAATTCTACGATCAAAGGTTATACCTCGAGTCAAAGTTTATGGAGAAACCATGATATAGAGGAAATAACCTGGTAGTTAGAATCTGAAGTGAGAGCAAGGTATCCTCACCTCTTCGATATGCTAGGTACGTACGTAAATTTCGGGGACGAAATTTCATAAGGAGGGGAGATTGTAAGACCCCAAAAATTTTAATAAATAGAATTTAATTTTCTTCTTCTTATTATTTTAAATAGAAAGGTGTTAAATCGATAATGATAAAGTTACTAGTGAAATATGACAATTGAGATATCTAGTAATAACGTTAAATCACTATTCACGCGATCACTATTCACGAGGTACTATTCACGCTAAAACGCTTTTACATTTTCTTCGATCTTCAAATTACGTCATAACGTTTATATAAGCTGGATACGAAAATTATACGGTATAAATACGAAAGTACTATTCATACGAATATACTATTTATTTATACAAAAAGTCAAACTAGTATGTCGGGGAATATTCCTTCTGTCGGATAATATTCGTTTTGTCGGAGAATATTATATTCGATACCGTACGACGGCGCCGAAATGGCAATATTGTCAATGATAGTGGGCCCCACAACGGGTTAACTGTCGAATATAGAAAGTGATAGAAATTGGCGGCAAAACTTTAATCGATAATTGTTGAAATACCCGGTGATAAAAAGAACAGTAAAACGCGTTATTCCATAGTAGCACACGGTATTCCACAGTAGCACACGGTGTCGCACAGTGTTTTATATTATTGATTCAATAATTGATAAAGTAACAATTGCACAATATCTTGATTCAATAATTGTTACAGTAGCATCTGCATAATATTTTTTTATTATTTGTCACGACACTGTAACTCATATTATTTGATAGGATATCTTAGCATTATTGACAATGTCTAGAAATTCTGTCAAGAAAAGGGTTATTTAATTGCGCACCATTTTTATGGGAGGCCCCCTCTTTTTGGGAATAATCTAGTTGTCAGTATTGCGAGTATATGTTATCTGTGATATTAATACATTTAACTCAATAATACAGAAAAAGGGATTTATTGTGATAATAGAGTTATTTTTATAATGGTTTTATCTTTTTGATAATGGAATTATCTTTTGATAATGGATTAATCTTTTTGAATAAATGGATGGATGATATAGATTAAAGAAAAAATGGATGGATGATATAAATGGAAGAAAAAATGGATGGATGATATAAATGGAAGAAAAAATGGATGGATGATATTAAAAGAATATGCCAAGGGTATAAGCGTAATAAACCAAGAAAAGTTGGGAAAAGACCAAAATGCCCTCACCTTGATTTTCCTATAAATAGGGAGGGATTGCTTAAGAAATTTTCAAACCTTCATTGCCTATACTTCCTCTCTCTCTCTAAATTTCTTAAGTTCTCTTAGTGTGCTAGGCTATTGTGAGTATTTGTGAAAATACTAGTATTGTCCAAAGTTAGTAAACTTCATAGAAAGTAACATCCAATTAACGAAGGTAGGGAATATCATTTCTTTCATACTCATATATAATATCATTTGCTTTCCTGTTCGTAAGTGATATTATACTCATAAAGGTTGTTATTCATTCTGTATTAATTTGTGGGGATAACCTGTCCGTGCGGTATGACGCATGCCTGGTGAATATCCTTTTGTATTCATTTCTTATTATTCTGTGGGAATAACCTGTATGTACGAGTGTCGTACCTGGTGAATACCCTTCTGTATTCATTCCTTATTACTCTGTGGGAATAACCTATATGTACGAGTGTCGTACCTGGTGAATACCCTTCTGTATTCATTTCTTATTATTCTGTGGGAATAACCTGTATGTACGGAGTGCCGTACCTGGTGAATAACCCTTTGTATTCATTCCTTATTAATCTGTGGGTATAACCTGTCCGTGCGGATTGACGCATGCCTGGTGAATAACCCTTTGTATTCATTATTTATTAATCTTTTGTGGAAATAACCTGTCTACGCGAATTATCGCATGACGGATGAAAATCCATTTGCAGTTTCATATATTCTGTTATACTCGTATAACGTATCATTTCTTTTGTACTCTTTAAGGGATATCTTTTTCTTTCACATTTCTCCATTTATGATAAGAAATCTTTGTTTGTTTCCAAAACCTTATTTTTAAATGGAAAAAATCCCTGAAAATTAGTAGAATATCTTTAATAGTTTGTACTTCATCTAATATATTTTCACTTGAATCTTTCTATTTCATTTTATACGTTATAGTTGAAGCATGAAATAATTTCTTGAATATCATTCTTGAATTTGACTCCACAATTTGGTCATCGTGTTGGCAATTTGGTCAATCTTTGATACTAATTAAATTATAGAGCTTTTTCTTATCCTTAATCTCACTGTATCATTGTTATCATCCTCATCCTCATACTTAAATTGTGGTATTAGTTCTCTTTGGCCCGTAGTGCAAAGATGAACTGGCGTGACATGATTTTGACCAAACTGTGTATTGGTGTAATCATGACTTTTGGTGTTACAAACAAAGACGTATGGTGAAAGTTCTCTTTGGCCCGTAGTGCAAAGATGAACTGGCGTTTGGCATGATCATGACCGGTGATGTTACAAATAAATATCTTTGGCACATAGTGCAAAGAGAGGCTGTTGAAATTGTTGATTGGTGTTACAAATAAATATCTTTGGCACGTAGTGCAAAGAGAGGCTGTTGAACATGAATTATTGATTGGTGTTACAGGGACATAATATTGGTGGTGATCTTTTAACTTGTAGACGATAGTAGATATTATAATCTACTTGACTCTTCTAATGGATTGTTCGTTCCGCTGCAGTTGTTGTTGTTGAACAAATATAATATCTTTAAATCTCTGATTTATTATTATTGAAGACTAAAGATAATTTTTATTCTTCATTATCTTAGTCATGATATTTCTTACTGGGCTGTTTGAACTCACCCTTTTCAGTTTTGTCCCATTGTTCTTCTCAGGAAAGGAATATGTAGCTGGGACTAGCTGGGGAGTGGAGTAATGGTCCGAGTTATTGGTTGTCATCATCAAGTTATAGCATAGTTTAATAATAATTGTACTGGAGACTTAAAACGTGTGTTGCCGTCTTTTTACGGCATTGTAATAATTTGGGTTTGGATACTGTGGTACCATACGGTACGATATTTGTATGAAAAGTCACAGTATGTGTGTTGTCGTATTTTGCACGACAAATATTAGTTGTAAATGGGAAAATTCGTATTTGTAATTGTATTTTTATATAATGTTATTGGCGACTCAAAATGGGTTGTGTGGACCTATTTTGGGGGCGTCACAAGCCCCCTTAGCGATCAACGACTTTCCAGATAATATAGATTTCAACATTAATCACAAAAGAACCTTTGAGTAAATAGTTACCGTACAATTCAATCCTTCTACCATACAATGTCCCAATTAAATATAAGACATGGATTTACTGTCAAGTCTTATTTTATTTAATTATACGTATTTCGATTCCCAAATGCACAACTCTGATTAATGCAAATTAGAAACTCCTTTCTAATTTCATTCTACCTTGGCCAAGGACTACTGAGTTGTCATTTATCGAATCACATAGGACATTCACATCTTTTACTAGACGTGGTAGATTCTTGTTGATCATTCACCTATCTCCATGTACAACTTATTATACCCAATCATACCCTTTGATATGCCCTAAAGGTCTTAAGGGACATGTCAAAGTATAACTCATCATACACAAGATACTATGATGATCTCAAGTCCAAGGATCACTTGTACTACTATCACTAGAGGAATTCCTATTGACAGGCGAGTAAAATCCATTAGGTATTCCTTAGCGAGCCACGTTCAGTGAACTT
This sequence comes from Aralia elata, assembly GCA_034770075.1. Classification (NCBI taxonomy): domain Eukaryota; kingdom Viridiplantae; phylum Streptophyta; class Magnoliopsida; order Apiales; family Araliaceae; genus Aralia; species Aralia elata. Next base: position 32,100,795 of record CM068381.1, on the reverse strand, counting down.
ATTCTCTAATAAGCACCTACATACTTGCTTTAGTGTCTCCACACAAATGATTATGAGATCAATCATCCTCTTCTTAAGAGCAAGCAACGTATGTACTAATCTATCCGGATTCACTAATACCCTATTTAGTAATCCAATGATTAAGAACGATTTTAGTTTGTGAGCTATCTTGAATTTAGATCTCATTAGCATGATCACCATCATGATTCTAAAAGCATTGCTCAAAACTATGGGTTTATCACATTTAATATAACAGCACTATGTAGATAATGTAAAATGCCTTTTAAGAAAATCAATTCTTTTATTAATAAATGAATAAGATTACAAAGTATATGCTACATCATATCAAATATGATTGGCTTGTGTGCATACTACTATCAGTTTCATCAACAAGGTAAAAGTCATCCTATTCATCTTGGAAATGATCAATCTCAACCTTCGGGAACTAGGTCTCGGGATATCACAAGTAGCTCTTCTCCTTCTATTATTTCTCCTATTCAAGAAGCATCAGATCTTGATGTCCCTATAACTGTTAGGAAAGGAACCCGAACTTGCACCAAAAATTCAAAATATCCTATTGCCAACTATCTTTCTTATGAAAAGCTCTCACATACACATAGGGCATTTACTTCACAATTTTGTTTGTCCCGAGAAACATTCAAGAAGCCCTTGATGATCCGAATTGGACATTAGCAGTGATGGAGGAGATGAATGCTCTTAAAAAAGTAGAACTTAAGAGTCGGTTGATTTGCCTAGAGAGAAGAAGACAGTAGGCTACAAGTGGGTCTTTACTGCAAAATGTAAATTGATGGAAATATAGAGAGGTATAAGGCGAGACTTGTAGCAAAGGGGTTTACACAGACTTACGGAATTGATTATTAGGAGACCTTTGCTCTAGTAGTCAAGATAAACTCAATCCGAATTCTGTTATCTTTGGCTGTGAATTATAACTAGCCATTACACCAGTTAGATGTTAAAAATACTTTTTTAAATGGAAATCTAGAGGAAGAGGTTTTTATGAATTTGCCACTGAATTTGAAGGAAAACTGGGACCGAACAAAGTTTGCAGGCTAAAAAAATCATTATATGGCCTAAAATAGTCTCCTAGAGCATAATTTGAGAGATTTGGGAGAGCTGTGAAGAACTGTGGCTACTGTCAAAGTCAAGCCGACCATACCATGTTCTACAAATACGGTAAAAATGACAAGGTAGAAATTTTAATTATTTATGTGGATGATATAGTCTTGATAGGTGATGATGATGAAGAATTGAAGAGACTAAAAAGAAGACTTGCAGCTGACTTTGAAATAAAAGATTTGGTCGCTTTAAAGTATTTTCTTGACATGGAGTTTGCTAGATCTAAAGAAGGTATATTTGTGAATCAACGAAAATATGTTCTTGATTTACTAAATGAGACAGGTCTACTTGGATGTAAACTAGTCGAGACACCAATTGAGCCCAATCTGAAACTACAATCTTCTAGAGCAGAAGATGTTCTTAATAAAGAGCAATATCAAAGACTTGTTGGAAGACTAATTTACTTGTCACATACACGACCAGATATAGCCTTGTCGTTAGTATGGTCAGTCAGTTTATGCATGCACCTGGACAAGAACACTTTGATGCAGTCAATAGAATTCTTAGATTCTTAAAAGGCAACCTTGGAAGGGGTCTGTTGTTTAAAAATTGTGGGCAACTGCAAGTTAAAGCCTACACTGATGCTGATTAGGCTGGAAGTACTGTTAATAGGCGGTCAATTTCTGGCTACTGCATGTTTATCGGAGGAAATCTTGTCACCTAGAGGAGTAAGAAGTAGAATGTGGTAGCAAGAAGCAATGCAGAAGCTGAGTTTAGATCAATTTCACATGGAGTTTGTGAGGTGTTGTGGATTAAGAGACTATTGGAAGAATTAAAAATACCTAAACATGTGCCCATGAAGGTATATTGTGATAATAAAGCTGCTATTTCAATTGCTCACAATCCCGTGCTTCATGACAGAACAAAACACGTGGAGGTTGACAAACACTTTATCAAGAAAAAAATTGAAAATGGACTTATCTGTATGACATACGTTCCTACTACTAAACAAGTTGCAGATGTACTTACAAAGGGACTTCCTACAAGACAGTTTGACAGGTTAATTGGCAAGTTGGGTATGGAAGATATCTTCAAACCAGCTTGAGGGGGAGTGTTGAAAAAGGAGAATGTTAGAAGACATTGCCAACTCATATCCATGTGTTGTGCCAACCTATCTCCATGTGTTGTGCCAACCTATCTCCATGTGTTGTGCCAACTTATCTCCATGTGTTGTGCCAACCTATCTCCATGTGTTGTGCCAACCTATCCATGTGTTGTGACAACTCATCTATGTGTGTTCATGTTTGTACTAATGCCTATAAATAGACTTGTAAGTTTCATTGTAAAATTAATTTGAGAGTGAGAAGTATTAATGAAGAAACCCAAAATCAGTTTCTCTTTTTCTATATATATATATATATATAATGATAGGGATCTCAAATGTGTCTCAAATGATGTGACATTGAATATAACAAAATACATTGCCAATCAGTACATGAGATCTACCCAACTAATGTTATGGTAACATGTCATTTAAGACACATTTTAAGACAAAAAATTTTGAGACCCCTAGTATCACCCTATACATATATGGTATTAGATTTTATTTTATTTTTTTAACAATTTAAGGATAACTTTGTACTTTTTACTTTTACTTAAAGTGTTGTAGCCAAAAAACATAAAATTTTCGAATCTCTACTCTTTTAAAGTGGTTAGGATTGAGGTACTTACTGTGATATTTAAGATTCAGATTCGATTCTCATTTAGGTAAGTTTATTTCTTCCTTTATGAGAAGTGTGTTTCCTCGCATATATGTGCCTCTTATTTGTGAGTTTGTTACTTTGTTTCTTCCTCTTCTAGTGATGTTTGATTGATAATTCTTTGATATTGTAATATTGAATAATATACTTGCTTATAAGAATATATTGTACTCCTTAAAAATTGAGGGTTATAAAAAACTTTAATTTCAAATAATTACCAAATATCAAAATATTTTCATATTTAATTTAAATGTGCTTTAGTCCTCCCACAAGTTCCCTGAAACGGGTTCTTAAACTAATTACACTTCTCATTGTTTTCCCAAGACAATTTTTTAAAAAAAATAATTTTGATAAAGGTTTAAAAAAAACAAGGCATTTGAATATAAAAGTGTGACACATCCAGTTACGGGCTCTTGATTTTAGAAGTATCTATTTTCCAAAAACATATTTAACACTAATTAATTTAAAACATGTTAAAAATAATTTTACAGATTTATATTTAAAAAATACATAAATTGTTCTAGTAATATTTAAGAAAAACACCACATTAGTAATTCCAATGACCTAAAAAAGGTTACTTAAACTATAGGGAACTCACCAGTCACCTTGTCCTCACATAAAGTAAGTCCAATAGAAAGACTTTGTCAATAAATGGTGATCCCTCCATGTGAGGGGATTGGACAAACAACATGAGTCCCAAAGACATGAATGCTGATAACTCGAATGTGACTTGCAAACTCATACATCAATCCATCTAATTAAATTACTATCCCTCTCAAATAAAAAATAAATAATTAAAATGAGAAATTTTTTTATTTAAAATCTTTTATTTTAAAAAAGAGTTCCAATTCTTTGGATGATAATATAAAATAATATAATATTCTCAAATTTATCAACACAATTCTACTATTATGTTATTATAGTTAAATTAAACATAAAAAATTTACGAATAAACATAAAATAAAAAAATATTTTTTGAATAACAAAAGGCAAAATTTTAAGTCTAACAATATATTTATTTCACTACAAGAAATTAGGGATGTAGCGAAGGAAATTTTGTGAAGGAATTTATTTCTTTACATGAGTTTTCTAACGAAAGGAATAGTGAAGGAAAAAAATATAGTGACAATATAGTTATTAGCGAAAGAAACATCCTTCACAATTTATATTTTTTTCTCGCAAAATTAAGGTGATAGAAGAATTTTTGGTGCCAATTTATGATGAAAATTTGCGAGTAAAAAAATCTATTAATGAAGAAATTATTACTCACTATATATTATTGTTCACAGGTGTTTTGCGAGAGATAAAATTGATCGTTATTTTGTTCTAAATATTTTTTTTAGAATTTATTGTAATAAATATAAATTATAATATAAATACATTAAATTTTTTATAATGATAAATTTATTTTTAATAACACTTTTTAAGTAATTTACAATATCAACTATTTCCTTTAATAAACTATAAAGCTTTAAAATTTCATACGAAGATGGCTCACTCTCTAGGATTTTCGCTCTCGTTTCTCTCTACTTTCTTCCTAACTGATCATCCATCTTTTTCGTTTTTTTCCTTTTTCTGATTATGATTCTTCTCTTCTTTTCCTCGCATCCGTTTCTCTGATCTCAGTTCATATGGCGAGTCCCTCTCTCCTCTCGGAGGGGTTACCCGATTCTTCTGTTCCTCTGGTTAGCATGCTAGTTATTGGATTTTTTAACCCCTTGGATTTGACTGTTCCCCTTAATGGCTTGGGATGGCGGAATCTAATGTTTTGGATGCAAATGTTAGGGTTTGCTCGGATGATTCTGATTCTAAAGGGCTTCCAAGTTTGGACATTCAAATCCCTATGGCCAAATCTCAAGTTCACGATATTTTTAGGGCAGCTCAACACCTATCCTAGCAAGATAGAATCAATGATGTTGCAGAGCGCAAAAAGAACCAAGATTTATCAGATTTTATTTCTTCTCAAGGTTTTTCTATCCAAGATATGAATAATTTCACTCAGAAAGGTTTATCTGTCAGGAAGTTTGATGCCCGCAATATGTTTGTTAAAAGTCCCGTGTTAGTGGACTGCTCTACCCGCCCTATGTCTGGTAAGAGTCTGGAAGAAAGGGAGATTGTGACTTCATCTTCTGGTCAGAATTTAGAGGCTTGTAATACCCCGAGCCATCCTCAGTTTGAGGTACAAAATCCCCCCCCCCCCCCACACACAAAAAAAATCATGGAGCTCACTAGTGTCTAACTCAGAAATATCAAAGAATTTGAGTTTATGTTTCTTCACTCCTTCAGTTTCTAATGGGATCATTACCATAAAGCCTCCAGCTGATATTCTCAATAAAGGCATTAGCCTTTGGTCCACAAGCCTTGTAGGGTATTTTCTTCATTCAAAGCTACCCTATAAGTTGGTTGATGCTGCTGCTCATTGGTTATAGGGAAATCTTGGCCTCTTCAAAGTTTATCTCCATAATAAAGGTTATTATATTTTTAAATTCAATTCATTGGAGGACAAAGACAATTTTTAGCTTAAGGTCCATGACATATTGCTTCAAATCTTGTCATTTTGCAACCTTGGGAAGAAGGGGTGGATTTTGCAAAAGTTGACTGCAAGAAGGTTCTAATTTGGGTTAAATTCTTCAATATTCCGTTATCTTACTAGAGTAGCTGCCAAATCTGTTACAACGCCTCTCGATCGAATCAAGCTTCTTATGCAGGTTAATTTTCCCAATTTTGGCTTGAATTTATTGTTCATTGTTGAAGTATTGACTGATTTAGTGACTTTGTTGCTAATTATTGGGATAAGATGATTATTTCTATACTTCTAAGTGGTTAAGTGTCTAGAATTTGTGCTCTGTTTATTCTGATTAAGAATGTGGGATCAACATTTCTGTAGTTTTAGAAATGAATTTGTTTTCCACAATGAAAAACTGTTGAATTTTATGACTATGCTAGTTAGGGTTCCGCGCTTGAGTTGAAATGCTTATATTTTAGGTAGTTAGACTATTTTATTCATGTCGTTGAATTTAATCAAATATTGAGTTGCTAATCTGAAATTTGTTTGATTATTCAATGTTTGTGTTTCTAATGTGGATTGAATCTTACGCAGTTGTGTTGAAATTTATTTGCTTGTGTTAGTATTTTGCATAATTTGTATCACACCGTTATATATTATGAATGACGCACAATATGATCAAATGAATTGGATTTGTGGTACTTTTCTTTTCTTATCTTTTTTTAATGTTTATTGATAGTATTTTTTTAGTATGAATCTTATCTTGTGATATTAGCTTAGTTTTACTTTGTGTATATCTATCGTTTCGCTGTGTAATTTGGTGTTTTGACTGCTTTATGAAATTTGGAGCTAACATAGCCTTTTGTGGAAACATATGTATATTTTGTTATGATACCATTTCTATATGTATATATGATATGCCTCCATGTCCACAATGCCGGTTCGATTTCATAGGGAAACTATGTCGCTTAATTAAATTAGGCAGGCTCTGAGGGCGAAATGCATCATCAGGTCTCCATGCCCGGCTGTTACCCGGCTTTGGTTTGTAGATGTGTACTACTACTGGACGATTTACTAATTCAGGCGGGGAATCTGACTGAGTGACATTTTTATGCTCCGGAGGTGATTCCGAATTATGATTATGCTACTCTTGCTTGTCATCAGTAGTTGTTAAAGCATCAGCAACAACCTCCCAATCATCCAAGCATCCTTCATCCTCTTCTTCATCATCTTTTTTGCTTATCATTTCCCCCCTCATTTGTAGGCATTGACATCTACTGCACTGAAGAAGGGAGGACTCTCAACTGGAGATGTTGCATCACAGTATAAATACAAGAGCACACTAATTGATGTTAAGTTCGACTCAGAATCAAATGTGGGTTGATCATTACCTTTATCTTTCAGATTTAAAAAGCATAACGCTTTTATCCCCTTCCTAATTAAGTTTCTTATGTTCTTACTCTGTTATGTCAAATCACAAGTTTATCTTTCACCGAAATTGTTCCCTCAACAAAAACTATTACTTCATTTATACTGCCTGATTAGTTACCTTTATCTTTTAGATATAATAAATAAAATGCCTTTATCCCTGGACCCTGCCTAATTAAGTTTCTTTTGTTGTTACTCTGTTATGGCATATCGCAACAACTTTAACTTTCACAGATATTGTTCCATTAACAAAAACGATTGCTTCATTTAAACTGCCTGATTACAACTCTGGGAAGATAAAGATATAAACAGAATCTAAACTAGTTTCATTGACTTATTACAAATTAGTTTTTTGTTTCTTGAGCATGTGCTTTATGAATGCAGCTAGAGGTTCAATACTTCCATCATCATGCAACCTTCACTACAGTTGTTTCTCAGAACCAGCAAGCCCCTGCAATTGATCTTTCTGCAACCATTGGTACACTCTTACATTTGCTGTTGGTGCAGAGGCAGGTTATGAGACTTCTTCTAGTAAATTGACAAAGTATACTGCTAGAATTAGTGTTACAAAACTAGATTCTTGTGCTTCGATAGTTTTGTAAGTCACTACTCTATCAAGGACTATATCTAATATCATGTTTGATTCTCATTTTGACCAAATAATTGAACATCTTTCTGATTCAATTTCCTTCCATCTCTTGAATAGTTATGTTCCAGTTGACTTTGAATTTAACATGGTAGTTAATTAGAATTTAACATGGTACTTTGACCATAATTAACATGGTACTTAGAATTTAAGTCTGTGGCTCTATGGAATAGTTATGCAGCCAATAACATCGTTGGAGAAGATTTTTCAAAATATACTGATAATAAATTCAATTAAACATAATCTGGTATAATCATTACAAAAAAGATCATATGCTTGTTAGTTGATTCTGACTATGGTCTTGTTATTGAAGTATGAACATATTAACTATTTAAAGGATATGCATGGCCCTTTTATGAAGTAACAAAGTCTATTCACTTATATATTGTGTCAGGCACCTTAAGATAACTAATGGTGTTTTAATTGTATTATAGTTTCCAAGGATTTAGAATCCTGGTGTGATTAGGACAAACGCCTTCCAACTTGCTACAATCTCAGATGCTAAAAACTTATGTTGGAATATGATAACAAGATGTTCTTGATGATGTCACTACTAGAAATTCGCAATATGTGCAATGACAATATCGTCGCCGGCTGCAACAGAGACGCCCTCCTCATATCTAAAATATATCTAAAGTAAAGTCATAAAATACGTATCAGTAAACTTTTGAATATATTTTGTAAATAAGTAGGATCAATTTTTGATGAATTAATTAAATGCGACTTACGTGAAACTCGCGCAATACCGTGGCTATAAAAGATGCATGATACCGCGCGTACTGGCTAAATCGCATGCACCTCGTAGGGAGATGCGTAGCGCAGATAATGTGTATGCTCGCCTTAGCGAAAGGGTCCATAATACTACAACATAAAAAAAAAAAAAAATTTAAATTTACTTGTGCAATCACATAATAGGACTATTTTAATTGAACATGATATATTATATTTGAAACTTACTAGCTCGAACCGACATCAACAGCGACTATATGTGGAACTGTTGACGGATGGCCTAATAAACCGAGGTTAGTCCCTCGGCTCCGTCGACGTCTAGCATCTGTACGTATATGTCATGACATTGTTTTAATATATTATATAATATTTGTTCAGAAACTATAAAAAGGTAAACAAAACGAATAAACTTAACCAAAACGATGTTAACTTGCCATATTGATTCCTAATTAGATTAAATGTCTACCAAGCTACATAGAGGTTATAAAAACACATTAAAAGGCTGAGATTAAAGAGGACCTTGCTACTTTTTACTAACCCTAGAATTGAAAAAAGATTGGTAGCTTGAAGCAAAAGATTATCACGAAGAAAGATCAAAATAGGAGGCTAACGAGGATATCAAGGATTGCTTCAAAAGAGTTTTTCCTTTAACCCAAGTTTAATTTTTAGTTTTTGTTTTTAGTTATTTTATTAGGTTTCATAGTAGTTAATAAACTTACATTTTTTAGGATTTAATAAACTTGCTTCTAATGTGTTTACAGGCTATTCGAGTCCAATTCAAGTGTAGTGTCTTATTCATTCTAATGTGCCTAGCTTATTCTTCAGACTTAGCAGACAAGGAGGAAGATTGCTATTTTCAGGGAAGTCCTCTACTTTACGTTTTCCTATCTTAGCCATTGAGGACAATGTCTAGCTTAAGTTTGGGGGTGTGTTCTTATTTTATGTGGTACTTGTGCGTTTTAGGTTATTAGATTTGCATTTTAGTTAGTATATTTTTAGGATAGGTAAGTAATGGTTTGATTTGAATTTGATTATAGCCAAGGATAAGAAAAATTGTATTTAATTTTTTTTAGCTCATGGAAAATTGAAAAACATACTTATATAGTTTATATTTCGACTTATTAGTTAGTTTTATATTGTTTATGATCTTTTTGCACTTCAAAGCACAAAATCCATATGTTTAACTAGTTGAGGGCTTAAAAAAATAAAATTGGTTGAATGTTTATGAAAGATTTTATTGAAACTGAAAAAACTTATTTGAGCATCATTTGAAGTAGAAATTTAGGCATTAACATAATTTTGGGAAAAATTTTGGATTATTAAAAATTTTGAAAAATTGAAACCTTCCTGAGTTGGAATGATGAATTATGTAGTGGGTTGAAATGAAGTGTAAAACGCACTCACCCATAAACACATGCACGAGAAGGAGCGTAAAACACACTCGTGGGAGAGAAAGCGAGATAGAGCGTAAAACACACTCGTTTAAAAGAAAGTGAGAGGGAGCATAAAATGCAGTCACTAAAAAAAGAAATAAAGAAAAATTGTGTTTTAAAATACTTAGGAAGGGTTTAACTGTGCTTAAATGTGCGAATTATCCTTTTGATCTTCTAAATTTTATGTTTTGTTTTTATTAGTGGAGATTGATGTGAAAGTTAGTTTATAGAGTTGATTTAAAAATATTTTATGAGTGTTTGATTATATAATCTTATGTGAGTCATGGCTAGTTGAACATTGGACGCACACACGCATTTAAAGGATCATGAGTAGATGTGAAACTGATGAGTAGGTTAAAATTGTAATCTTTGCATGTTCTTGAAATTTTGCTTGAGTTATCGTTTTAAGAAAATCTTTGAGGTCATTGTTCAAATTCATATGGATTCATTGCTTGAGTAGTTGCTTGTTAGAATTCAGTTGTTTTAGTTTTGTTCTTAGTGTTTTGCTTGAGGACAACCAAAGATTCAAGTTTGGGGGTATTTGATGAGTGAATTTTATACCTATAATTTGAGTACTTTTGACTTGATAATTTGTGAGTTTTCAAGTATTTTCTATTCATGTTTATATGCTTTTATGTTTTTATATAGAAAATGAAGTTAGAAGTCATTTGGTTGTATTTTAGTCAAATTGGAGAAGTATTGCAATTTTTAGCTTTTTAGAACGTTGACCTCCGGAGCTTCAATGGAGGTTTGGATTATGTTTGAATTTCAGAATTGAAAATGGTCTTAATGATGTTGTAGTGGACGTCTCAAGCTTTTCAGAAAGGTATGGTTTGCAAAAATTCAAGTTCGTTTGGGTCTCCAAGCAGTGTGTCAAAGTAAAGCTAGTTAGAGTTGGATTCCTGTTCGAACTAGTGAGTTTAAAATGGCCATAATTTTTTATCCGGAAAGAGTTATGGGATGAGCCACCTGTCAAATCGAAGAGCACAAAATTTTCTACAATCTGGTGTATAGCATTGGGGTGCTGGGTTAGAGCGTCGGGGCGCTGGAGGGCAGAGAGCAAACACATTTTTGCTAAGTTTTGCTATCCTATTTGACTTAAGTCTTGCCATATTGATTCCTAATTGGATTAAATGTCTACCAAGCTATATAAAGGCTATAAAAACACATTAAAAGGCTGAGATTAAAGGAGATCTTGCTACTTTTTGCTAACCCTAAAATTGAAGAAAGATTGGAGGCTTGAAGCAAGAGATTATCACGAAGGAAGATCAAAATAGGAGGCTAACGAGGATATCAAAGATTACTTCAAAAGAGTTTTTTTCTTTCTTCTTTTATCTTTTTATTTTGTAATTCTTGGATAATGGTTTACTTGTGGATTGTGGTTATTAATTCATTCATGAACTAATTTCTATTTAAGATTACAATGGATCTTATTGCGTAGTTTATTTTAATATGTTTCCTTGTTAGTTTTTGTTAACTATTATGGGATTGTCTATTATGGTTTGTGATTAATTACTTAATTGCCTGATCAACAATTACCGCGACAATCTTTATGAACTCGGGAGATGAAGTATAAATTTAGATCTGATCATAATAGCATGTGATTGTGTTTTCTGCATTGTGATGGAATTCATGATTTGTGTTTAGAATAGGGATATACCTTTACGCCGCATGTAATCTGATAGAGAACATGTGCTTTAAATCATTTTTAATTATAATTCACATAGGGATATAGTAAATTAGTTAACTAGGGTGTTCACCTTAATTTTATCATCTGTGGATTTAAGTTGATTTGTTTATGATATATCGGGAGATGGTCATAAATATTGAGGAGTTCTCGATTAACAATCCGGAATAGTTAGCATAACTTAACAGGAAGTGTATTGATCTAAGTGAAGCAATAAGTTAAATTGTAGTCTTAAGTCTTCATTATCTGGTTTCAATCTAGTGGTATTTAGTATTAGTTTAATTAAATATTTTAATTTCATAAATTCACAATCTTAAAGCAATTGTTTAAATAAAATTAATTTGGTTAAAAGTTAGTACTTGGTAATTTTTATTAAATAATTTCTCGTGGGAACGATACTCTACTTACACTTTATTACTTGTTGACTGTGTATACTTGCATGTATTCATTGATTGCTTAATCTAATAAACACCTGTCCATGCTAAGCTTCATCTGGCATAATGGATTTGTAGGTCCCTTTGTTGATTAAAATATGGGTATGTCATCGTAATTAAATTACGAGAAAGGATTACTTTTTTGTGTTTTTTTTCTTTTAATTTTTTTTTTGATAGTAATTGTGGAAAGAGTGTAGTTATATATGATGACTAATTTATGTAGTTGTAAACAACGGTACATGTAGATACATGAGATAAGAGATTAGGAGAGAATTAAGAATGACATCACTCTAATTGTATCTTATCACTTAAAGTTCCATGTAATTCAATTTAACTTCATTTGTCGACATATAAATCATTTTTCTTGCCGAAATACTCTCCTCCCCAAAATTGTCCCTTCTACTTCAAAGAGAGTCCCCCGCTATATATCAGGATAAATTTATGTCAATATTAAATGTCGACCAATGTGGATACATGAGATAGAAATGAATTAAGAAGGGGTCCCTATGTATTATTATTCTTTTTTATCGTTTAGAGTTACGCGTTAATCGCAATCTAACTTTGTCATGAAATTTGTTGACATATATATCATTTTCCTTTCAAAAATAGAGTAAAAAGTGATATGTTTAATCATATCTTAGCTTTCACTTGATATCAATTTTGCTATTTAAACTAAAGTTAGGAGGTTACTTTTATGAGAATTGAAAGAAATTGTTTGAACAAGGGAGAGCTTAGAATTGAAGAACAGCAAAGAAGATTTCAGAACTAGCGATGAAGAAATAGAGGAGATATGTTTACAGGAGGCGAATTAGTGGGCATAAAATCTTTAAACGTAGAGAGCAATTGGGGGGCCAAAGGAAGTTGAATCATGTATTGCATAGGCAGTGATGTTGTGTTCAGAGGCTTTTTTCAAGGTGGAATCCAAACACTTGTAGTTGTGGATTAAACTATCAGGTTATAGCTGGGTTAGGGTAGCCATTCATGTTGGAGCAACTTTCGTTGGAGAAAAGATTTGAGCTTCTAAGAGTTCCCTAATGCATGGTCTCCAAATTTGTTCCGGCTTTTACTGAGATGGGGTTGAAGGATTTTTTCAACAGGGGTGATGCATATTTTTTTTGTTACTGCTATTGTATCTTGGGTTTGCATATTAGAAGTTATTGTTTGGGATTTTTGTGATTCATTGTGAGCAATCCAAATCTTTTGGATTTAATGTCATATTTGCTGATCAAATAAAATAAAATCTTATCATGCTCACTTTCAAAAACGAAACTTTTTTTTTATTAATAATAATAATAATAATAATAATAATAATAATAATAATAATAATAATAAATCTGTCTTAGAACACACACACATACTCACACAAAGAGTTGACAATGAATCTGTCTTGGATTTCTTCCTTCTGAACATAAAAAAACGCTTTTCATGCTAAGAAATTAAAGGCCAATTGTGGATGTAAAAAAGTAGAACAACCTCATAATAAAAAGAGCTCCTCACGAGTCACGTTCTTTCAACAACAAAAAAAAAAAAACAAAAATACACAACAAAACCAAACAAAATTGTTTGGTCCTTTCTAATTTTTTTTCTTGGCTAATTCAATCTATTATGATCGAAATACACCTATTACTATATATAACAACAAGTAAAATGAAAATCTTATCCAAATTAATTGAGTCATTTTGATTGGTCAAGTTAGTTCCGAGTTTATCACATTCGGTAATATAATGTATGTCATGTTCATAGTTATGCCAAATTTTTCGTATTCTTTGTTGTATTATTCTAAAAGTGTATATACATGTATTAAAAAAAATACAATGATTTTGATGTACATATAACTCTTCAATTTCATGTTCAACCATCCATACTATACTATTTATACACAAATTATAATATCAAATAATATACACTACAATTTTAAATTATATTATTGATACTCACCCCGTCTAATATAGGTTATCAATCTAGTACTATAGCTAGCACGTACTTACGTGCGATGAAAGACTATAAACACTAATAGAGGAGGGCTATTTCAATAGTGGCAACTTGCGAACAATTTGTAAATTAAAGTATATTGAAACTGAATTCATTAAAGTTAACATTTACAAATTAAGCTCGACACCGCTTTCATAATTACTCAACTAAAAACTTTCGGTTTTCTTGGTGTTCTAGCTCTAATTAATTAATTTGTTGCTCCGTATCAAGACTTAAATTGTGAAATGTACAATATTAACAATGATATTATACTCCCTCTGTTCCTAAAAGATTGTCGTTTAAGGTTAATTCACGTAGATTAAGAAATGCAACTATTCCTTATGAAAAATACTATATTACCCTTGTTTTAATTATCTCAACTAATTATTAACTTTGTAGATTCCAAAAAGGAGTATACTACCAACCATGAGATTATGAAGTAGAAGTATTGGGAAGGGAAGAGATTTGTAAAGACATTTCAACAACCAAGAAAGGTTTTGTATTTTTTTGAGAAAAATCATTAAGTAGGAGAATTTTAAATAAGGGTAAAGTTGGAAAAAATTACTCCATCCGCATTGATAAACTCAAAACGTCAATCTTTTTGGAACAAAAATTACTTCCTAAAACGACAATTTTTTAGGAACAGAGGGAGTATATAGCTAGACTGTTGAAATTGTTGGAAGTTAGAACAATAATAATGCTGCTTATGCAAATTTCAATGATATTTTTATAATTATTTTAGTGACACTCAGACACTTTAAATGATATTTCTTGTTCTGGCAACATCATTTTTACTATGACAATATCAAATGTCATCTTATATATATATATATATATATATATATATATATATATATATATGTTAATATGAGTAATGTTATGAATACAAACTATACACAAAAAGTTATATACAAACAATATATATATATATATAAGTCAGAGCAAACAGTACGTCTATATATATGATTCTAAATGAGCTAGCGGCATCATGGATAATTGAACATCACATTCATTCAAGCGTGTTCATCATATAGATAGGAAGCAATGACCAATGATGATGAATCATAGTAGTGTATGTACTCGTAATGGGCAAAGAATTGTACTTCATAAGTTCTAAATTAAGAGTTTCATTTAAAAATATTTATCTTACGAAAATTTATGGATCTTTATAAAATCCCTAACACAATAAAAATAACAATCTTTAATATCAAATAAAAGTTGGATTTAGTATATATATATGTGTGTGTGTGTGTGTGAACATAATTGGAATATTATTTACTATCTTTTATCCTTTTTTAAAAAAAAAAGAAAAAAAGAAGAACATTTAAAACTATAAAAGTTGGGTCATTTGGTAAATGACGTTCTAATTAAACAGAGACAAACCTACCTACATCATAAAAAGGGAAAAAGAGACTCTAATTTTGAGACGGACAAAATACTTAAGCATGCTGCAATGCAATTGACCTCGCATGATTATAGTTGATGAAAAAAAGAAGAAAAAAATGAAAGAAAGAGGTCAGAAATGGGAGAATTAATATATTATGGTAGATAAAATTAAAAGAAAGACATTAGAAGTGTGAAATGGGTTAACAGCATTGGAGCGTTGGAGGGAGGGTAGTTCATGAGCCATTGGCCAAACCCCAACTGTCACAGGTAAACAAAAAGACTTGTTCTTCTCCTTTTAATTAGACGAACGACTTTTTTTTATCAGTACACGGTGCTTTTAAGGCGTTAAAAATAAGGAGTTGATAGTTTTACAAACAAAAGTAATAATTTTATAAGTTTTATCTCATATGAATGATACTAATTACTTTGAGGTAGGAGGCAGTACTTTGTTAGATAGAATAGCCACTTAGCTAGCTCTCCCTTCCCTCCAACAACCTCTTTTGGCATTTAACGTCCCAATGTTTGCGAAATCCTTTTACACATATTTAAGTAATGATCATATTTTCCAAATTTCTACAATTTGTCGGCCCGCTTATTAATTGCCTCCCTTTCCTTTTTATATATAACACTCATTTCTCTACTTTCACTCACACCCCCTTCATCTCTTCTTCCTCCTTTCTCTCTCTCTCAGCTCACATTGTCCTCATTTCAGTGACACTTAGCTTAACTGTTATCGTGGTTTGCCGGCCAGCCAAAGGTGGTTTCCGGTGGTGCTTATAATATTCAAATAATTAATTGTTGGGGTTTGTTTAATTACTGCGCTGATTGTTTGGATGGATACATCAACGGTCATGATCATTTTATCGGTGATGGCGGCTTATTGGGTGTGGTTTAGGTCCATGGCGCGGTCGCTGAAGGGTCCACGTGTCTGGCCCTTATTGGGCAGTCTTCCGGGATTGATTGAGCACTCTAACCGGATGCATGAATGGATAGCTGACAACCTACTCGCGTGTGGCGGCACGTACCAGACCTGCATATCTGCGATCCCGTTTATAGCGAGGAAGCAGGGGCTTGTGACGGTCACGTGCGATCCCGAGAACTTGGAGCATATTTTGAAGCTTAGGTTCGATAATTACCCGAAGGGTCCTACTTGGCAGAGTGTGTTCCATGATTTGCTGGGGGAGGGGATCTTTAATTCTGATGGTGACACGTGGGTGTTCCAGCGTAAGACCGCCGCACTGGAATTCACCACAAGGACATTGCGCCAAGCCATGGCTAGGTGGGTTAGCCGAGCTATTAAGCTCCGGTTTTGCCCGATTCTCAAGACGGCTCAGGTTGAAGGCAAGCCTGTTGATTTGCAGGACCTCTTGCTTCGGCTCACTTTCGATAACATATGCGGCTTGGCTTTTGGTAAGGACCCAGAGACTCTTTCCCCTGGCCTACCTGATAACAGCTTCGCCTCGGCTTTTGACCGAGCCACTGAGGCCACGCTGCAACGCTTTATTTTGCCGGAGACGATTTGGAAGCTGAAGAAATGGCTTCGGCTCGGAATGGAGGTCAGCTTGACCCAAAGCGTTAAACATGTGGACCAGTACTTGCAATCAGTTATCAACACACGTAAGCTCGACCTGCTAAGTCAGCAAAACGGCAGTGGTGGGGTTCCACATGATGACCTTCTCTCAAGGTTCATGAAGAAAAAGGAATCCTGCACCGACGAATTCCTCCAACACGTGGCACTCAACTTCATCCTAGCTGGACGTGACACGTCATCAGTGGCGCTGAGCTGGTTTTTTTGGCTTGTCAGTCGCAACCCAAGAGTGGAACAAAAAATATTAACTGAGATATGCACCATTCTGATGGAGACACGTGGCAGTGACACCAACAAGTGGCTAGAGGATCCCCTAGTGTTTGATGAAGTTGACCGATTGATATACCTTAAGGCAGCATTATCCGAGACGCTAAGGCTATACCCATCTGTCCCGGAGGACTCAAAGCACGTGATCTCCGACGATATATTGCCGGACGGCACAGTTGTTCCGGCAGGTTCATCGATCACGTATTCTATATATTCATCTGGACGGATGAAATTTATTTGGGGCGAAGATTGCCTAGAATTTCGACCCGAGAGGTGGTTATCAGAAAATGGTACAAAATTTGAAGCTAAAGATCCATTCAAATTTGTTTCGTTCAATGCGGGCCCAAGAATATGTTTGGGTAAGGATTTGGCCTATTTACAAATGAAGTCGATAGCGGCCGCGTTGCTGCTGCGCCACCGGTTGACGGTGACAGCCGGCCACCGTGTGGAGCAGAAAATGTCATTGACATTATTTATGAAATATGGACTCAAGGTTGATGTGCACCCTAGGGACTTAACCCCAATATTGGCTATTATAGGGGAGAAATCTGCATGCATGAGCGAGTCACGTGATGAGGAGCTTGAATGTGTTCAACTAGTTGCTGAGGTTGCTTAGGAATTGGCTGGGGTTCGTGATGAGTCGAATTCTACCGTCAGATTATCTATTTCATCTACTGATCTACTTCTATATACTAGTGTCACCTAATCTTTATTTATTTAAATAAAGATATTTGATAACTAAATAAAGATCATGAGATGGGACAACAAAAAGAGCATGGGACAAAAGATTTGAATTCGGTTTGTGATATCATATGATGCATATTAGACTATATATATATAGGGTTACTGGCTTTGATGATCTTTTGTGAGAGGCATATCCAAAACCATTTGATCATGTTATATTGGACTGACTGATCATATAGAATATTTCAACAGGATGCATGGCTGTCACAAATGATCATCACTAGCGTCCGTTAGGTTTGAATATTTCCTCAATACACAACTTCTATGTACTAATATTGTTATTTGCTCTTTTATTTTCGTGGCCAAAAAGAAAGAAAAACTTGTCAAGTGTAAGAAAAAGTAATATAAAGTTGATTACACTTTTTCTTTTTTCTTTGTTGTTGGTTTTGAAAGAAAATATATGTAATGCTGTTTAGTTGAAGAAATAAAATGCCAATTTTATCTATTTCCCAAAGTTGAAACATGATACTTTGATCAATTGTGAATGAATTATTATAATTTCTATTGATTTATCACTACAAGAAAAAGGCTTAAGTCCGACGGAGTTATCCTCGACGGAATTAATTCTTTGACATTACTTTAATTTTGACGAAAATTTCCGTCGAGGATAATTCCCTCGGACTTAAGCTAAGTACGACGGAATTCCGTCAGAGTTAGATGGATTCCCTTTGGCGCCTAAAAGTCCAGCCAGCGCCAAACTATTTTCGACGAAACTATGTGAAAGTTGACGGAATATCCATTGAAATTAAGTTAAATATGAGGGACTTAATTTCGATGGATATTCCGTCAGAATTAACCTTTAAAACCTAATGTAATTAACATATTAGTTCCGCCGCAGCTGATCTCATTCTCTCTTCTCTCTCTGCAACTCAACTATTCTCTCTCTCTGTCATCCCGATCTCTCTCTCTCTCTCAGTCATCTCCGCCCCCAATCTCGTCGGTGCCACCGCGCCCACGCCGGTGCCGCCTCGTCCACGTCGATGCCGCTGTCGGTGCTGCCTCCTCCGTTCTGCCGCACGACTAAACATAAAATCTCTCTCTCTCTCTCTCTCTTTCAATATTCAAGGTAATATAAAGCACTCATAATCCTAATTACTTCTATATGTTGTGTTGTGTATAATCTGAAATTAGGTTGTATATAATATGAAATTGGGAGGAAGTTATCTGAAATTAGGAATGTATATTTTGAAATTTATGATATTTGGTTGTGCATAAATTTGGGTAGTACTATTTCAATTTAATTGGGAATGAATTTTACTATCTGAAATTGGGAACTAATATTAATGGAGAAATTGAAATTGGTTATTGATGTTGTAGAATCTGATATTGGGAATATGTATAGCACTGTTAATGATGTTGTAGATTAATCTGATATTGGGAATATTATTGTTGAATATGAAATTGTTCTTGATATGAAAAATCTGCATATATATTGAATCTGAAATTGGGAATATTATTTGGTAGAATTTGAAATCTGCATATTTTGTAGAATATGAAAGTTGCACATTGAAATTAAGAATATATATTGTAGTACTCTTGCTGAACTCGCTGAAATTGGGTTTAATTTGTGCAATTGCACCTTCTATTAGTGTAAAATCTATTTGTTTTCTTATTTAGACAGAATTTGCGACGAAAATTATGTGGAAGTTATAGAATGTAATAAATAAATCAATATTTAACTATAAAAAGCAATTAAGATTTAGTTTGCCATATAAAATAAACTACACAACTAAGTATCATTTACTTAGTTTGGTACCACTACAATAAAACAAGAAAATTTAATTATCTATAACATACATAAATATTATAGTAAATATAAATAAAGTAAGAAAAAATGATAAAAATAATATAATATAAATATGTGCAAAGTAGAATTTACTTAGTTTGGTATTCCTAAAACGAAATAAAATAAAATGGCTTTGAAAGTATACATGAAAAAATAGTCTAGACTTAAAATATAATATAATATAATACAAAATGAATTAAATAAAAATAAAACAATATGATATAATATGATATAATATAATATAATATAATTTAAATTAAAATAATATATTATAAAATCAATAATTAATATAAGGCAATAAAATAAAATGAAATAAATAAAATAAAACAAAATAAAATAACTTAAATAAATTAATTAATTAAATTAATTTAAATTAGAATAATATAATTTAAATTAAAATAATATAATATAATATAATTTAAATTCAAATAATATATTATAAAATCAATAATTAATATAAGGCAATAAAATAACATGCAATAAATAAAGTAAATTAAAATAACTTAAATAAATAAATTAATTTAAATTAGAATAATATAATTTAAATTAAAATAATATAATATAATATAATATAATATAATATAAATTAGAATAATATATTATAAATCAATAATTAATATAAGGCTATAAAATAACATGTAATAAATAAAATAACTTAATTAAATAAATAAATTTAAATTAAATTAATTTAAATAACATTAAAATAATATAATTTAATAATAATTATATTAATATCTTATAAAATAAAGAATTAATATAATATAATATTATATAAAGTAAAGTAAAAATAGTAAAGTATTTTCATATATATATATATACTAGTTCTAATAAACTGAGTATATAGTATTTACTTAGTTTATCATTGGAAAAATAAACTAAGTAATATTTGCTTAGTTTTCCACAATTATAATAAACTGCATATATATACCTATGCATGTAATATAATATATATTCATATAATAGTTTTCATAAACAGAGTAGTATTTTACTTAGTTTATCATTGAAAAAATAAACTAAGTAGTATTTGTTTAGTTTTTCGTACGTAATTACAATAAATTGAATATATACTTTTGCATGTAGTATAGTTAATTTGGAGCTTAGAAACCCGTTTGACATTCACTCGTTAGGAGTGAATGTCGAATAATCCCAGTTTGGGACTGTTACTAGATGTTATGTCTTTCACTTAGGCCGGTGTCAATGGGTTGAGTAAGTTTTTTTTTGTTTTGAGGACTTTTCGGCTGTTATCTCTACATGTTCTTCGAGTGCATACTTAGATTAAGTTATCTTAAGGCTATTTCATGTAGTTGGAGACTATGGGGAGGTGCTGCCGAAATTTTTTTGAAACAGAAGAAACATATGTGCTCAATATTTTGGCACTGATGAGGAGACACATTCAGGAACGGGATATAGAAGTCTAACCCCTGTAGAGTACTGGATACACTAGGAAAATAGAATTCATGCATGGACCACATTCATGAATATTCTTATTCTAATTGTGTATTTTGTTCAATTAAAGTTGTTAGCCGACCGTAATTGGATGTATCGTAGGATACGGGTTGATGGGAGGGGATTAATTGATACGTATCGTGATAGGGTGTGCAATTTTATGAACAAAGCAATAGAACATGCTGATGACCCGAACGGAAAGATGAGATGCCCTTTGTCTGAAGTGTAAAAACATCATCTGGAAGATTGCCGATGAAATTAAATTCAACTTATTTTTACGAGATCATCGGCCGCATAGCGTCTCAGAGGCAGCCTGGGATGGCATGTGTATATACTGGGATGAAGCTGCATTCAAGACCAAGTCCGAACAAATGAAGAATAATAGAGGAAAGCTTCAGATCATACATACGACTGGCTCACAGTCGTTTCAAGAGGTTAAATCGGTATGTATTTTTATTTAGATGTTTAGTTTAATATTGTCAGGATTTATAGTAAAGTCGCGCGCTGTTAATTAATGTATTTATTAAGCCATGCGACAGAACTTGGGTCGAGATGCTACTCTAATCGAGTTCTGGGATAGGGCCCACACGCCGAAGGATAGGCCGATGTCTGTCGCGGCATTAGCTATACGGGTAATACAACTAGTTATAATAATTGGTAATTATTAATATTACATGATTAATATTAATTAACTCACACATACATAATAAATTATAGGACTGGTATCAGAAGTTCCGAGACCAACGTATAGATGAGTTGCAGACTGCTAGGGGCGATTCCGAGACGTTAGATTCCACCATTCCTCTGCCGAAAATTAGTTTATCTCAGGTATACTATTAATTTTAAGTTGACTATTCTACATGTTATTTAATTTTCATTTAGTTGTATTTTTTATTCTGTCATATGGACTAATGAGTTATATGTTTAATTGTATTAACAGTGTGGCGATGTCGAGGAGGGTGCTAATTTCGATCCTGAGCAGGCTGACGATGCCGAAGAGACTAGTGATGCAGATCTTCATACACCTTAGCAGCACACTTAGTTTTGTAGATAATCTGTATATATTTTATTATATTTACGTCAGTTTAGCTTAATAGGATGTAAATCCTCATAGTTTAGTTGATTTGAACGTATTGTAGTTTAAACATTGTAAATCATTCTAATCTAGTTAAATTTTTGTATATCTTATGTAAAATTAGTTTATATCTGTTATTGTTGGTGTTGGTATACCATATTGGACTTGTTATTGGTAGCCTTGGTATACCATATTGGACTTGTTATTGTAATAGTTGGCCTTGGGAAACTATATTGGGCTCATAAAGCTAGTTATTAATGTATGTGGATAGTTATAGTTATGTTGTATGTGTTGGGATAAAGCAGGTTATGTTGTATGTGTTGTTGGGATAAAGCAGGTTTACAAGTACAAAAATGTGGGTTAAAACCCGGGGAAACTGCAAAAACGGAAAAAACATTAAAAATAAAATTTCCTTAGTTCCAACGGAATAGGCTATTTCCGACGGAAAAATCCGTCGGAATTAAGTAATTAAATATAACACATAAAGCCGCTAATTCCGTCGACAATAAGCTAAAGCCGATGGAAATTTCGTCGGTCATTATACCGACACGTGGCATAGGTAAAATCGACGGAAATAATACCGACCGACTTATTCCGTCGAAAATAACATAATACCGACATAATATTATGTCGGTATTATTTCCGTCGAATCTAACTATTTTCGACCAAAGTTTCGATGGACTTAATTCCGACATGTTTATTTCTGACCGAATAGCCGACGGAAGATTCCGTCGGAAATAACCTAATTCTGACGGAATTAGGTTATTTCTGACGGAATCTTCTGTCGAAATTATAGCTTTTTATTGTAGTGTCTGGATGCTAGCTTTCCATATATACAACGCAAAACTATAAGACTTTTATTCCAAAGTTGGATGCGAGTCTAATCTAGCATAATTAACTAAATTCGTTTGAGATTGGTTAGACTTAGGCCTGACAAAATATGGTTATGTGTTGATTTTAGTTTACAAATTTTGGTTATGATTCTATTTAAAAACTAAAATCACATTACCTATTTTTAATATTGGTTATGTGAGTTAGAACGATATAGTTATGGGTCAAATATGGGTCAACCCATATTTTAAATTTCAAGTTTATCATTATTATAGTCTAATTAAATAAATTATTTTTAGATTTTCTCTCTAAAATTTTTATACACTTGCTTTCTCTAAAAATTCTTCTACGTTCAATTTTTTATATACTTTTTTTCTCTCTCTCTCTAAAAATTTTATACTCTCAGATTTTTAAATAATTTCTCTCCTTAATTTTTTTATACACTCCCTTTCAATATATTTTTTTATGCTCTCTCTAAACTTTTTAAAGATATGTGAAATGTATATTATATTAACAGTACAAAATTTAAATAAACTTAGATACGACTACTTGTAATCACTTAAAAACTGGCAAAATATATTTTTTGAATGCGAAAATACGGAAAAAAATCAGTGAATCAAATGTGCACCAATGTTGAAAACACATCCACAAAATACCCTTACACCTTGTTAGAAGCATTTTCAAAATAATTTACATTAGAGTTTTTCAAATTAATTATTTAAGTCTAAACTACATTTTTTTTTTGCAACTGAGGGAATATTTTCTTAAATAATTATAATAAGAGCAATATATATTTTGTGAACTGCATATAAATTAAGTTATTCTTATTAATTTAACGATATTAGGTTCGTATATATATAGTACTGATGGTCAGTCATGCAAGCTGTGAATAAAATTTATTGTTTATGTACAATGCAGCTTATTTTCTTTTCGAGTTAAGTTTTGTTTTGATTATATAAACAAGTGGACACGTGGCAAAATTTTGAGCCTTGGATAGCTAATGGGTTATATCTTTCATCCTATTTTTTTTTTTTTTAAAATAACATTTAAAACTATAAAAGTTAGGTCATTTGGTAAAGAGCGTTCTAATTAAATGGAGAGAAACCTACATCATAAAAAGAGAAAATGAGTCTAATTTTGAGACGGACAAAATACATAAGCATGCAATGCAATTGATCTCGCATGATTATAGTTTTTATTTAAAATCTTTTATTTTAAAAACGAGTTCCAATTCTTTGGATGATAATATAAAATAATATAATGTTATCAAATTTGTCAACACAATTCTATATTTATGTTATTATAGTTAAATTAAACATAAAAAATTTACGAATAAACATAAAATAAAAATATATATTTTTTCAATAACAAAAGGCAAAATTTTAAGTCTAACAATATATTTATTTATGTAACCAAAGAATATCATCAAAAATTGGATTAAGTCTAACAATACATCAAAGTAGGCCTGGTAATTTAACCTGAACTTGACGGGCCTTGTCTGATCCCGACCCTAATGGGACTCAATTTTTTAAAACTTATAAGGTTAGGATTGGGTATGAGATATACCATCTCATTCTCACCCCGGACTCAATTATATGTGAATATATATTTTAAAATTAGCATTACATTTATAATTATATACTCACTACAACAAAAAGCGATAATTCCGACGGACTATTCCGTCAGAAATAGCCTAATTCCGTCGAAACTAAGTTATTTCCGACGGAATATTCCGTCGGCTATTCGGTCGGAAATAAACATGTCGGAATTAAGTCTGTCGAAACTTCGACCGAAAATAGTCACATTCGACGGAAATAATACAGACTGAATATTCCGTTGGAGTTATGGTAATTTCGATGGAATAATTCAGTCGGTATTATTTCTGTCGGTTTTACCTGTGCCACGTGTTGGTATAATGTGCGACGGAATTTCTGTCGGCTTTAGCTTATTGTCGACGGAATTAGTGTCTTTATGTATTATATTTAATTACTTAATTTCGACGAAAAATCCGTCAGAAATAGCCTATTCCGTCGGAATTAAGGGAATTTTTTTGATGCTTTTTCTATTTTGGCAATTTCCATGGTTTTTAACCCACATTTTTATACCTGTAAACCTGCTTTATCCCAACAACACATACAACATAACCTCTTTTATCCCAACACATACAACATAACTATAACTATCCACATACATTAATAACTAGCTTTAAGAGCCCAATATGGTTTTCCAAGGCCAACTATTACAATAACAAGTCCAATATAGTATACCAAGTCTAACAATAACAAGTCCAATATGGTATACCAACGCCAACAATAAAAGATATAAACTAAATTTACATAAGATATACAAAAATTTAACTAGATTAGAATGATTTACAATGTTTAAACTACAATACGTTCGAATCAACTAAACTATGAGGATTTACATCCTATTAAGCTAAACTGACGTAAATATAATAAAATATATACAGATTATCTACAAAACCAAGTGTGCTGCTAAGGTGTATGAAGATCTACATCACTAGTCTCTTCGACGTCGCCAACCTACTCGGCTCGGAATCAGCACCCTCCTCGACATCGCCAACCTGCTCGGGATCGCCACCCTGTTGATACAATTAAACATATAACTCATTAGTCCATATGACAGAATAAAAAATACAACTAAATGAAATTACATAACATGCAAAATAGTCAACTTAAAATGAATAGTATACCTAAGAAGTCGAGGGCTGACTTATCATCGGCCCAAAAGCATCCATGAGTAGGGTAACCACCATCCGGACCACCTCATCGCGTATCGGGACGAACTGCTCCGGAGAGATACCCGTACTCTCTGCGGTGGCCCCAGCTGCAATATCCTGAGCAAGCTGGTGGAGGCGAGCACGGCTGGGCAGGTGCTGACGACGGAATATCGGATCCGTACCAACGTCTCCGACACCGTCGCCATAACCCTCTGGAATATGGCGTCGTCTAAGCCAACGCCCGTATGTGATGGTCCCACGGGTGTTCTCGGACGCGGACACTGGCTAGAGCCTGCAAAAATAAATATAATATTAATAAATAATCTATTAAATTTATTCATAGTTAAGAACTATACTAAAATTAATACCTCCAGGTAATGTATAGGCTGGTATCCTCGGCAACCCCAACACGCGATATCTGTTGGTAGTGCTATTGGGGGATCCTGAGATGCGACCCAAAGAGTCATCTCCTCATCCTGAGATAAACTAATCTCCGGCAGAGGAATGGTGAAATTTAACGTCTCAGAATCGCCCCTAGCAGTCCGCAATTCATCTATACACTAGTCTCGGAACTTCCGATACCGGTCCTA
Organism: Aralia elata; assembly: GCA_034770075.1. Taxonomy (NCBI): domain Eukaryota; kingdom Viridiplantae; phylum Streptophyta; class Magnoliopsida; order Apiales; family Araliaceae; genus Aralia; species Aralia elata. The sequence goes on along the minus strand of CM068381.1, from coordinate 32,074,671 downwards.
TAATTTATTATGTATGTGTGAGTTAATTAAATCATTATATTAATTCCGTAATATTAATAATTACCAATTATTATAACTAGTTGTATTACCCGTATAACTAATATTGCGGCTGGCATCGGCCTATCCATCGGCGTGTGGGCCCTATCCCAGAACTCGACTAGAGTAGTATTTTGGCCCAAGCTCTGTCGCATGGCCTAATAAATACATTAATTAATAGTGCCCGACTTTACTATAAATCCCGAGAATATTAAACTAAACATCTAAATAAAAATACATACCGATTTAACCTCCTGAAACGACTATAAGCCAGTCGTATGTACGATCCGAAGCTTTCCTCTATTCTTCTTCATTTGTTCGGACTTGGTCTTGAATGCAACATCATCCTAGTATACACATAGCATCCCAGACTGCCTCTGAGACGCTATGCGGCTGATGATCTCGTAATGTACTCCCGGGCTAGTCTTCAACTGCCCGGGCTCCTCTCTCCCTCATCTTGTATAGCTAGCCGGCGTAATTTTTCGCAATGTGTGCAATGACAACATCGTCGCCGGCTGCAACAGAGACGCCTTCCTCATATCTAAAATATATCTAAAGTAAAGTCAAAAAATACGTATCAGTAAACTTTTGAATATATTTTATAAATAAGTAGGATCAATTTTTGATGAATTAATTAAATGCGACTTACGTGAAACTCGCGCAACACTGTGGCTATAAAGGATGCATCATACCGCGCGTACTGGCTAAATTGTATGCACCTTGTAGAGAGGTGCGTAGCGCAGATAACGTGTATGCTCGCCTTAGCGAAAGGGTCCATAATACTACAACATAAAAAAACAAACAAATTTAAATTTACTTGTGCAATCACATAATAGGACTATTTTAATTGAACATGATATATTATATTTGAAACTTACTAGCTCGAGCCGACATCAACAGCGACTATATGTGGAACTGCCGACGGATGGCCTAATAAATCGAGGTTAGTCCCTCGGCTCCGTCGACTTCTAGCATCTGTACGTATATGTCATGACATTGTTTTAATATATTATATAAGATTTGTTCATAAACTATAAAAAGGTAAACAAAATGAATAAACCTAACCAAAACGATGTTAACTTGCCATATTGATTCCTAATTAGATTAAATGTCTACCAAGCAACATAAAGGTTATAAAAACACATTAAAAGGCTGAGATTAGAGGGGATCTTGCTACTTTTTGCTAACCCTAGAATTGAAGAAAGATTGGTGGCTTGAAGCAAGAGATTATCACGAAGGAAGATCAAGATAGGAGGCTAACGAGGATATCAAGGATTGCTTCAGAAGAGTTTTTCCTTTCTTCTTTTATCTTTTTATTTTGTAATTCTTGGATAATAGTTTACTTGTGGATTGTGGTTATTAATTCATTCATGAACTAATTTCTATTTAAGATTACAATGGATCTTATTGCGTAGTTTATTTTAATATGCTTCCTTATTAGTTTTTTTTAACTGTTATGGGATTGTCTATTATGGTTTGTAATTAATTGCTTAATTGTTTGATCATAATCTATATCAACTCAGGAGATGAAGTATAGATTTAGATCTGATCATAATAGCATGTGATTGTATTTTCTGCATTGTGATGGAAATCATGATTTGTGTTTAGGATAGGGATATACCTTTACGCTGCATGTAATCTGATAGAGAACCTGTGCTTTAAATCTTTTTTAATTATAATTCACATTGGGATATAGTGAATTAGTTAATTAGAGTGTTCACCTTAATTTTATCATCTGTGAAATTAAGTTTATTTGTTTATGATATATCGAGAGATAGTCATAAATATTGAGGAGTTCTTGATTAACAATCCGGAATAGTTAGCATAACTTAACAGGAAGTGTATTGATCTAAGTGAAGCAATAAGTTAAATTGTAGTCTTAAGTCTTCATTATCTGGTTTCAATCTAGTGGTATTTAGTATTAGTTTAATTAAATATTTTAATTTCCTAAATTCACAATCTTAAAGTAATTGTTTAAATAAAATTAATTTGGTTAAAAGTTAGTACTTGCTAATTTTTATTAATGTGGGAACGTTACTCTACTTATACATTATTACTTGTTGACTGTGTATACTTGCATGTATTCATTGATTGCTTAATCTAATAAACAAGTTTTTGGTGCCATTGCCGGGGAATTAATTTAATAATTTTTACCAATATTAATTTCAATCAAATTAGTCTTAATTTAAACGTTTTTATTTATTTTATTCTTCTTCCTTTTCAGGCACTATGGCCAACTATGGCTATCAGTGGCCTTATACGAGAATGACTCATTCAAGAGCAATAGAGATTTATGAACTCGATGAATTATCAGTAGAGTTAGAGACACTTTCAAGGAAATTTGATGCTTTAGCAGCATAATCTATTCAAAGTGTAGCGATGATTTGTGATTATTGTGCTAGAAACCATCCGAGTCATCAATGTACCATCAATTTTGAGTCAGTACAGTATAGCGGTGACTACCCCAACAATTATGCCTATCCCAACAACTATCATCAGGATTGGGGGTATCACCCGAATTTTTCTTAGAGTCATAATAATCAAGTCCAAACTTTTACTCCAAGCCAATCATACACTCCAGAATTTCAGGATCCAGCCCCTCCACATGAAGAAGAAAGGAAACTGAGTTTAGAGGATGCCTTAGCGAAATTCATTACAGCTACGAAAAAGAGAATGAACGATCAAGATAATCTGTTAAACCAAGTAGATTTGAATGTGAAAAGCCAAACAGAGTCAATTAGAAACCTTGAGAACCAGGTAGAACAACTTTTTAACGCCATCAATAATCATCCTCAAGGTGAATTGTCAAGCGACATAGTTTCTGAGACTGATGGATTACCCGGGCTAAATCTGCAACTGGATGAGCCAAAAGATGTAGATGTTGAAAGAAAAGAGACAAATGGAGACCAGGAAAAGAAGGTCGACGAAGATCTTGATAGTGCCTCATGTACCTTCTCCATTAAAATTTAAGGATCCAGGTAGATTTGTAATCCCGTACCCATTTGGTAGTCATGTCATCAGCAAAGCTCTATGTGACATGAGAACTAGTATAACTTTGGAGCCATGGTAGGATGAGAAAGGAAAGATAAATGAAGAGCCAGTTGTGTTTGAAAAGATTCAATGCCACAATTCGTTCATAGACACAATTGGACAAATGCCTAGTTACTTGAAGGTCTTAAGGGAGATCCTATCTAAAAAGAACAAGTTAGGTGAATTTGAAATAATGGCCCTTACAGAAGCAAAACCCTCAAAAGTTACAGTATTATTGATGGATAGAGGGTTCCTCAATTTTCGAAGGGGAATTGGATAGAGAATTGAAGCAGTCAGGCTGACACTATAAAACAAGCGCTTATTGGGAGGTAACCCAAGTTTAATTTTTAGTTTTTGTTTTTAGTTATTTTATTAGGTTTCATAGTAGTTAATAAACTTACATTTTTTAGGATTTAATAAACTTGCTTCTAATGTGTTTACAGGTTATTCGAGTCCAATTCAAGTGTAGTGCCTTATTCATTTTTATTGTGCCTAGCTTATTCTTTAGACTTAGCAGACAAGGAGGAAGATTGCTATTTTCAGGGAAGTCCTCTACTTTACGTTTTTCTATCTTAGCCATTGAGGACAATGTCTAGCTTAAGTTTGGGGATGTGTTCTTATTTTATGTGGTACTTGTGTGTTTTAGGTTATTAGATTAATTTGCATTTTAGTTAGTATGTTTTTAGGATAGGTAAGCAATGGTTTGATTTGAATTTGATTATAGCCAAGGATAAGAAAATTTGTGATTAATATTTTTTAGCTCATGGAAAATTGAAAAACATACTTACATAGTTTATATTTCGACTTATTAGTTAGTTTTATATTGTTTATGATCTTTTTGCACTTCAAAGCACAAAATCCATATGTTTAGCTAGTTGGGAGCTTAAAAAAATAAAATTGGTTGAATGCTTATGAAAGATTTCATTGAAACTGAAAAAACTTATTTGAGCATCATTTGAAGCAGAAATTTAGGCATTAACATAAATTTGGGGAAAATTTTGGATTATTAAAAATTTTGAAAAATTGAAACCTTCTTGAGTTGGAATGATGAATAATGTGGTGGATTGAGATGGAGTGTAAAACGCACTCACCCATAAACACAGGCACGAGAAGGAGCGTAAAATACACTCGTGCGAGAGAAAGCGAGATAGAGCGTAAAATGCACTCGTTTAAAAGAAAGTGAGAGGGAGCATAAAATGCAGTCACTAAAAAAAGAAATAAAGAAATAAAGGAAAATTGTGTTTTAAAATACTTGGGAAGGGTTTAAGTGTGCTTAAATGTGCGAATTATCCTTTTGATCTTCTAAATTTTATGTTTTGTCTTTATTAGTAGAGATTGATATGAAAGTTAGTTTATAGAGTTGATTTGAAAATATTTTATGAGTGTTTGATTATATAATCTTATGTGAGTCATGGCTAGTTGAACATTTGGATGCACACACGCATTTAAAGGATCATGAGTAGATGTGAAACTGATGATTAAGTTGAAATTGTAATCTTTGCATGTTCTTAAAATTTTGCTTGAGTTATCGTTTTAAGAAAATCTTTGAGGCCATTGTTCAAATTCATATGGATTCATTGCTTGAGTAGTTGCTTGTTAGAATTCAGTTGTTTTAGTTTTGTTCTTAGTGTTTTGCTTGAGGACAAACAAAGATTCAAGTTTGGGGGTATTTGATGAGTGAGTTTTATACCTATAATTTGAGTACTTTTGACTTGATGATTTGTGAGTTTTCGAGTATTTTCTATTTATATTTATGTGCTTTTGTGTTTTTACATAGGAGAAGTAGTCAAATTGGAGAAGTATTGCAATTTTTAGCTTTTTAGAACGTTGACCTCCGGAGCTTCAATGGAGGTTTGGATTATGTTTGAATTTCGGAATATGAAAATGGTCTTAATGACGTTGTAGTGGACGTCTCAAGCTTTTCAGAAAGGTATGGTTTGCAAAAATTCAAGTTCGTTTGGGTCTCCAAGCAGTGTGTTAAAGTAAAACTAGTTAGAGTTGGATTCCTGTTCGGACTAGTGAATTTACAATGGCCATAACTTTTTATCCGGAAAGAGTTATGAGACGAGCCACCTGTCAAATCGAAGAGCAGGAAATTTTCTACAATCTGGTGTATAGCATTGGGGTGTTGGGTTAGAGCGTCGGGGCACTGGAGGGCAGAGAGCAAACGCGTTTTTGTTAAGTTTTGCTATCCTATTTGACTTAGGTCTTGCCATATTGATTCTTAATTGGATTAAATGTCTACCAAGCTATATAAAGGTTATAAAAACACATTAAAAGGCTGAGATTAAAGGGAATCTTGCTACTTTTTGCTAACCCTAGAATTGAAGAAAGATTGGAGGCTTGAAGCAAGAGATTATCACGAAGGAAGATCAAAATAGGAGGCTAACAAGGATATCAAGGATTGCTTCAAAAGAATTTTTTTCTTTCTTCTTTTATCTTTTTATTTTGTAATTATTGGATAATGGTTTATTTGCGGATTATGGTTATTAATTCATTCATGAACTAATTTATATTTAAGATTACAATGGATCTTATTGCGTAGTTTATTTTAATATGCTTCCTTGTTAGTTTTTGTTAACTATTATGGGATTGTCTATTATGGTTTGTGATTAATTACTTAATTGTCTGATTAACAATTATCGCGACAATCTTTATGAACTCTGGAGATGAAGTATAGATTTAGATCTGATCATAATAGCATGTGATTGTGTTTTCTGCATTGTAATGGAATTCATGATTTGTATTTAGGATAGAGATATACCTTTATGCCGCGTGTAATCTGATAGAGAACATGTGCTTTAAATTTTTTTAATTATAATTCACATAGGTATATAGTAAATTAGTTAACTAGGGTGTTCACCTTAATTTTATCATCTGTGAATTTAAGTTGATTTGTTTATGATATATCGGGAGATGGTCATAAATATTGAGGAGTTCTCGATTAACAATCCGGAATAGTTAGCATAACTTAACAGGAAGTGTATTGATCTAAGTGAAGCAATAAGTTAAATTGTAGTCTTAAGTCTTCATTATCTGGTTTCAATCTAGTGGTATTTAGTATTAGTTTAATTAAATATTTTAATTTCATAAATTCACAATCTTAAAGTAATTGTTTAAATAAAATTAATTTGGTTAAAAGTTAGTACTTGATAATTTTTATTAAATAATTTCTCGTGGGAACAATACTCTACTTATACTTTATTACTTATTGACTGTGTATACTTGCATGTATTCATTGATTGCTTAATCTAATAAACACATGTCCATACTAAGCTTCATCTGGCACAATAGATTTGTAGGTCCCTTTGTTGATTAAAATATAGGTATGTCATCGTAATTAAATTATGAGAAAGGATTACTTTTTTGTGTTTTTTTCTTTTAATTTATTTTTGATAGTAATTGTGGAAAGAGTGTAGTTATATATGATGACTAATTTATGTGGTTGTAAACAACGGTACATGTAGATACATGAGATAAGAGATTAGGAGAGAATTAAGAATGACATCACCCTAATTGTATCTTATCACTTAAAGTTCCAAGTAATTCAATTTAACTTCATTTGTCGACATATAAATCATTTTTCTTGCCGAAATACTCTCTCCTGCCCAAAATTGTCCCTTCTACTTCAAAGAGAGTCCCCCGCTATATATCAGGATAAATTTATGTCAATATTAAATGTCGACCAATGTGGATACATGAGATAGAAATGAATTAAGAAGGGGTCCCTATGTATTATTATTCTTTTTTATCGTTTAGAGTTACGCGTTAATCGCAATCTAACTTCGTCATGAAATTTGTTGACATATATATCATTTTCCTTTCAAAAATAGAGTAAAAAGTAATATGTTTAATCATATCTTAGCTTTCACTTGATATCAATTTTGCTATTTAAACTAAAGTTAGGAGGTTACTTTTATGAGAATTGAAAGAAATTGTTTGAACAAGGGAGAGCTTAGAATTGAAGAACAGCAAAGAAGATTTCAGAACTAGCGATGAAGAAATAGAGGAGATATGTTTACAGGAGGCGAATTAGTGGGCATAAAATCTTTAAACGTAGAGAGCAATTGGGGGGCCAAAGGAAGTTGAATCATGTATTGCATAGGCAGTGATGTTGTGTTCAGAGGCTTTTTTCAAGGTGGAATCCAAACACTTGTAGTTGTGGATTAAACTATCAGGTTATAGCTGGGTTAGGGTAGCCATTCATGTTGGAGCAACTTTCGTTGGAGAAAAGATTTGAGCTTCTAAGAGTTCCCTAATGCATGGTCTCCAAATTTGTTCCGGCTTTTACTGAGATGGGGTTGAAGGATTTTTTCAACAGGGGTGATGCATATTTTTGTTGTTACTGCTATTGTATCTTGGGTTTGCATATTAGAAGTTATTGTTTGGGATTTTTGTGATTCATTGTGAGCAATCCAAATCTTTTGGATTTAATGTCATATTTGCTGATCAAATAAAATAAAATCTTATCATGCTCACTTTCAAAAACGAAACTTTTTTTTTATTAAGATCTGTCTTGGATTTCTTCCTTTTGAACATAAAAAAACGCTTTTCATGCTAAGAAATTAAAGGCCAATTGTGGATGTAAAAAAGTAGAACAACCTCATAATAAAAAGAGCTCCTCACGAGTCACGTTCTTTCAACAACAACAAAAAAACAAAAAAAACAAACAAAATTGTTTGGTCCTTTCTAATTTTTTTTTCTTGGCTAATTCAATCTATTATGATCGAGGTACCAAGAATACATCTATTACTATATATAACAACAATTAAAATGAAAATCTTATCCAAATTAATTGAGTTATTTTGATTGGTCGAGTTAGTTCCGACTTTAATGATAATATAATGTATGTCATGTTTATAGTTATGCTAAATTTTTCGTATTTTTTGTTGTATTATTCTAAAGGTATACATACATGTATTAAAAAAAATACAATGATTTTGATATGCATATAACTCTTCAATTTCATGTTTAATGTATTACTACTATCCATATTATAATATTTATACACAAATTATAATATCAAATAATACACACTATAATTTTATATTATATTATTGATACTCACCCTGTCTTATAAAGGTTATCAATCTAGTACTATCTAGCACGTAATTACGTACGATGAAAGACTACAGACACTAATAAAGCTATAAGGGCTATATCAATAGTGGCAACTTGCGAACAATTTGTAGAATAAAGTATATTGAAACTGAATTAATTAAAATTGACATTTACAAATTAAGCTCGACACCACTTTCATAATTACTCAACTAAAAACTTTCTGTTTGTCATCTCATGGTGTTCTAGGTTTAATTAATTAATTTGTTGATCCGTATCAAGACTTAAATTGTGAAATGTACGATATTAACAATCATATTATATATAGCTAGACTGTTGAAATTGTTGGAAGTTGGAAACAATAATTAATAATGCTGCTTATGCAAAATTACATTTAATGATATTTTTATAATTGTTCTAGCGACATTCAGACACTTTAAACGATACTTTTTGTTCTGCCAAGTGCTAACATCATTTTTTCTGTGACAATATCAAATGTCATCTTATATATGTTAACATGAGTAATGTTATAGATACAAACTATACACAAAAAGTTATACAAAAATAATATATATATATATATATATATATATATATATATATATATAATGAAGATGGAGTAATTGAATGTTTTACATATTTTTATTGATAAGCAATACATGAGTCATACTATTAGTACACATATTATTCATGCTAATGTATAGTTTGATAAATATTGTTATTAGTAATAATAATTAGCCAGCCTAATTATACTATATTGAAAAAATTATTTGTTTTTTTGAATTAATTAGTTTAATTAAGTTGTTTCCTGGTTATGATTTTCTGATTAAATTAGCTCAATCGTCTAAAAAATTTTTAAAAATAAAATAAAATAAAAAACTGAATTCTAACCATTCTATCAGAGCAAACAGTACGTCTATATATATATGATTCTAAATGAGTTAGCTGCATCATGATAATTGAACATCATAATCATTCAAGCGCGCGTGTTCATCATATAGATAGGAAGCAGTGACCACTGATGATGAATCATACTAGTGTATGAACTCATAATGGGCAAAGAATTGTACTTCCTCAGTTCTAAATTAAGAGTTTCATTTAAAAATATTTATCTTACCAAAATTTATGGATCTTTAAAGGTAATCCTTAATACAATAAAAATAACAATCTTTAATATCAAATAAAAGTTAGATTTAATCATCTTTTGAGTGTGTGTGTGTGTATATATATATATATATATATATATATATATATATATATATATATATGTGTGTGTGTGTGTGTGTGTGTGTGTGAACATAATTGGAATATTATGCTCCCTCCGTCCCAAATTAATTGCTCAGTTTTGATTTTTTAAAGTCAAATTGACTATTTTTAAAACTAATATTTTTACTATTTTTGCTAAAATATAGGTGAAGAGATTATAATCAAAAGAAAGTATATACAATTTATTAGTAACCCCAATTTTTATAATTTTAGAAATATATTTATATATACTTAATTATTAATTCTAAAATTAGTCAATTTGACTTAAAAAAGTCAAAACTGAGCAATTAAAAATCGTGATATTTCACATGAATCCTACATCAGATAAATTTAAGAGTTTAGATAGATTAGTAAGTATGGTGAAACCTCAACCTAATACATTAACTTTTTAGGTAAAGAGATCATCTAACATACTTGTTGCGCCCAAGTGGTACGTATCAGAGCCTATAATTTGATGGACACAAGTATCAGGTTGGTACTTCGCATGGGAGTCATTCGCAGACCGCGTGTTATACTTATTAGGTCAGTCTATATAGGTGTGTACTGTATTAGTGATACCGCTACACTTTTCGTGCATTAAGACAAGTGGATGTGCCTGTTTTTCTTGTTCAAACATGGAATACTTGTAACTCAAATATTTGTACAAGGATAAAATTAATGATGTAATCATGAATATTCTCAATGGACATAGGTGGCAATGTAATTGATTTGTTTGATTTATATGCTTGTTTTTTGCTTACTTAAAACGGCTACTAGCTAGACAGATGAGTAATGCTTTATTATTTACGGAGAGGGATCCTACTTGGGTCTTTGAGATAAGGTTGACCCGGAATATCTTCAGCCAATCAATAGTTGTTTTTGTTAAGAGGGTAGCCGTTATTTATGAATTTTGAGGCATGCAGACAATAGTGTTTACGCCCTTTGTCATCCAGAATATGAGAGTAATTTGTTTAGAATACAAATTTTGAAGGAGAATGAATATTTTTACAAGTAAAAGTGATAATTTTATAAATTCTTTTTCACATGAATAATAAATAGATCTCACATTCATGTGAGACAAAACTTGTAAAAATATTAAATTTTACTTGTAAAAATATTCATTCTCTAAAAACTTTTTTATTACAAATAAAAATTATTTAATTCACAAATGTTATATTTTAAATTCAGATTCAACCGCACAAGTCCGATCTAAAAGGCACCAAGTGTTATCTCTGTAAAAACTATAAACATCAATAATCGAACATCCCTGGCCCACAATACTTCAGAAAGTCACATATTTAGTGTATTTTTTCCCTTTCTTGTAAAACTAGCTTAAGTATCGTACTATAGTTCACTTCCAAAATAAAAAATAAAAAAATAAAAAATAATACTTTTTCCGTCTCAAGATAAAAGTCTTCTATTGACTTTTGTGGTCAAATTGACCATTTTTAAAATTAACAATTAAACATATATATTTAGATTTTCAAAAAAGCAAACATTGAGATTAGTACTAAATTGTATGTAGTTTAAAGTCAAATTGACCATTTTTAAAACTAATCTTTTTACTATTTTTGCTAAAATATAGGTGAAGAGATTATAATCAAAAGAAAGTATATACAATTTATTACTAAGCTCAATTTTTATAATTTTAGAAATATATTTATATATGCTTAATTATTAATTCTAAAAATAGTCAATTTGACTTACAAAAGTCAAAACTGAACGATTAATTTAGGACGGAGGGAATATAATATTTATACACAAATTATAAAACAGTAAAGATAGGCGGACCGGCCAATTGGCCCGGAAAATTGGACCGGTCCCCTTATTTTTACATGTTCTCTTGCTTTTTTTTTTTTTTTTTTTTGGGATTGAGTTCAAACATATTTCTACTATGAATTTAAAAAAAAAATTAGGAAAAAACATAAAAAATTAGGTCCAATTTGGATATATATCAAAAAAATGATAGTTTGGGGCCCATACTATCATTTTTTTGATATATATCCAAATTGGACCGAATTTTTTATGTTTTTTCCTAATTTTTTTTTTAAATCCATAGTAGAAATATGTTTGAACTCAATCCCAAAAAAAAAAAAAAAAAAAAAGCAAGAGAAATAGAAAATGTCTAATTTTTGGGTCTAATTTTCGGGTCCCTGTAGGAAGACTCATTATAAAATCAAATAATACACACTATAATTTTATATTATATTATTGATACTCACCCTGTCTTATAAAAGTTATCAATCTAGTACTATCTAGCACGTAATTACGTACGATGAAAGACTATAGACACTAATAAAGCTATAAGGGCTATATCAATAGTGGCAACTTGCGAACAATTTGTAGAATAAAGTATATTGAAACTGAATTAATTAAAATTGACATTTACAAATTAAGCTCGACACCACTTTCATAATTACTCAACTAAAAACTTTCTGTTTGTCATCTCATGGTGTTCTAGGTTTAATTAATTAATTTGTTGATCCGTATCGAGACTTAAATTGTGAAATGTACGATATTAACAATCATATATCTAAACAATCATATTATCTATACCTAGACTGTTGAAATTGTTGGAAGTTGGAACAATAATAATGCTGCTTATGCAAAATTACATTTAATGATATTTTTATAATTGTTCTAGCGACACTCAGACACTTTAAACGATATTTCTTGTTCTGCCAAGTGCCAACATCATTTTTTCTGTGACAATATCAAATGTCATCTTATATATGTTAATATGAGTAATGTTATAGATACAAACTATACACAAAAAGTTATACAAAAACAATATATATATATAGGCTCAAGATCAGGTCCGGGAGTCCGGACCTGATTAAAATGCGGACCCAAATTTTTTTTTTTCGTTTTTTTTTTCAAAACAGTTAATAAAAAATATATAATAATTTTTGGTGTTGAAAAAAATTATTAAAACAGTGTTTTGGGTGTGATTTGGATACATATAACAAACAGTGTTGTATAGTTTGTACAATACTGTTTGTTATATGTATCCAAATCACACCCAAAATACTGTTTTAATAATTTTTTTCAACACCAAAAATTATTATATAGTTTGTTCATCATATAGATAGGAAGCAGTGACCAATGATGATGAATCATACTAGTGTATGTACTCATAATGGGCAAAGAATTGTACTTCCTAAGTTCTAAATTAAGAGTTTCATTTAAAAATATTTATCTTACGAAAATTCATGGATCTTTAAAGGTAATCCTTAACACAATAAAAATAACAATCTTTTATATCAAATAAAAGTTAGATTTAATCATCTTTTGAGTATATATATATGTGAACATAATTGGAATATTATGTACTATCTTTCACCCTATTTTTAAAAAAGAATCATTTGGTAAAGGGCGTTCAAATTAAACGGAGAGGAACCTACATTATAAAAAGGGAAAATGAGACTCTAATTTTGAGATGGACAAAATACATAAGCATGCAATGCAATTGATCTCGCGTGATTATAGTTGATGAAAAAAAGAAGGAAAAAAAATGAAAGAAAGAGGTAAGAAAAGGGAGAATTAATATATTTTATGATAAAATTAAAAGAATTAAAAAGAAAGACATTAGAGGTGTGAAATGGGTTAACAGCATTGGAGCGTTGGAGGGTGGGTAGTTCATGAGCCATTGACCAAACCCTAACTGTCACAGGCAAACAAAAAGACTTGTTCTTCTCCTCTTAATTAGACGAAAGACTTTTTTTTTATCAGTATACGGTGCTTTTAGTACGTTAAAAATAGAGAATGAATATTTTTACAAGTAAAAGTGATAATTTCACAAATTCTTTTTCATATGAATAATAAATAGATTTCACATTCATGTAAGACAAAGCTTGTAGAAATATTAAATTTTACTTGTAAAAATATTAATTCTTTAAAAACTTTTTTGTTACAAATAAAAATTATTTAATTTACAAACATTATATTTTAAATTCAGATTCAACCGCACTAGTGCGATCTAAAAGGCACCAAGTGTTATCTCTATAAAAATTATAAACATCAATAATCGAACATACCTGGCCTACCATACTTCAAAATGTCATATATTTAATGTATTTTTTCCCTTTCTTGTAAAACTAGCTTAAGTATCGTACTATAGTTCACTTCCAAAATAAAAAATAAAAAATAATATTCTTTCTGTCTTAAGATAAAAGTCTTTCATTGATTTTTGTGGTCAAATTGACCATTTTTAAAATTAACAATTAAACATATATATTTAGATTTTCGAAAAATCAAACATTGAGATTAGTACTAAATTGTACGTAGTTTATAGGCTTTATATATATATATATATATATATATATATATATATATATATATATATAAATATAAAAAGTAGTTCACTTGAATCATCTAACAAAGCAGCTACATATAATGTATTGTTGGCTTTTTCCAACTAAACCCATTTACCTCTTCTTCTCTCTCTTCCCCTTCATTCAATGCTAGCTGAGAATTTAAGGACAGACTACTTCTTTCCTGCCAAATTAGTTGAGAATACAACACCCTATACTTATTTGTCTTTCATCATTCTACTAATATATATATATATATATATATATATATATATATATATACACACATATATTATACATATATAGAGAGAAAAAAGAGAGATATTATGTGCCTGCAGCTGGTTTGCATAACAGAGACATACTAATAATTATGATAAAAGTAGTTGTTTACTTTGTTAGATAGGATATATAGCTACTGGTTTGCTCTCCTTCCCTCCAACGACCTCTGTTGGCATTTAATGTCCCAATGTTTGGCGTAGCTGTTTCTTCGAAATCCTTTTACACAAATTTAAGTAATCTTATTTTCTAAATTTCTACAACTTGTCGGCCCGCTTATTAATTGCCTCCCTTTCCTTTTTATATAAAACACTCATTTCTCTACGTACTTTCACTCACACCCCCTTCATCTCTTCTTCCTTCTCTCTCTCTCTCTCTCAACTCACATTGTCCTCATTTCAGTCACACTTAGCTCAACCGCTATATTCACTGCAAAGTGTCAAAACCCACTTTAATTCTGGTTTTTGGAGTTGTTATCGTGGTTTGCCGGCCAACCAAAGGTGGTTTCCGGTGGTGCTTATAATATTCAAATAATTAATTGTTGGGGTTTGTTTAATTACTGCGCTGATTGTTTGGATGGATACATCAACGGTCATGATCATTTTATCGGTGATGGCGGTTTATTGGGTGTGGTTTAGGTCCATGGCGCGGTCGCTGAAGGGTCCACGTGTCTGGCCCTTATTGGGCAGTCTTCCGGGATTGATTGAGCACTCTAATCGAATGCATGACTGGATAGCTGACAACCTACGAGCGTGTGGCGGCACGTACCAGACCTGCATATCTGCGATCCCGTTTCTAGCGAGGAAGCAGGGGCTCGTGACGGTCACGTGCGATCCCAAGAACTTGGAGCATATTTTGAAGCTTAGGTTCGATAATTACCCGAAGGGTCCTACTTGGCAGAGTGTGTTCCATGATTTGCTGGGGGAGGGGATCTTTAATTCTGATGGTGACACGTGGGTGTTCCAGCGTAAGACCGCCGCACTGGAATTCACCACAAGGACATTGCGCCAAGCCATGGCTAGGTGGGTTAGCCGAGCTATTAAGCTCCGGTTTTGCCCGATTCTCAAGACGGCTCAGGTTGAAGGCAAGCCTGTTGATTTGCAGGACCTCTTGCTTCGGCTCACTTTCGATAACATATGCGGCTTGGCTTTTGGTAAGGACCCAGAGACTCTTTCCCCTGGCCTACCTGATAACAGCTTCGCCTCGGCTTTTGACCGAGCCACTGAGGCCACGCTGCAACGCTTTATTTTGCCGGAGACGATTTGGAAGCTGAAGAAATGGCTTCGGCTCGGAATGGAAGTCAGCTTGACCCAAAGCGTTAAACATGTGGACCAGTACTTGCAATCAGTCATCAACACACGTAAGCTCGAGCTGCTAAGTCAGCAAAACGGCAGTGGTGGGGTTCCACATGATGACCTTCTCTCAAGGTTCATGAAGAAAAAGGAATCCTACACCGACGAATTCCTCCAACACGTGGCACTCAACTTCATCCTAGCTGGACGTGACACGTCATCAGTGGCGCTGAGCTGGTTCTTCTGGCTTGTCAGTCGCAACCCAAGAGTGGAACAAAAAATATTAACTGAGATATGCACCGTTCTGATGGAGACACGTGGCAGTGACACCAACAAGTGGCTAGAGGATCCCCTAGTGTTTGATGAAGTTGACCGATTGATATACCTTAAGGCAGCATTATCCGAGACCCTAAGGCTATACCCATCTGTCCCGGAGGACTCAAAGCACGTGATCTCCGACGATATATTGCCGGACGGCACAGTTGTTCCGGCAGGTTCATCGATCACGTATTCTATATATTCATCTGGACGGATGAAATTTATTTGGGGCGAAGATTGCCTAGAATTTCGACCCGAGAGGTGGTTATCAGAAAATGGTACAAAATTTGAAGCTAAAGATCCATTCAAATTTGTTTCGTTCAATGCGGGTCCAAGAATATGTTTGGGTAAGGATTTGGCCTATTTGCAAATGAAGTCGATAGCGGCCGCGTTGCTGCTGCGCCACCGGTTGACGGTGACAGCCGGGCACCGTGTGGAGCAGAAAATGTCATTGACATTGTTTATGAAATATGGACTCATGGTTGATGTGCACCCTAGGGACTTAACCCCAATATTGGCTATTATAGGGGAGAAATCTGTATGCATGAGCGAGTCACGTGATGAGGAGCTTGAATATGTTCAACTAGTTGCTGAGGTTGCTTAGGAATTGGCTGGGGCTTGTGATGAGTTGAATTCTACTGTCGCATTATCTATTTCATCTACTGTTCTACTTCTATATACTACTGTCACTTAATCTTTATTTATTTAAATATAATTATTTGATAGCTAAATAAAGATTATATGAAAAACAATACATGAAATGGGACAACAGAAGAGAGAGCACGGGACAAAAGATTTGAATTCGGTTTGTGATATGTGAATATCATATGATGCATATTAGACTATATATCATCATATATATAGGGTTACTGGCTTTGATGTTCTTTTGTGAGAGGCATATCCAAAACCATTTGATCATGTTATGTTGGACTGACTGATCATATAGAATTCAACAGGATGCGTGGCTGTCACAAATGATCATCACTAGCGTTCGTCAGGTTTGAATATTTCCTCAATACACAACTTCTATGTACTAATATTGTTATTTGCTCTTTTATTTCCGTTGCCAAAAAGGAAGAAAAACTTGTCTAGTGTAAGAAAGTGATATAAAGTTGATTACACTTTTTTCTTTTTTTCTTTTTTCTTTTTTGTTGGTTTTGAAAGAAAATATATGTAATGCTAGCTGTTTAGTTGAAGAAATAAAATGCCAATTTTATCTATTTCCCAAAGTTGAAACATGATACTTTGATCAATTGTGAGTGAATGAATTATCATCATAATTAACTCAATTCATTTAAGATTGGTTGGACTTGAGTTCGCTTAGCGAATCGAGTTTAATTAAATAAATTTGGCATTTAGCATTTTTCATTTGAATATATTGAATTTATATTGTGTCATGTTCATTTAAAATATACTCAAGCATAACCTGACCATTTATTAAATAAGTTGAGTTTGTTCTCGCTAAAACTAGACTTATTTAAAGATCGAACTAACCTGACTTATTTAAGTATTAATTAAATTTGAATTCGAAAATGACAACTCAATTCATTTTATTCACATATGGATGTAAGTTTATAGTTCACCAACCTTTATAATTAACATACAATATAATTTCACTTTACAATAAGGTCAAAAAAAGAAGAATTTCGCTCTATTAGCCTTCCTACGCTGACGAATGCTTCTACTAATATTTGTTTAGGACTCTACATTATTGAGGCCTTAATGAGAAATCACCATCATATATTGTATATAGGCGGCCGACAATCTTATGACTTGTAATTTATATCTTTATCAATGATATTTCTTTAAGTGTATACTACAACTACTATATTGTACTATTAAATGAAAAACATCACCGATTTGTATCAACTAATTGTTGTTTCATTACCGAAACTTACGGCTACTAAATGTGTGTGCCTCCACTAAATTAAATTCTCTATGCGGTCGCCAGCTTGTAGGTTGTGGCCTTAATTACTTGTCAATTTCCTTATTCTTCTAATAAGATATAGTTTCAGACAAGTACGTATCATATGAGTTAAAGTTATATACCTGAAGTTTTATATATTGTAGACCCATTTAGGGTGATATTGTCATATTATATATCACTAATGTTTATAGCATAAATCAATTATATGTGTGTGATAATAAAAAGTTAAATAAAAACAAACTTATAATTCTGTACGAAGCATTAACGAGATATAGATAATAATTTATTATGTTATTTATTAAAATAATCAATTAAATGTAAGATAAATAATTAATTAAAATTTTGAGAAGATAATTGTAGTTCTTTGTTTTATTAAATATTTATTTAAATAATAAATTATTAATATATATTGTAGGTTTCTTCGATCAGTTATTATATAAACTAAATATTTGAATGGAGAGTAGATTTATTTAATTATGATTATGAGAAATAATTATTTAATTTTAGTTAGGTTTGTGATAGAATTCTATATTAATGTTTATATTAACAAAATTTATTTAAAATTCTAATACAAATAAAACTATGAAACTCAAGTTTTAATCAGTTTTAATTTAGCTATGACAATTAATTAGTAATAAATTCATTATAATTTTTGAACTAATTTTATAATTATTATATTTCAAAAAAAATCACATATGTTATTAATAAATTTAATCTTGTGATTTGGTAAGATTTCAAGTTTTAATGAATTTAGTTTAGTTAGGAGATAATTTAATAATGAAATTCACGACTAATATTAATATAGTTAATCACGTGATATGTTAAGGGATTTTTTGATATTAATATCTTATTAAAATTATAATAATAAAATTATTCTATATAAAATTCATTAAAATATACTATCTGTGATAAAAAAAAAAATCAATAATAGTAAAAAAAACTTAGAATAAAATTGATAAAACCAAAAGTAAAAATTCTTTAGAAGCTCTTTTTCCTTTAGATAGTTTTTTATTTGTTACAAATTTGGATAGTACTTAATTATACTAATTTGGATAGAAAAGAAAAAGGCTAAACCAAAAATTTGTGAAATCAAGTTTATGCTTTTAATTATATAGTTGATTACAAAATATGTGTGAGAAAAGGTTATAATTGATTACAAAATATGTGTGAGAAAAGATTAGAAAGATTTTAGGAATAAATTAAAATGTACATTGGAGAGAGAAAAAGAAGTTATATGTGACACAATCTCAAAAAGACAATTACTTTTTTCCTTCTCCTATTATATAATGGATAGATTATAAAGTTTTATAATTTTTTGTTATATTTATTATAGTTATTATTACATTTTAATTTTAGTATCCGGGTCAGCACAAATACAATATTTATTACAACTAATGCAGTAAAAAGTTGTAGAATTTTATGTTTACATGTAGTGTGATAATTTTATCCTAACCAAATCTATTATATATTATATTATATATACACGAGTAATGTCTTGTTAAGATTATGATATCAGTAACATTTTTGAGTAATTAATAAAAATTATACTTTTAAAAATTTTAAAACTTATCCTCACTTACATTGATAATTAGAAGAAATTAAGCGTGTAATCAAAATTTCTTTTCTTTTTGAATTTATTTGTTGGTGTTTCATTTTTTATTTATTTCTTTTTTGAAATACACAAGAGCTTGAAACTTGAAAGGTACAATATGTCAACAACACAAATCAGGTAGAGTATTAATTAGTGTACTATATATGAGTAATAATCTTGGAGAGAATAAATAAAAGCGAAATAAAGCGAAAGGTTATGAAAGATAGTGATGATTCACCAAATCAAGTTTTTAATCGGTTATCATTCTCATAGAGCAAATTGCAGTCACTTCCTTAATTAAAGGTATCCTTTCTGCAGCATCACTCAACTTTATGTCCCTATATATATATATATATATATATATATATATATATATATATATATATATATATATATATATATATATATATATATATATTACCTTTCGTACAAGTCATATTTATAAGGTCACGTACATTAAGATATCATTATCTTTTGAACAATTCAATATTTTATAAATAAATTAAGATATCATTATATTTCATTATATAAGGACTTCTTTTATACCTATATAAATAAAACAAAAAAAAATCTTAAAATATGATATTAATGTTCTGATAGTGTTTAAAGCGAATATACACACTTGATATATCATCTTTTAATGTTTTAGATTGATTTAAAAATATTTAAATGACTTTTATATTTTAGAATGGAAAGGACACTTTTTTCTTTATTTAAAGAGTATAATATACTCCCTCCGTCCTCAAAAAGATAACTAAAGGTATAATTTTTTTTGTCCTTAAAAAGATAAACTAAGTTACATAAAGTGAAGGGTAAATATATCATTTAGTGAGGTCTATTAATATAAAAAAAAAAGTATTGATCTCCTTATATAATCTTTTAGGGCCTCTAAAGATAAATTTGAAACTTTTTTAATATCTTTCCTCTACTTTACTCTTTTCTTGATGTGTGAAAAATGTATTTTGCTCATCATTTTGAGGACGGAGGGAATATTTTTTTACATTATTAAAAGGTGTTGTTCGATTTCACAATTAGCAATTACGTGCAAGTATACACGATCAACAAGTAATATAATGATAAGAAGGTTGTCGATCACACTAGAAATTATAACTAATAATCACCTATTACTAAAATTATATCAAATTAACCTTATTTAAACAATTGAATTAAGTTTATATATATACTACCAAAAAATAGCCTTTTGTGATGGCTCAATTCCATCATATAAATTCAAAAAATTATCACAAAAGATTTTTGTGATGACTTTAGCCGTCACGAAGGCCATCTTGTATACCCTCATCATGAAAGCCTTTGTGTGATGGTTTTGACAATCACGCAAATGCTTAATGCTTTTGTGATGATTAATACAATCACATTAACACGTAATCTATTGTGATTATCAAAGTCATCACAAAAAACACATGACTTTAGAGTTCAAATGTAAGAACGTGAATATCTTTTTACGAACAATTTATTTTAATATATTAACTGTATCAAATGATACTTGTAAGATTCGAACCCTCCCCCCATTTGCAAACTAAATAACAAGTATTACCACTACACCAAAGCCTAAATTATGATTATAATTTTAAAACAAAATATAAAAGGAAACATATGTGAGTTGACTTATTAAACAAAATTAGTCCCACATAAGATTTGGTGATTGCAATGGCAGTCACAAATACTCTATAATGATGGTAAAATTAATCATCACTAAGAGCCATCATATATTTTATTATTTTGTGATGACTTGAAAATTCCATCACAAAATACATTCTTTTTGTAATTGCAAATAAAAGTCGTCACAAAAATCTATCTTTTTTAGTGATTGTTATGACCGTCATAAAATATTGTTTTGATTATTTTTTTCATTAAAATATTGGTGATAGCTTAAATGCAATCACGAAAAAGGTATATCTATAAGTGATGGCTTAGTGCGTCACAAAAAGAAAATTTATTTTGCGTGAAAAATTTGGTGATTGACATGGTCATCACAATTATAATACATTGATGGTAAAATTAGCCATCACTAAGAGCCATCATATATATTACTATTTTGTGATTGCTTAAAAAGTCCATCATTAATTATTATCTTTTGTGATTGCTTTTAAAAACTATCACAAAATTCCGTCACGTATTCTTATTTGTCTAGTAGTATATGGAATAAAAATAATAATTATTTTTAGTAGAATTAAAATTACTGAACAAAGATCAATATCAGATTAAGATACTAAGACTACAATATCCCCCAATACCTTATCTAAATCTCTTCACTCCCCTTTTAATTAAATAACCATAGCAAATCGTTAACTGAGAAATCAAACTTATTTATAAGCATCTTCCGATGATCATATAAAAATATCCCTTCTAATTAAGTCACTATATTCCTATGTGAAATAATTTAGAACAGATTCATTACATTCAAATTCTCAATAGTTACATGTAGCATATAGGTATATTCATATCCTATATACAATAGTTACATGTAGCATATATTCTTATCCTATACACAAATCACGTTATTCAATCCTAAGAAAAATAAACTAAATACATGTCATCATATTCAGATCTAAACACTATAATCCACCTTCTAATTTCATATAGGTTATCATAATAATTGCTAGCCAAACAATTATGTTGGAATCTGCATGACTTATATGATTTGATTTGATGATGAAAGATCATAAAGTATATTTGTATCAGCAAGTTTGTAAAGTCCTTCTTCGTGATCTAATGTACAAGGACTTAGAGCTAAAAGATCAAACGTGTTAGGTTGATCTCTTTGAGTTGATGAGAGGTTTAAATATGTACGTAAAGTTAGTCTGACAAAGCTGTAAGGAAAATTTGTTAGGTCGCAGAGTTATGGCTTCTATCGTAAAGTGAATAGAATCGTAAAGCGAAGCAGAGCTCACACAGTAAGAACTGAACGTAGAGTGCTTTGGAAAGTCGTAAGGCTAAAGCCAAAAAGAGTGAAGCATCTCCAAGATCGTTTAGCTGAAGAACGGTTCGCAGAGTTCAAGCTGTATCGTAAAGTCATCATCAGATCGTAGAATCAACACTACGAATTTACTTGGTCGTAAAGCAATCAATTTTGACAAACTGACATGGAAGATTTGTTTGTTGAGAATCCCGATAACTTTACCAAACATACTTGAGTAAAATCGAAGACCAAAGGGATATGTTTAACAGCTAGTTTGTTGAAAGCGACAGGTCAAAGTGTGGTAAAATTGCAGGCTGATGTGACATGCTAAACTCCAGAAAGCTGAAACTTAAACTCAAAATATCCACATCAAATATCTCAGAGTATCTGAAAAATGTGCCAACAGAAACCTAGCAACGGGAAGAAATCTCAAGCAGACTATAAAGGGCTACAAATTTTTAAAACACAAGTAACGAACAAGAAATCAACGAGCCAAAAAGTTTGTCCAAACTAAAGAACATACTATACGATTTGAACATCTGGTTCAAGCTGCTAAGTATTTGAGAAGAAGATATTAACGACATCTTAGCAGCCTGTTGCCAGATTGGAAGTTATCAAGATGTTCCTAGCTTATGCAGCCCACATGAAGTTCAAAGTTTTTCAAATAGATGTAAAAATGTGCATTTCTAAACGGTGAACTTCAAAAAGAAGTCTACTTTGAACAACCTCTAGGTTTTATCAACTCTACTCACTCTAATTATGTTTAAAAACTAGATAAAGTACTTTATGGTTTAAAGCAAGCACCTAGAGCATGGTATGAAACACTCACTAATTATCTTGTTGAAAATGAATTAACTAGAGGTAGAGTAGACATAACTCTATTCCTTATGAAGCATATGTTGCCTCTTTTTTAAACTTTAGCAAAAGAGCTCTAAATCATGCAAACATACATGCGTCAACAAGTAATACAGAGGAAGTAGAGTATCGTCCCACAGAGAAAGTGCTAATTCAAATCACTATGCATCAGTTCTATCACTATATTTATATGCTTAAACTAATAAACTCGATTATGATACCAAAATTAATTCAAAATTAATTAACAACTAAGGATACGCTTAATAATGCAATATATCAAAAATGGAACTAATGGGATCCTAACTTCATTTAATAGAACATCTAGTTACTACCATCATGCAAGAAAGTTCACATATCACAGAAAGCTAGCCAAGGACACTGATATAGACATAACCATTTGTCAATGTATTATGACCTGCTTACATAATATCCATAAACAATAGACACCATGCAATCATCACTATAACCAAAATCACTATATTTCTATGTGAAATTGCAATTCTATTGAATTTAAGCACAAGCCCTTATTTTGACTCTTACGGTGAAACAGTATATTTCTATCTGATCCACGAAATATCAAGTTATCCAAATTAGCCTCATATACGCAAGCTATCATGATTACAATCCATGCTCATACTTTATTTTTCAATTCCATACAAGCACTGAAAACAAATGGTGATCAAGCATTCATACATGCAAAACAACCATGATAGAGATTTCTCATGTTATGTAAAACAATCCAACAATCAAGCTTATAACTAAACTACATATTAAAATCTGTTAGAATCCCATAATGGAAATTAGTTCATGACTGAACCAAAAGCCATTATGGGATCAAAGTTACACATGAAAAATAAGCAAACAAATGAATGATAAAGGAATAGAACGATCAAACCCAATTGTTGATTATAATCCAAAGTGAAGTTCAAGCCCACATTAGAAACCAACCAACGAACAATAGAAATCCACAATAATTGAAATCCCCCAAAAAGAAAAAATATAGAATAAATTTCAATGATAGTCTAATACTTTTTTTTTCTTCGAGTCTCCTTCTCTCTCTCTAATTAATAAAAAAACCTAAATCCTCTTCTTCATTGGCCTCTTCCTCGTCATCCAGCCGCAACTCAGCATCCAAATTCGTGCATGAGCGCCTAAGGCGCTAGCCTAGTGCAAATCCTAGCGCTCTAGGCGCTAGGTCAGATCCCTGGAATTACAAAAATGACATCAAGCCAAATTTTTGTAATCCTTTCTCCACCAAATTAACTCTTTTGCCCCTCCAGCTCCATCCTACAATAAACAAACACAAAAAACAAATAAAATAATACTAAAAACACTTAAAGACCACAATAATTAAGTCTAACAAGACCTGATTCGTAGGTACAAAACCACTCATCAGCATAAAAGCAAAATATTATTAGTGCAAATCTATGTAGATGATATTATCTTTGGTTCTACTGACGAAAAATTATGTGAGAGATTTGCTAAGCTAATGAGTAGACCAGATATCATGTTCTCTACATGTATTTGTACTAGATTTCAAGCTAACCCTAAGGAATCTCATATAATTACTGTCAAAAGGATTTTCAGATATCTCAAGGGTACTCCATATTTGGGATTGTGGTATCCCAAGGAATCTCTATTTGATCTAATAGGATACTCTAATGCAGACTTTGTAGGATGTAAAATAGACAGGAAAGTACTAGCGGAACGTGTCAATTTCTAGGCAATAGACTTGTCTCATGGTTCAGCAAAAAGCAAAATTCAGTCTCAACATCTACTGCAGAGGCTGAATATATCACAGCTGGAAGTTGTTGTGCTCAAATCTTATGGATGAAGAACCAGCTAGCTGACTATGGGTTTGAATTCAAGTCTATTCCCATATTTTGTGATAATACTAGTACTATATTTATTACCCATAATCCTGTCATGCATTCAAGAACTAAGCACATAAACATCAGATATCATTTTATTAGAGACCATGTGCAAAACAAGAATATATCATTGCATTTTATTCCCACTGAAAATCAGCTAACAGATGTATTTACAAAACCACTAGATGAATCTAGATTCAACAAGTTAATAAGTGAATTAGGTATACTTAATTTGCATCCTTAGTTTTATATTTCAAAATGGTACTAACAAGTGCAAGCAAAAAATGAGAAGTTTTCGTAGAGTCAAAAGCGGATCATAAAACGATGATAGGATCGCTGACCTAAATAGGAAGGTCGTAGAGTTAACCATAATCACTCTATGAAAAATAAACTTAAGGCGGTTTTGCCTTATAGCGCGTAACAGTCATGCAAGTAAAGATAGGAAATTACTGCCATAAAGCTATAAAAACGCAGCACAAGAAGCGACGTGCAACAAATCATATCAAGCCACGTCTCCCACTCAGGAAAAATAAGAGGAGTAATATTAAAATCATTTCAAATTTTCCTCTGACCCTTACGATTCTCTCACTTTTCAAATCCGAAATCTTTATCTCTATTTTGCCCTAACTTTCAAACTTCAAAAGGCTTAGACATTTTTGTGATCTTTCAGCGAATCCAACTAAATGGCAGATGTTCAAATTGTGACTGGCATTCAGCTGTGCTCTGATAAGTTCGTACAAGAGGAGAAGAAGTTCAAGGATGTACTCAAGCTTGTGCGGGCAACTGGCTTCTCCGAATGTTTGGAAGCAAACACTCGAATTTACACCGAACTTATCTAGGAATTCTATCTAAATGTTGAGTATGTTAATGGGAGCCTGACCACTAAAGTTAAAGGCACGGTACTACAAATGGGAATCGAAGAAGTCAATCTAAACCTATGGTTTGTCAATCAAGGCATTACCTTCCTTGATGAGATTGATAAAAGGAATGATTAAAGCTAATGGGTCATCAGAAGAATCCCCAACTCAAGGGATACAAGAAGAAAGAATTTCCTCCATATGAGTTCCTTGCAGAGATAGTGGGCAAGTGTATCATCTGTAAAGACTCTGCTCATGACTCAGTTAGTGAACTACAACTGAGATTCATGACAACCATTATTCAGAAGAAGAAAATTAACTTTGGTGACATCTTTCTAAACTGGCTGGGAAACTGGATTGATGACTACGGCAAGAGGAAGGCAAAAGGAAAAGCTGTCCCTAAGATGTTTTATGGGAGATTAATAAGCATCATTCTAAAGAAGAGGTTAAGGAACAGGATTTTTGAGAAGAAAGGGGAGCCTCTAAACGCCAACAAAAGAATGATTCCCAGGTTATTCAATAACTGGAAGAGAAATCCAGTGAAGAATCTGAAGTCCAAACAATCTGAATGAGAAAGTGAGAGAACCATTAGTGAAGTCCAAAAGCCCATAAAAGGAAAAGGAAAAAGGAAAATAGCAGTTATTAAAGAAGAAGTATCTCAAGGGTCTATTGCTCCTGAAGCTCAGAGTGAGCCAGACTCTACGACTGATCAACCAATCAAGAAGAAGAAGAAAAAGATTCAAAAAGAAGTACCGACAATTGCTACGCAACCTCTAGATAGTTCCACAAAGCCAAAGGAAAAGGAAAAGGAAGAAGCGGATGTCAACACTCCTTTGTCTAAAATGATTTCAGAGAAGAAAAGGATTCTTCGTAAAAGGAAAGCTCTTGTTCAGCTTGAAGAGCAAGCTGGAGAATCCATACCCACTACGATTGTAGAGCATGAAGAAGAAGACAAAGAGGAAGATGAAGAAATCCCTGAGCTCACAAGAAAGAATAAAGGGAAACCTAGATCCTCCTCTGAAGCAAATACGGAAGTTGATTCTGCTGAGAAGACAGTCATGCTTGAATCACAAAGTGTCGTTCAGACATTGTTAGAGATAGCAACAGTATCTAAGTCAAGACCCACTGAAGGCTTGGCTATGAAGGATGACATTCCTAAGCCAAATGAAGAAATTGATCCAGCTGTGATGGTTTCTACATCTGAGCCCCAAGGGAATGAAGAAGTGACTATGACTGCTGAATAGCAAGAGCCTAAGGGAGCAAATGTTGAACTGACTGAGAAGGATTTAAGTCTTGAGCCTTAAACAAAGAAGAAAAAGAAAACAAAAGAAGAAAAGCAAAAGAAGAGAGAAGAGAAAAGAAAAAGGGAAGAGCAAAGAACCAAGTACAAAGAAGATTCTGCTCAATGATCGCTGCAATCTTCAAATACATCTTTACAAGTAAGTCACATTATTGAAGCAGTTGTAGATGAAGTTAATAAAGGGTTATGGCCCTACAATCGTAAAACCAGAGGATCCCACATCAGAGGGGGAGCAACCAATCAGATATTTAATTCCTCCTCCCTCCATTCCTTCTACATCTAAAGGGATTCGAAGGCGAATTGTACTTGAAGCATATGAGGATCCAAATGTCACCCTACCTGACAAATGGATAGGATCTGGTGAAAGACGAATGAGACTGGTCTCTTTAAGTAAAGATGAGCTCTGTGACTATCTCCTTGATCCGAAAATGGATCGTAACACCACACTCTACGATCCTAATCCTGTTAGTGATCAAATGCTCTACTTTCTGCCAATTATGCCGCTAGTGAAGGCTATCAGTTTAGGAGACCAGAGCTTTATTCGATGGTGATATTCTAGTTATCCAAGCTTACCTCTGGTAGCTCAAAATTTCCCACGAGTGCTTACTTACGCCACTAAGCTGATATGTTCTCAACCCCACAATCTCTCTTCAATCTATAAAAAGGTACATATTATCCCACTCTCATTTCTAAATCATGTTTTTCCTTCATTTGACTGGAACAAGGGTGTTGAAGATTCAATTTCTCAAGTCTATGAACCATTGACTTCTTCACACCTTGCACCAACTACGCCAATACCAAGTTCCTCAATCATAGAGTCTCAAAACCCTACAATTGATATCGAGAATACGAGTTCTCCAGTCGTAGAGCTTACACACTTTACGCCTGATGTACAAACATCATTCTCTCCGCTCGTAGAATCTCAAAACCTTACGATCGATGTTCATAATTCTACCTCTTCAGTACAGCACACAGAATCTCCATCACCAATTCATGTGTCCACCTTTCTAGCAACACCAAATCAATCACCCATTCACTCCCACTCACAAACTACGTACTCCACAGTCAGATAAACTCAAAGCTCCTATTAGTGTATCTGCCAAACCATCACCAGTTAGTTCTCCCGTACATCCTCCCACACAAGAACATACTCCATCCATTCCATCTGATATTCCTTCTTCGTCCAAGAATGAATTCTTTGATCTACCTCTAGCACTAGTTCACCTATCCCAATGTCCTACAGACAGTTCTGCACTTCCACTTGATCGCATCATGACCCGTCTGGAAGCTATCCTCACTACTGCTCAATTGACTGAATTAACAACTACTGTGTCTCAAGACATAGAAGAAAAATCTAAGCAAAACTTTACTGAGTTTCGACATCAAATGACCGGCATTACTACTGTCGTCGGTCATCTACCTGGCAACTTGGGCAGAGAACTTCAAAAGCAATTGAAATCTATGTTCAAGGACATATCTGCGCGCCTTCATGATAGAGATAAATATTTCTCAAAGTTCTTAACAAACACAAATAGACAGTGCAGACCCTTCAGCAGCAGAATGAGCAGCCTATCAAATTGCTGACCTCTAAAGTATTTAAGCTCAACACTGGCTTATCTACCTTTAAACGTGATATGGAGTTAAATGCCAACACCACAACTACTTTAATCACCCAGTACAATGAGCATGCTGCTAATCGACAACGGGAAATCCGTGCTGATATAGCCATGAACTTCTCCCAGATCCAAGAGCTAGTAGACTTAGTCCAGCATCTCTCACGGGTGCATGATGACAAAAAGGGGAGAAGGGGCAAGGGGAGAAAGGAAGTGAAGGAAATAAGGGGAGACAGGGAGATAGGGGGAGACAGGGAAACAGACAGGGATCTTCTTCACGAAGGGAAGAATAGACCCCGCAAGGTTTACCAATAAAACAAGGATCGTCGAATGCAGTAATAAGGATTGACATAAGCATTCCATCCGACGATCCGACATATCTGAACAGAAATCTTCAAGGGACTCATATCGTAGGAAAAGAAAGAATACTCTTTCCTAACCTTGGTCCACGAGACTCTATTGAAGAAATCAGAAAGAAAAATGTTGAGTTACAAGAAGCTTCAGATCATAGAAGAATAGTTGAGAAGAAATGGCTTGCCTTCGAAAAGCCAAGAAAGAGGAAGAAATAGTAAGTCTGTTTTATCCATTCCTTGCTAGAATCTGATGAATTATGTAAAACAGTTTAAATATCAATAAATTCATCCTTTTAATCTAGCAATACAGTGGCTTACTGTATTTTAAGTCATATTTATATTTCAAGTAATGCATCTTAACTGTTATATGAAACTGCTGGTTTTGTCATCATCAAATAAGGGGAGATTGTTGGAATCTGCTGACTTATATGATTTGATTTGATGATGAAAGATCATAAAGTATATTTGTATCAGCAAGTTTGTAAAGTCCTTTTTCATGATCTAATGTACAAGGACTTAGAGCTTGAAGATCAAACGTGTTATGATCTCTTTGAGTTGATGAGAGGTTTAAATATGTACGTAAAGTTAGTCTGACAAAGTTGTAAGGAAAATTTGTTAGATCGTAGAGTTATGACTTCTATCGTAAAGTGAACAGAATCGTAAAGTGAAGCAGAACTCACACAGCAAGAACTGAACGTAGAGTGCTTCGGAAAGTCGCAAAGCTAAAGTCAAAAAGAGTGAAGCATCTCCAAGATCGTTTAGCTGAAGAAAGGTTCACAGAGTTCAAGTTGTATCGTAAAGTCATCATCAGATCGTAGAATCAACACTACGAATTTAGTTGGTCGTAGAGCAATCAATTCTGACAAACTGACATGGAAGATTTGTTTATTAAGAATCCCGATAACTTTACCAAACATACTTGAGTAAAATCAAAGACCAAAGGGATATGTCTAATAGCTAGTTTGCTGAAAGTGACGGGTCAACGTGGTTGGTGAAATTGCAGGCTGATGTGACATGCTAAACTCCAGAAAGCTGAAACTTAAACTCAAAATATCCACATCAAATATCTCAGAGTATC
Organism: Aralia elata; assembly: GCA_034770075.1. Lineage (NCBI taxonomy): Eukaryota > Viridiplantae > Streptophyta > Magnoliopsida > Apiales > Araliaceae > Aralia > Aralia elata. Next base: position 32,044,738 of record CM068381.1, on the reverse strand, counting down.
TGAAAAATGTGCCAACGGAAACCTAGCAATGGGAAGAAATCTCAAGTAGACTATAAAGGGCTACAAATTTTTAAAACACGAGTAACGAACAAGAAATCAACGAGCCAAAAAGTTTGTCCAAACTAAAGAACATACTTTACGATTTGAAGATCTAGTTCAAGCTGTTAAGTATTTGAGAAGAAGATATTAACGACATTTTAGCATCACCTCTCACCAACATTCATACAACTGTTCGTTCAGGTCTTAGTAACCATAAAGATTCTAAGTCTGCTGGGCTTAAAGAGTGCCTAGGGTACTGAGTTGATTCGAGTCTGCGGGGCTTGAAAAGGGCAAGAGTGTCCTTGTTTTTGTAGCTAAACTACCAAGTCTGCTGGGCTTGAAGAGGTCTTTGTGTCCTTGTCTTTGTGACTAAAATATCAAAGTCTGATGGACTTAAAGAGGGCAAGAGTGTCCTGATCATTGTGATCAAATTTGTAGTGGAATTCCTACCTGTTGAAGTAGAAGAGTAGAGTAGGAGTTGTTCAGTCTCCGAACCATTTAAAATCTCTTGTGTCATTTACATTTCTGTCATTACATTTTTTTTACTTAACTATTTGTGATTGTTATGTTAATTTAACCATGAACTAAAATTGTTCAACGTATCTTTAAGGGGAAATCTTTTAAATATCACATTTTTCCCTGTGCTAAATTAATCTGATTAACATTTGTTGCATAAAAGGTTTAAACAAGTAATTTTTAAAAGGATCTATTCAACCCCCTCTTCTAGATCTTAAGTGCCTTTGGGAAACAACAAATTAAAACATGAAGCACAAAATATGATAAACGATTTGCATATAATTACGATAATCAAAAAAAGAGTAAATTAATTCAAACTAAACATTGGGTACCATTATAATTTTAAATTAAAATTTAATTCATAACGAAATAAGAAAACATCATCCAAAATTTAAATAACATCCTCGGATTACAAAAAAAAATAGAGAACAAAAATTGTGTACCGCAACTCTCGATCTCCAAAACTCTGCCTTCAATCCTTGCTCTCTTTCACGTGTTCTCCCTTCCGTTCCTCGCAATATGATCACAAATCATTGCTTCAGTATCTCCTCCATAGCAGCCACAAAGTGTGTATTTAAAGGACCTCTCACACAACCTAGCAGATGTCGTATCCAACTAGAATTCATCAAAAGGCAGTGTCTCAATCCTAGCAAAACAGCACCTCAGCTCGACACACACCAGCCCCACAGCGCCTCCTCACAGTGCCTAGGCGCTGCACCTCCAGCGCCGCGATGACTATAACTAGCGCCTAGGCTCCGGCCTGCTCCCACGCACATGCGTGCCTATCCACATCCAACTGTTACACGCCACGCTTGACTGCTGCACATTGCTACTCATCGCCCTTTATCGCGCCAACTCGCGCCTGCATGCGTTTTGCTGGGCCCATATACTCCTCAACGCGCCTTATTACTGCTGGCCCATACCTTGCTTTAACTATCAGCTTCACTTTGACTAAAATGCAACCAATTTACTTCCAACTTTACTTCTTTATTCCTGCTTCCTTATCCTACACAAAAACAAATAAACCCATAAAAGTAACAGAAAATACTCGAAAGTTCACAAATCATTAAGCTAAAAATATTCAATTCGTAGGTATAAAACTCACTTATTAAATACCCCCAAACTTGAATCTTTGTTTATCCCTAAGCAAAACACTGATAATAACTACAGAAATAAAAATATAAAAATCAATCAACTCATGCAATGAATCAATTCGAACTTGAAAAACGACCTCAGAGATTTCTTTAAATAATAACTCTAGAAAAACTTCAAAACAATGCATTGCCCAAAGTTTCAACATATTTGTCAGTTTTACTTATGCTCTTGACCCTTTAAGTGTGTGTGTGTGTGTGTGTATGTCCAAACTGTTCAAACTAGTCATAACCTGGATAAGCTTAAGTAACCAAATGTTTCATAAAAGATATCTACCGCCAACTTTATACGCTTATTTTTCACACCACCCTCCACTAATGAAGACAACTCATAAACTAGGGGATCAGAAGAATTTTTCAAAAATTAAGCACATTAGGATCATTATTATTGTTCTCTACACCGCTTCCCAAGTATATTAATAAACCATTTTTTTTAATTCGGTGAATGCATTTTATATTCTATCTCACTTCCTATTAAACAAGTGCATTTTACGCTCCATCTCGCTTCCTGCATGCATTTATTAGTGAGTGTATTTTACCCTCCATCTCAACCCACCACATGATTCATTATTTCAACTTAGAAAGGTTCAATTTTTTCAGATAATCCAAGAAATATTTACCTAACTTATTTCCCCCAAACATATATTCTGCCTAAGATTTCATTTTGAATGATGCTCAAATAAGTTATAGATTTTCATTGATATCTCCCACAAGCATTTAACTAGATAAACCTTTTCTAAGTCACATTTAGTTCAAACAAATGGATAGGTTATAAGTTATGTGCTCAAAAGAAAAAGGATCACAAACAGTGTACTAACCAACAAAAAGTCAAAATATAGACAATGCACATTCATTGATTTTCCACAAGTTATTAACTAATTAATCATGTTCTTATCATTGGCCATAATCTTATTCACATCAACATCATTACCCAAGTAATACTAATTAAAAACAAAAATATAATATCTAAATGCATAGCTAACCAAATAAAAACATATAAAAAGTTAAATATCCCTAACCTTAAACTAGACATTGTCCTCAATGTATGAAATAAAACAAGTAAAAGATGAGAACTTCCCTGAGAACATGCTAGTTGGCATCGTCAGCGCCTTCTTCGTCTGCTGAGTCAGGAGTGTATTCGGAGAACATGAGAGGATTAGGGAACTGCACTTGGTTTGGGTCAGCATTGAAACCATAGTTAGCGAACATCTAGGCTAACGCAGAGTTGAAGTTCGTGGAGTACGCCATGAATGAGTCTAATCGTTGTGCAATTTGATCAATGCGTCTGTTTTGGCGTCAAGACTCCCGACGTAACACACGCACCTCGTCAGCTAGTGACCCCGTATGCAAAACAGTAGCAACCTGCGGGCGAGTCTCCGATGGTCCCTCAGCAGCCTGAGAAGTAGCAGCAATAATAAAATCGGCACCCCTTGGATGAGAGCTACTTCCTTCCCACACTTTATAGCAGTTAATGGTGCTATGATCGATTAATACCTTTGGTGGCTGAAGGACCTCATCGTCACTCCACGTGACCTTCGCTCACTTGTACAGCCCGCACATCAAGGACAGATGTGGTAACCCGCCAGTTGAACTACCTCGAATAACATGTGTGATAGAGTCCTGAATGACCTGGCCCACATTCACACTCTTGCTTGTAACTATGGTATAGAGTAGCACTGCTCTATCCTTGATCACGTCGCTGACATAGGTAGTCGGCATTAACTTGGCACATATAAACTATACCAAGTTTTGCCGTACCGGCTCAACAACTTGTTAAAGAAATTTATTACCTCCTCATTTCCCTTAGACTTCCAGTCCACACCAGGCCTACATAGAGTCTTGATCACTGTATCCAAGTCGAAGTCCTCGGTCATATATTCTGTAAACTCATCATTATTCGACATGTCTTCAATTTGATAATAGGCATTGATGTTTTGTTTGTTGTATGATACCACCTTGTCGCGAACTTGGACCACATAATCTTGGGCATCCTTTGCATTGGCATAGAATTCCTTAACAATAGAAATTACTGCGGCCTCGGGCTATTTCGTGAAGTCAAGCCAACCCCTTTCTATGATCATGGCTGCCAAACTTCCACTTTGAGTATTATGAAGTTTAAGGCCTCTTTCCAGAATCAACGTTTACCTGTTAGCACGGTGTGAAACCTTTTCGAAGCCTCTTCACTGACAAATCGCTTTTTATCATAGGCCTTAGAGGGCTTAAAACTCTCGCCTCGTTTCCTCTTGGAAGACGTGTTGAAGAAAGTATGCTAAGTAACCCAACAAATCACAAAGAGAATCAAATCCAACCAAGAACACCAACAACCCAATAATATTCCACAAAAATACTCAATCTACCAAAAATCAAACATGCACCTCCCAATTCTTCAACAATTAGTACCAAGAAACATGCACAAACCAATTTTCTTCCACACCAATCCAAGATATGAACTAAATAGCCCAAATTGAATCTCCCAATATGAGTTACTTACTTGTGGAAGAGAATCCAATCCATGTAAATGAAGAGATGGCAAGCCTTTGATACCTTGAATCCACTTGATACACTTTGAAATTAAAGCTTGTAGGAATATGAGAGATATGGATTGAGTGGAATTGAGAGAATTTTGTTGGAGAGGGAAAGTTAGGGCATGAATTGGATTAGGAGTGTTGTAAATTTTCCCCAAATTCCCATTATTGCTCTTTTTCTTTTTCTTTTTTGAATCTGATATGCAACGCTGTGGCGCCTGATTATAGCACCTAGGCACTCAACTAGTAGAATGCTTGAATGGGTCCAGTGCTGCAGCGCTCAAACTTAGCACTGCGGCGCTCGAGTTGCAGAATGTTTGGTTGGGGCCAGCGTCGCAGCACTCTAAGGCAGCGCCTAGGCGTTTGAACGTCAGTGTGCGTTGTCGCGCACGCCTGTGCCAACTTATTACCTTCTGCGCCTACATGCACTTTATTGCGCCCATCTGCGCCTTCGCGCGCCTCATTACTACTGGCGCATACCTTGCTTTAACTATCAACTTCACTTTGACTAAAATACAACCAATATGCTTCTAACTTTTCTTCTTTGTTCATGCTTCCTTATCTTACAAAAACAAATAAACCCATAAAAATTAACAGAAAAAACTCGAAAATTCACAAATCATCAAGTTAAAAATATTCACAATTAGTAATTATGTGTAAATATACATGATCAACAAGTAATATAATGATAAGAAGGTTGTCGATCCCACGAGGAATTATAACTAATAATCACCCATTACTAAAATTATATCAAATTAACCTTATTTAAGCAATTGAATTAAGTTTATGGAATAAAAATAAAAATTATTTTTACAAGAATTAAAATTACTGAACAAAGATCAATATCAGATTAAGATGCTAAGACTACAATTTTCCCCCAATGTCTCATCTAAATCTCTTCACTCCCCTTTTAATTAAATAACCACAACAAATCGTTAACTGAGAAATCAAAGTTATTTTTAAGCCTCTTCCGATGATCATATAAAAATATCCCTTCTAATTAAATCACTATATTCCTATGTGAAATAATTTAAAACAGATTCATTAAGTTTAGATTCATAATAGTTACATACAACATATAAGTATATTTTTATCCTATACACAAATCACGTTATTCAATCCTAAGAAAATAAACTAGATACATGTCATTATATTTAGATCTAAACACTATAAGCTACTTTCCAATTTTATATAGGATCATAAAATTATGGCCAAACAATTAAAACATGAAGCACAGAATATAATAAACGATTCACATATAATTACGATAATCAAAAAGAGAGTAAATTAATTCAAACTAAACATTGAGTTCCATTGTAATTTTAAATTAAAATTTAGTTCATAACGAAATAAGAAAACATCATCCAAAATTTAAATAACATCCTCGGATTACAAAAATAAAAGGAAAATAGTAGAAAACAAAAATTGTGTAGCGCAGCTCTCAATCCCCAAAACTCTGCCTTTAATTCTTATTCTCATTCGCGTGTTCTCCCTTCTGTTCCTTGCAATCTGAGCACAAATCTTTGCTTCGGTATCTCTTCCATAGCAACCACATAAAGTGTGTATTTAAAAGACCTCTCACGCGACCTAGCAGATGTCATATCCAACTAGAACTCATCAAAACGCAGCATCCCAATCCTAGCGAAACAGCACCTCAGCTCGACACGCAGCAGCGTCGCAGCGCCTCCTCACTGCGCCTAGGTGTTTGCCTTCTACACCTCCAGCGTCGCAGCGCCAACAACCAGCGCCTAGGCGTCGGCCTGCTCCCGCGCGTGTGCACTTATTCGCGCCCAACTGCCCCACGTTGCGTTGGAGTGCTGCACATTACTGCTCGTCGCCCTTTGTCGTGCCTGCATGCGCTTTGTTGTGCCCATCTGCGCCTCAGCGTGCCTCATTATTGCTAGCGCATGCCTTGCTTTAACTATCAGCTTCACTTTGACTAAAATGCAATCAATTTGCTTTCAACTTTACTTCTTTGTTCTTGCTTCTTTATCATACACAAAAACAAATAAATCTATAAAAAGTAACAGATAATACTCAAATATTCACACATCATCAAGTTAAAAATATTTAATTCGTAAGCATAAAACTCACTCATCAAGAGACCTAAAGAATATACACGTATATGTAATTTTTAATATAAATTTTTGGGAGCCTAAAGGACAAGTATAAAAAGTTATAAGGTGTAAAATAAAAAATCTAAAAGTTCAGGGTAACTTGGGCCCATACCTCCGTCCCTGGATCTAAAAGTCACATAATCTCAATCTTTAACATTATTTTTGTTTTTTTTGTTTTGTTTTTTTTTTTGTTTTTTATGTTTTTTGGCGGAGGACTAACACTGATTTTGATTTTGTTCCCACAATGCGACAAAATTACCCCTTAACATTTATAAATATGATAATCAAACTAGTCACCTGTCAATTTTAATTTAATTTTCTGAATAAGATATGGTTGGGTTTTCTGTATTTCCATCATCATCGTGCTTTATGGTATTAACTTAATGTGCTTGAGCAATAATTCACGAGTGCAATAAGAGGCAAATGGTCCCAAAACAGATCTACAAATTTGAGGTTGACCTCTAATTGCTTTGTGTTCACAAACATTCTAATTTTAAAAATTTCAAGAATATAATTTTATTCTACATTTATCTTTAAATATACTTAGTGCTAATTTAGTAGTAATAATATATTAAAATTGTGATGATAAATTTAAGGAGATTGTGTCATTAAATACTATCATAAAAAACAAAAGAATATGACTTTTTTTATATAATGAATTTTCTTCTAACAAATGAGACTCTTACGGATGAAAATAGACTATTATTTTTAGACTTGATAAAATATGGATTTAGTTTGATTTTGGTTTACATAAAATGATTATGGGTCCAAATAAGAACTAAAACCATATTATCTATTTTTAATATGATTTGTATGGTTTGAATCCAAATGGTTATAGTTTTAATATAGGTGGACGCATATTTTACCTTTTGAGATTTATGTACTTTCTTTCTTTTTATCTTCTTTTAATTAATTATCTCTCTCTAATTTTTCTAATACATTATCTTTCTAAAATAGATTAATATATTTTTTTCTCTTTAAAAATTTTTGTGTTTCCCTAAACAAATTTACACACTTTCTCTCTCTAGAAATTTTGTACTCTCTCTCTAAATTCTTTTATGCATTTTCTCTCTTAATTCTTTATTCACTTTCTCTGATTATACTTTATGGGCATGGTTCAATATTAGTGGTAATAAGACAAAATAAATACTATCGTTTCAATAAATTATTTGTTTTACAGGAGGAGCAACACAGAGCATATTTTTAATTTTTGACTGAGATTCACAAATAGTATAAATAAAAATAGATAGAATCAAAACTATTGTTGATTGAATGATACATAATGGGTGCAGAATAAATAAAAGGATCCTGCATTGCCACGTCTCAACTCTCAAGGGTTTATCAATCCCCCCTGTTTCTTGTGATTTTTTTATTTTTTATTTTTTGATACAAAAGGAACTATAATATATCACAAAAAGTCCTTAATTTACAAAACTAAATTATGTAATATCCAATAAAGTCTTTTCAAAACCATTGCAAATACACTGGAGAAATACTTATCAAGAAAACAACTAAACAATAATAAATATTATAAATTATCTAACTGATCCTATTAATTATAAAATACTAATTCTTTTTATAAATTTGAAGAAGGAAAATACTTGCTTCATTCTGAAATATAACATCATTATTTATTTTTTAAAATCAATTTAAGATATTTTTAAACTCAGAATTAATATAATAATAAATATTTATCTAAAAAATTTTACTAGTTGCAAAATTTATTATTTCATACTGTTCAGTGTTCAATGAATTTTTTTTAAAAGTTTGAAAGTGTTTTAATTTGAATTTTAAAATTTAGTAATAATCTTATAATTTAGAAAGAAAAAAAGTTAAAAATGCATGACATGGTTGATAAAAGCAAAATTGTTTTTGAACAATTTTGAAAAAATATAAGAGGATAAATTAGGAACACGTTCAAGGGAAAAAAAAAAAGAAAAAAGAAAGCAGCTGATGGACGAAGTAAGTACGGATCCTGCGGATCTGTAGAGGTAGTTTAACCGGTTTGGATCTATATTTTTTTTATTTTAAATATGGGTCTAAACTTTACCCAACATAAATAAATAAAAATAATTAACTAACCTAATTAATTTCAATTAATATAAATTGACCCAACAGTTAACTAACTAGATTGTCAAGCGTAATTATATTTAACCAATGGCATAACTAGGAAGGAACAGGAGGAGGCCATGACCCCTCTCCCTGCCCCTACCTAAGGCTGTAGAATGAACCAAATAACTCGAGCTCGATTTAGACTCGTTCGACTAAAAAATCGATTCGAGTTCGACTCAAAATATAAATGATACAAATATGAGCAAATTTTAAAATTTGATAAATTATTCGAACCTTTTCAAATTACAATTTTCTATTAATACTCCATATTCGCTCGAAAAGTTCAAACTGCTCGAACTCGATTCGAGATCGTGCTCGACTCGATAGCTAAACGAGCTTCAATCAAATCTGATTTCATTCTCGATAAATTTTGTGAACCAAATTTGAGCAACTCAATTCTCAGCTCGACTCGGTTCATTTACACCCCTACTCGTAGCCCTACCGGTCGTACTTGTTTGTGATACTTATAATATATAAATGTTTATAGCCTTGTTTTACTAAATGCTTATAGCCTTGTATATTATTCCTTTAAGGTCTCAAAATTATATATCTATTTTGAGTTATGAGTTTTTAAGTCATTTTATAAATTTTAAAATTAACAAAATTTATTTTTAAGTTTTGAAAACAACAAATATGATAACTGGTAAGCAGTATTCCTATTATTTTTATTATTATTTTATAATAGTTATTGGTTGTTTGTACTCGACTTAATTAAATTTGTATTGATCTTAAATTTTAAAATTTTATAAATTAATTTTAAAAAAAATAAATTTTATATCTAATTTTAGATCGAATAGGGTATATAATACATATAGCATATAGGCATTGTTGGTTCTAGAACTACTGAAGGCTTATTTACATATATCAAAATACAAATATAAATACATATTAATTTATTATTATTTTTATACTTATATTATTATATCAACTGTAATGTGCATTCTTTCGCTTTTTATTTGATAATGTTTTTTGTAAGAATTCATACTTCACAGCAACACATTGCTTGAGTTGTTAATTAACATTATATAGTTTAGTAATTAATTGAAGATATATGTTAATTATTTGTATTGGTTTGGGTATGGAAATGTTTGTGTATAATCATGTTATTTGAATATTAATGTACTTGTTATTTTTATAGTTATTATTATTGTCATTTATTAAAAGAACTTATTTTTTTTTAAGAAAAAAATTTCGACTTACCATCAAAAATCGAAAATTTCTAGGTCCGCCACTGATTGCTACATGCAGAAGTACAAGAGGTCTCTAAGCAATGCAGGTCCGTGTGTCCAACAAATATCTAATATACTCAAGTTCAGTAATATAACATATAATTCTCACATAAATTTTTCCAGTTTAACTGATTTACTGCTATTTAGACTATAAAAGTTCATTCAAAAAAATCAAAAAATATAGTCACCAACAGGTAACATTTTCTCCAAATGCTTTTTATACTATTTAGAGCAAAATTTAATTGTATACAACACAGTTTTAAATCCGTACCTTATGCTTTACTGAGATGAAGTGCAAGACCAAACCCCAAAGAATATTTACTCTTGTAAGTACAATATATATATATATTATATCCTGTGTTCTGTCTCCCCTAAAGCGCAATGTGAAAAGTCCTAGCAGAAACAAAATGACATGGTAAGTCGAAAAGTACGAAAATAACCTAAATTTTATTGTACTCCTCCCTCCGTTACTTTTTAAATATTGTTTTAGAAAAATATTTTTGTTTCTTAATATTTGATATTTGAAAATTTTAAATAAGTATTAATTGCTTAATTTTTAATATTACCCCAAATATTAAATATAACTTTAGTTTTCTCACTATTTTTTATCCAATAAATAATACTCTTTCAATACAAAGACAATATAAATAATTGATATTATATTTAATACTATACAGTTATTTTCTTAAGAGTAATGCTACATACACAAACTATTCTACAAACATTTTACAAATAGCTGATGTGGCATACTTCACCTCAGATTTTTAAAAACTAAAATACCATGTCAGAAATTAACAAAGTAAATTAAAAAAAAAAACAAACAAATGAAAAAAAAAAAGAAAAAGTGCAAATCAGAAATTTAGATCTATTTTCTCTCTCTAAAGTTTTCTCTCTAAACCCATTCTCTCAGATCCATTTACCTGCGATTTTGCAACCACCAAAATACTCAGCAAAACACATTAAAGCTTCGATTTTGCAACCACCAAAGCAAAAAAAAAAAAATCGGGCATGAACTAAATCGGAGGAAATAAATCGGAGAAGATAACCACAATAGATGAAGATAACCACCATGAATAAAAAATTAAAAACTCTTCAAACATCAAATCTGAAGATCGTCAAATACATCAAATCTAAAAAAGGATCTTCAAGCATCAAATCAATTAATACTTTTGTATACCTCACGAACAAATACATCAGATCTGAAAAAGGAGTTGTGTGTGTACATATATAATACATACATCAGATATAAAACTTCTCTCTCTTGATATGTTATGTGGATCTTCATCTTCATCCAATCCATATTCTTTCCTATAACCAAATTCTACTAATTTAGTCTGTTAATTTTGAATTCAATAGAAATAGCTCAAAATAATACTACCAATTTTCGTTTCTCTGTTTATTTTACTATTTTTTAGTGAATTTTCCTGCTCAATATTCAGAGAAAATTTGCTAAAATTCAACTTTCTAATAGGAATTTCCTTTGTGGGTTGTTTATTCTTGTTTAAAGTATGGCTAGAACTGAAAGAAATAAAGAATTCAAGCATACAAATTTTATACAGACAGATCTGTTGCAAAGATTCATCACAAGAAACAATATTCCGGACAAATCGAAAAATAAAATCCCAATTGAGGAAGACGAAGAAGAAGAAGAGATAGAGCTATGGTATCCCTGTTTCATTTTTCAATTTCTGATTTGCACTTCTTCTTTTTTTCATTTTTTTGGTTTTTTATATTTATTTTGTTAATTTTTGACGTGGTATTTTAGTTTTTAAAAAGCTGAGGTGGAGTATGCCACATCAGCAGTTTGTAAAATAGTTTGTGTATGTAACATTACTCTTTTCTTAATATTTGTACACAATTTTAAAACGACATATATTAAGAGACGGAAAGAGTATATAAGTAGTCAGAAAAACCATTAATAAGGAGACAAAACCCCAGATGCATTAAAAAGGGTATGAAAAAAAGAAATTGTAGCACAGTGACACATTTCATTGTTTTTTTTCTTCTGAAGTACTATATGAAACATCAAAACAACATAAACTTGATTAAACCTATAAATTGAAGATTGGTAAAATGACATAAACCTCAAAAGTATGCAATTTAATCATCACCCTACAATCTCACATGTTGCGAGCATAAAACATTAAATGTATGGGACAAAAGTCAGGTGGTAATGCATGCATATCTTTCGAATTAAATAATTCTACGTGCTTGGAAACAGTCAGATTTGTACCACAAGAAAACTTGACTTTGGTGCAAACTAGGTGATACTGTTCCAGGCAACCACACAGCTGTGCTTGTGAGAAATAAAAAAATTAAAAAAAAAAAAAAAAACCCGACTATTTTTTGGTATTTAAAAACAGCACCAGCAGTAAAGGTTTCACTAAACTCCAGTTTTATCCTTGCACCAAATAGTAATTTCCTAAGTTGATTAATCTTCAATCTGATAGCTTGACAAAACCGAGTAGGCTCAATGCCAAGAGTAAACAACATCCTAGGAAGAAATCTACAAAGAATAATAATAATAATAATAAATAGTAATAATTATAATAAAAATAAATAAATAAAATACTTATGATGGTGAAAGGCAATTTAAACAACTTTAACAAAGTCTTGGGAAAGATCCTCAACCATATTCACTAAAAGCATAACAACCACTTTTCTACTTGCTGCTTACACAGGTCACATGCTTTAAATTGCTAACTCAATAAACAATCTTTATCAATGGTAGTTCAAACTTACTTTTCCATGGCAACCCATCTTTAGCATTTATTATCTTATCGGCTTTTAAGCTACAAGGACATGGAAAATTCTCGATCAAAAACTTTTATGCTCAATGAGGAACCCCTTTCTCACTACCTTCTCTTTTTTGTTCCAAAAACAGGTAGAACCTAACTCCAGTTCCACTGCTTCCAAATTCTGACTACTTGTATTGTATGTGTCTTCCCGAGGTAATAATTTCCATTACAACAAATAAACTATTTAGCAAGTGGGGAGGAAACAAGGTTAGTGGCGAAAAATAACAAAGAAGAGAAGGAAGGGGAACTTAATAAAATTCTCATCTTTATGAGGATAAGTATGACAAACATGATTCATTCTGAATAAGAATACATATGCTCAGAGACTGCAACGTACCCTGTTCCTCGAAAACTATTAACCATTTTAAACATCACAAAAGAATGTCAAGAGAGAGAAAACTTCATTCAATCCTTTATACACGAGAAAAGAAAATAAAGGAAAAAATAAACATCTTTTGTCCTTTAAAGCGATGAAGGTTAACATTGATTTAAATCAATAAAAAGTTTTTTTTTTCTAGGTACTAACCTGAGTGTAGCAGAACGATTCTCATTCTGCTTCAGATGATGAAACTGAGTTGGCTCCAAAGTCTCTTGTTTCTGCCAAGGATTCATCACCAAAGAGCAGCATCTGCATTCCATAACATATCCCTAAGTATAACAATCAGCATTCCCTTAGTAAGAGAGCTATAAACACATGCAAACATCACTATATCTTGCATACTTGATAAAGCTCGCCCTTTTCATCTTCTGACCCTTCAAAATATCCATCCACTCCTCCTAGAAGAAACAATTGACCATATAATCATCAGCATTATGACCTCTATTAAATAATTTCCTATCAATTGCAATTGTACATGTTCATTAGGCATCAAGTGTTTTCCCATGACCCTTGTTCGTTTGTTCCCATATAAATTTTGGGAGCTGGACACCTTCATAGCCTCTGCCATGGAATCTCATTCCAAAAAAATCTACAATATAAGATGTAACAAGGGGAAAACCAATGCGATTCACACGGTCCACATAAATAACTTCGGGATGCAAAATCCTGACCCTTTTTTATGGATGATAACATCAATCAAAACATAATGCAAAAGCACAGCACACAGAACTTCTAATAAGAATTCCCCAGAAATCAAAATATCATGTAAACCGTAACGGCTTAATGCTGAATGTTAACCATTGGGTAAAAGTCCCAGCAGCTGAAAGAATAGTAAGTTCAAAGTCAAACCTTTTCAAGTGATGCTGAATTTCCTAACAAGAATGATGACCAACTACCCACGGATTATGAATAACAATTTTGCCATTTTATACATCCCCCAATTAGATCACAATCCAACTTATCAGACTCCAGAAAACCTCAACAGGTCACTACCTCTTTGTTAGTGTGAACTCCAAAGCTTTGAGCAAATCTAGTTACAAGCGGTTAAAGCAAAGACAATATGCTAACTACCTATATATTTTAGATTTTGACATTAGCTTAGTGAAGCCTTCACAAGTGCCATGCTGTAGCTTTGAATCCAAAAAACAAATCGCATTACCATATTTGCACACACTCGTACATGAATTACGTATTGACACAATTTATGGAAGTGATATAAAAATGAGTACTAGCAGACTTAAAATTCACGAGTTCACTAACCCTATTGGTCTCCTTACCATTAAAAAGAGAACGAAAATGAACATGGAAGTCAATATACTATGTAAAGTGTACAGAGTAAGCCGCACATAGATACCAAGAGAGCCTGTAATGAAGTATTTGTACATGAATTCTGAAAGAACATGAAACATATGAAAGAAGAAACAGAATCAAATGAACATGTGACAAACACCACTGCTCCAGTACCAAAAGTTTAGCCATCTACATGAAAGCATTCTAAATAGACGAGTATATTAGGAAACAATTGTTTGCAGTATTTCTAAAAAGAATCAACACTAATATAAAGAGAGAATTTGGCATCTTCTATTAATATAATATAAATGAATAGCTCGTATAATACAAAGTCATTTACAAATAAATTAAATTCAGAGCTTATATACATAACTAACACAGAATTTAGCGTTAGAAAATAATTGTAGTCCATCTATCCCTACTAAAGAGATTCAAAAGTTATAATCCCCTTACTGAGCTCTGCCAAACCTCAACGACTTGCTGATCCTTCCTTGTCGTGAACATTTTGTTCCCTCCAAAACCCAAGTTGGTTATCCTACTTCCTCCCAAATCTTTTGCTCTCCCCATTAAGTTCTTCCTAAAAATCCTGCTCTCGGCGCCATTATCATTCTTCCTCAAGGACCCTGTCATAACTTCCGACCACAGCTCTAAATCTCCTCCTTTACTACAAAACACTTGATTGCCATGGGATTGAATCTTACTCCCAACACCTTCCTTCTTCCCCTTTATTGCCTTTCTTCTATCCCCGAGACATTCCCATGAATTTTCAGCACCAATATTCCTCATATCCGAGAAGAAAACTTCTCCTGAATTTACACCAACTTTAAATATTGCAGAAAGATTATCCATAACAGTAACATCCGCAAAACAATCAACTTGTTCCTTCAATTCCCAAACAACATTACCAGACCTAATATCCCAAAACTTAATATTACCCAATACCCCATGAGGTCCACTATGAGACCCAGAAGCCATTAACAAATTATAACTAGGAACCCAACTCAATTTTGTAGCCGGAATAGCAGAATCAAGGTCAGCACCAAAGATTTCACAATGCCCAATTTCCGCGACAGGGCGAAAACTACCCTGCAGATCATAAACCATTATTGAACTCGAATTTCTCCGACCCGATTCGAAACTGGTGAATAAAAACTCAGGGGATGACCCAATTGCCTGTACTGTTGAGCTAGACCTAGTCACATTGTCCCAACTCAAAGTTTCCCTAACAAAACCCTTATCAAGATCAATAATTTGTAACCCAGAAAAATCCGTGGCACCTGCTGCAACAAGGGATGGGGTTATTGATAACAAAGAATCCACAGCTGTGAATTGGGTCAAAATTGTTGATTTTCTGCGCAAGGACCAATCAAAAGATGTGATTTTGCTGCCATGCGCTACATGAACAGATCCATACGGCGTCGTTGACATGGAAGAAGGAGAATCCCTGCCACTCAAGGGCAAAATCAAAGATTTTTCTAGGTTAAAAGCTTCGAATTGAGATGGGTTTGATTGTGAAGCAACAAGGAGGTCTTCAATTCCATAAAATTGAGCTTCAGAAATTAGGTCTTGAAGATCAAAGGCTTGGGCTTTAGACGGAAGATGACCAGTTCTTAGGAGAGATAAAAGGATTGAGAACAATTCTGGGTCTCTGTCAATAAATGGGACAGATTGATCAGAATTGCAAGCAATTGAAAAAAGGGATTTGGGGCCAGCTTGAGATAGAGTCTGTTTGGTGGTTTGAAAAAGGTGACCACCCACATCAATGGTGAATATGTTGGAGTTTGAAGAATCTGGCTTTTTTACATGAAACCCATTTGAGGAAGGCCTTGAAACTGCAAAAGGTGGCATCTTCTTTTTTTTTTCAGATGATCAAGATTAATGGAAATGGAACCTTAAAATTTGCTAAATCTTGAAGTTGGAAAAATGGAGTTCGATGGAGATCTATGGGAAATGCCAAAGGGGGTTAGGTTTATAAAGGAGAGGAAGGTGAGAGATATTGGGTTTATAAGTCTTCTACAAGGTTGGTCAAAAGTGGTGGTTTTGTAATGGGGATCAAATAAAATACTAAAATAAAGGACAAAATTATGGTTTTTTGGTTGTAGGCTGACGGCGTGGTTGACTAGTCCAACTTGGACCAGAAGAAGAAGATTCCTGGTGGGTGGAAGATGATGCTCTTTAAATTAATTATTCAGGCCGGATTTTTTTTTTTTTTTGTTATTTGATTTATTTTTTTGTGGGTCCGGGGGACATGAGAGGAGTATATGTTTTAGTTGTCAAACCAAGTTCAAAACCTGAAAAATTAAATAAAAGACAATTAATATGGGACATAAAAAAAATCATACTACTGGCATGTTTATATTGCGAGTTAAAGTTTCATTCACAATTACTCTATTTATGAGTGGTGTTAAAATTATATTCTTTTTAACTTTTAAAGATGTCTAAAATATATTTTATATATAAATACAAGTTTAAAAAATAAAATAGAGGAAAAAGAGTAAAAGGAATTTTAAATTTATCTTTAGTAGTCCTACAAAATTACATAAAATGATGAGTCTTTTTATTTTTATATATTAGTGTAGTGGATCCTACCGAATGACATATTTGTCATTAATTTTATGTATTTATTGTTATCTTTTTTAGCACTAAAAAAATTGTGTCTTAGGCCATTTGTTAGAGAACGAAGGGAATAATACATTTTAATAAAGTATTTATATTTAAAAAAATTATTCTTATTGTAATAATATGTCATGCTCTTAACACTATTTGTCAAATTTAAAGTATTACAATTTTTGTTTTTTTAAGTGTGCAAAATTTTGAATTCACCTTATTTTGTTTCTTCTTCACATGTAAGTTGCATTTATGGTGTGTTGTCGCAGGCAACCAAAAATAATACCTTATTGTGAACAATATGAATGTAGTAGTGCAAGCACTAGTCGATCTCACATAGAATGATTAATCTATTTTTATATTTTGTATACCAGAAAAGAGGGTTTTGAATGTAATTATTAAAGTAAACTAAAAATAATGCAAAATAATTTATTAAAGTAAATCAGAGAAAACAAACCTTGGATTAAATCAACTTTCATCTCAGAAACTTACATTGATTATTGACTCAAGCATAATCAATTAATATTTTGAATATTCACCGTTAGAATCAATTCATCATACTGAATCATTTCATGTCTTTCCTTAATTTTAGTTAGATAGAAACAAGCGACCTAAATAACCCTAACTACTAAACAACTTCTGACAAGCGCTAAAAGTTTAATCTAGTAGATACTTTAAGAATTAGAAAAACCGATTAAGCTAAACAACACAAGCACAAGCGGTTGCATTTAATTTAGTTGAGTATTTTTCCTAGGATATAATAATCTCGTGATCTGCAGTCAATTATTAATCTTAGTTGCTTCACAAATTAGAGTGACCAAGCAATTACGGATTTGATATCTAATTTAGCAGTAGATTTCTACGAATAATAAACTAGCGTGCACTCTAGTAATTAAACATATCAATCATAGAATTCAAGCACAAAAGAATAATCAATACTCAAAATAATAATTGAACAATTTAAATCAATTAGATCTCACAGTGTAATAATCTGAGACTTCCGTCTCCTTAATCCAAGAACAAGAAAAACATCAAAGAATTATAGAGAGGAAAGTTTGTAGACAAGTCCCTAAACTCTCTTGGTAATCCTCTATTTATAGGCATAATGCATTAATTCTTTTTCATGTAGGTTTCAACTTCCTAGTGACAATCAACTTCCTTCAAAAAGATGTAGATAGATTTCTCTTTCCTTCATTGGATTTGACTTGCTCGCCAAGATTGTTCCACTTCCTTCCTTATCCTTGTGGGATTCTTCTTGTTTCTTTCCTTCCATGAATAGAAGCATTAAATATTGCTTGATCACCAAGATATTGACTTTAAAATATTAAATCCTACAAAATAAAATAAAACATATTAATTAAATAAACTAATATAATTAAAAAGGAAAAACATTTAATTGCACCTTAAATAAAAATATAAGAATAATGGGTGTATTTAGGCACAAAATAAATACAAAAGATTAAGTATTAAAGGATAAAAATATAACATATTTTATTCTCATCAATGTGAGAAAGTGTTATTATGATAAATAATAATTTAAAGAAATAAGAAAGTTATTCAACACAACTTAAGCTTCTTGTTTTTTTTGAATTAGTCTCTTCATTTTACAAAAAAAAACGACTTAAATACACACACAAAAATATTAAAAATGTTTAGTAAAAGGTGTAAAGTACAAAATTCAAATACAAAATGTTATCCAACATCTATTTTAGTCATAAAAGAAATTAAGTAAAACTCACTACTTTTTGACGGAATTTTTTTAGTGCACCTGAATGGGGTCTACGGTAAATAAAATATATATTTTTTATATTTTTCCATTTCTCATTTTTTTAAATTATATGAAAAATGTACTCAACAAAAAGTGAAAAAAATATTTTTATATATATGTAAAATTTAATATTTTCATAAGATTCTTTTCACATGAATATGTGATATGATGTGTTAAAAATATGCACCGCAAGTGCAGAATGTTAAATTAAAAAATTGACAAGTGCAAATCAAATCATATAAACTAAATTAATTTTAAAATATTCTTAATATTTATTCTAGACGAATTATAACTAAAAATGAAAAATTGGTTTAACTATAATTGTAACACTAATTAAACAAATTAGAAGAATACTAATAGTAACGAAGCAATCTAGGAATTCGAAACCACTAAACAATAAACATACCAAATAATTCAATCTCTTTTATTTTTATAACTCAAATTCACTAGTTTGATGTACATAATTTAGAAAATGAATCAATTAAGTCCAATTAAAATTAACTATAATTTTGATTTTCCTTCCCTTTTATGTAGTAAGTTTATAATTAACGTGAAAAAACATATACTATGAAAAATTCACAGATTAACAATAATCTATCAAAACCTCTTAATTAATTTAAAAGTTACATGAGAATATAAAACGAAGGTATTTCAATAACAAAATTATGAAGGCGAAATTAATTAAACACTAAAGAACAATTAATAGAAGAGATGAAGAATATTATCATGAGTGATTATTTATGCTATTTCATTATAAATTCAAAACGTTTGTAATATAATATGTTGCTAAAAATAAATATATTGTATGTTGTTTAATTTTGAATTAAAAATAGTTGTACAAACTAATAAAAAAATGAGAACTTTAATTTGAGAAAAAAAGAGAGAAATCGGGTAAACAGGACGGGGGGCAAGGCGAGTATGGGATATGTTTTTCGAAGTCGGATCGAGTTCGGAGAATAACTCCATATTAGCTGGGTGTGTAAAGGAAGGGGTCCCTAAACCATACCCGTCCTATTGTCGGGTCTAATTGTTTTCTTGCACATCTCATTATTTGAGTCCAAATAGATATCAATTAGGAAGCTTTTAAAACTTATTTTTCAATTCAACTTTAAATAAAAAAATAAAATAATTAACTTAGCAAAAAATTAAAATGAAGAAATTAAATAATTTAAATGTATGAATTATGAAATTATTATTATTTATTTATTATTTATGTGAAAAAAATATGGAATTTCTTAACATGTGCCCTTAGGGCACATGTTAAGCACACAATTCAAGAGAATATTCTCTTGAACTGTGTGCATATTCTCTTGATTTCTGTATTTGCGTCAAGTTCAAAGGAATATGCACACAGTTCAATAGAATATTATCTTGAATTGTGTGCTTAGCATGCGCGCCCTTAGGGCACATGTTAAGAGGACCCAAAAAATATTATGAAATTATTGTTTTTACTTGTATGTACATTTTGTGCCTATTACATGGGAGAATTCTAGTCATAAAAAGAAGAAGAATAATGTTGATTGGACAAAGCATAGAATAGGCAGGGTAACTGATTTTCTGTCACAGTCTACCTGACGCCAACATAGCGACCATAGAGAGTTAGAGAACCTTCCAGAAACTAACTGCTTTTTTTATTTTATTTTTTTATATCTCATTCAGTGTAATGAATGATGTAGTACCACCCACGCAAGGAAAACGTGCTTTTTCGGCCATTGCCAAATTGAAATCAACGTGAGGTTGGTTAAACTTTGACTAAGATTCTAGAAACTATGCATATTTGGATTTGTAAAATTTCCCAAAAGAAAGCAGCAAAATGTTGACTTTTGTTTCGTCTTCAAATCAACTTTGTCTTGATATTTAACTTTAAGTGAACCAAATAATTGAATGAAAAATACTCCCTCCCTCCCAAAATTATTTTGATCATTATTAATTTTTTAAAATTTATTAAAAATATTTTTAATTTTAAAATTAACACAAATTTTTTTAATTTTAATTAATAGAAGATAAATTTTATAAACTATTTAAAAAGTACGTTTATAATCAACAATTAGACAATTCATAACTCGTTTAACAAAATTCGATTTACAAATTGGATAAATTATTCACTAGAAAAAAATAATTAAAAATATATTCCGTTCGTTCTCAAAAAGATGAGTAACGTACAATTTGCACATATATTAAGAAAAGTAAAAGTAAAGAAAAGAGAGTAAAAAAAATTCAAATTTATTCTTAGTGGTCTCATAAGATTATATAAAGTGATGAGTATTTTTTTTTTATACTAATAGGCCCCACTAAATTATATATTTATTTGTGTACTTTATCTCATTCTTTTGACAACAAAAAAATTTATACTTTTAGTTATCTTTTTGGGGACGAAAAGAATAACTAATAGAACTAATCGTTATAAGTTTTATTATTTTATAATTTTTTATATATTATCTCAATTTTAAATTTAAAAATATTTTAAATTAACTTTTAAAAATCAGTAGGGATTTTATAATTTAAAATGGAGGCAGTGATTTGTAAGTACTCCCTCCGTCCCAAATTAATTGCTTTTCTAGAACTTTTTTAAGTCAAATTGACTATTTTTAAAATTAATAATTAAGCATATATACATATATTTCTAAAATTATAAAAATTGAAATTAGTAATAAATTGTATATACTTTCTTTTGGTTATAATATCTTCACCTATATAGTAAAAAGATTAGTTTTAAAAATGGTCAATTTGACTTTAAAAAATCCTAGAAATGCAATTAATTTGGAACGGAGAGATAACTAATACTCCTAGTTACGAATTTCAAATCAATCATTAGGATGATTATGAAAGTTGTAATCATCTACTGATTTAATATTTTTAATATTTTCAAGTTTCGGTGATTAATTCTATGGTGGCTTAATCATTTTTACCTTTAGAGAAAGAGTAATAAGCGCCGTAAGAAACTTTATGAACTCAGAAACAAAAAAAATTAATTGAATGGTCTTGAGCTTCTCCCCTAACTTCAAACCAATAAAAAACAAATTTAGCACATATATTATCAGTACAGTTCTACAAAAGGAGTTTCACTCTGATTTTTTTAAGTTTATTTATAATATTTTTGAATTTAAAAATTAATATAAAATAATTTAATTTTAATTAATACAATTAAGACTATTGTAAATTTTCTAAGGTATACTAATTATAGAATTTGTTCTTTTCGAATTTTATCAAAAAATTAAGATTTTGTGAATTGATTTATGAAAAAAAATCAAGATGAAACTTTTTTTGAAGAAAGGTAAAAGTATTAATATATCAATAATACAGATCAAATATGATAGTCTAGTGCTAAAAACCTTTTTTTTTATTGCCGTCAGTACATATTTCCATCAACAAAAAGTTAAACAAATTTATCAAGAGATACACTTCAAAAGATTAAAAAAAAGGGTATGTTTTCCTTATAATTTCTAATTATATGATGAGAGTAATATGAATAGAAAATATAAGTACAAAATGATGTGACCAATTCAATTGGTTACGAGCATTGGAGTCACCTATGACTAATAAATCATTAAGCACCTAAATTAAATAATTTTATATCCATTTTTTTATCCATATTTTGTTGGAATCCTTGAAAGTTGACCTAAGCCAGCAAGAAGCCAGCAAGACTACCTCCAAAATCCAAAATATGAGATTATGGTTGGCCTACTCTACAAAAGTACAAGTCAAGTTTACAAAAATTCTACCTGAAAATGAAAATTGGACATAAATATATTTGAATTTCATTTATTTATGTTTTGACCTCTAATAGTGGATAAATATATAAATATGTGAAATTCAAATACACTCATATTCAATTTTCATATTCGTTTAAAAAAACTCTCAAGTTTATTGTCATCATCTACGGTTCCTTACTAATAACTAATAATTTAGGAATATAAAATTAAACACGAAGCAGGAACAGAAAACAAATTAAAGAAATATGGTGTAGGCATATGAAGGGGTTACATACATTTTAAAAAATAAACCAAACCCATATCTGCACTCAAGGCATGTCATAGCAATTATTTTCCTATTCTTACAGTTAGCCATAGCCGTGAAAGAAAAGTTATTTAAAGGAAACCCCCTAAACTGGGATGGAATATAACCAATAGAAATAATTAAGTCTTGGAAAGACGTACTCAGAATTTTTCAGCATATGCAAAACTATACATACATTTATAAATATACCCACAGATATATCTACTTGCTATATGTATACATATAAACCTCAGCAAGTGAACATATATGCTGGCTATATTCCAAATAGCTCAAATGAGTGGGCCATTTAGACTGCATGCAGAAACAAGTTATATTTTATACACGAGAGTTAAATTTGTATAATACTTGTATAACAAAGATCACCTAAATTCAACGCTATATAAAATGCAAGTTATGTTTATAGTCTTCCCAAATAGATAGCCCATTAGAAATTGCTTGAACTCTAGATCCGTAAACAATCTCATGACTGCACAAGTTCCTTACCAGTTAATTGGAGGACACTATGAGAAACATTGTACTCCCTCCTCCGTCTTACAAAAAGAGTCTCATTTGCCAAAAATAAAATAAAAAAATTCCACAAGTTTACAATCATTATTTCATTATCATATTAGACTACTAAACTAACAAATTGTTACTTTTAGAAGTATAAATGGAACATAAATATATCTTTAATATTAGCAAATTTTGCAAATATAACTATTTTTTTTTAATAACAGATGGAGTAATGTATAGAATGGCTAATTGTCTAGTGATGTCTAAACAACAAAAGTCCTCCATGCTTGGTCAAAAACAGCAGTAGACTTGCTTTAATCGGCAAAATGATTAATCTAAAAACTTCCATTATTTATATTACATATTGGGAAGAAAAAAAGCAGATATGAAGACTGGTGTTAGTTTATATTTCACTGCACTGAATATATAGAAAAAAAGAAGATTACTTTATCCTTAATCCTACCAAAACATCCTCCCAATGCTCTGGTTTTAAGTTGCAAAGTGCCAAAAAAAATAGCCTTCATGCATGTGTGTCAATCCTGCAAAACATCCCTCTAATCCAGAACCACAAAATTCGCTACCATTTAACAATATCTGAGATAGTCATCGCTTGCTTCTTCAGACTATCCAAATTCAGCGATAACTTGCGCTCACGCTGCACAGAACTGAAGAGCAAGCAGGATGAGAATTAGTTAGCTGACACTTGGCTGCATCACAGGGAAGAAGGACCAGTTCTTACTCGGCACAACCTCCTTCCCAATAACCTTTTCATTTGCCCACCAGTCGGAGCCAATGCTAGTAGGTTTATCAGAATTTACCCCATCAGCACTATCAAAGTTAAACTCCTTAGAAGACCCGAGAGTAATTGACCGATGCTTCTGATGCCTCTGTCCATCTTCACTATCTCCAGAAGCGCTCTCCTGTGCCACATCGGATGTTACACCTGTATGACACTCGTGATCATTCGCCAACTCAGTCGAATTTTCATCTCCTTCAGGAACACGCTCTACATACTTTGTGGATGCTAATAAAGATTTAGGCAATGTAACTGGCTTCTTCTCGACGCATCTAACAACTTCTGCAGTTATCTCGAATGAAACTCTATGGTCGATCGCAGTTTCATCATTTCTCCATCCATTGAACGCATTTGTGAGTGGAGCAATGTCAGAATTTTGACGATCCAGCACGAAACCATCACGAGTTCTGGGCCCCGCGGCATCTGGGGTCAATGAACCAGATCCTTGTTGCGATCTCCATTTATGGGGAGATAGCTTCTCAAGGTTCAAGAGCTTAGGAGGGTTGCCAGTCTGGAATTCGAGGAAGTGGGCACGTCCAGGAGCAAAGTCAGGGTCAGGGAACGGAGATGAGGTTCCTGAACCAGAGATGCCTGAGCTGGGTGAGATCAGTTGGCCCACTGGGCTTCCAGGGTAAAGCTGGTAAGATTGAAATTCATAATGGGTGAAAGGAAATTTTTGACCAGATTCCCCATTTTGGTGGTTGGGTTCAAGAAGCCGAGCAAATGGCACCTCAGGTGAGGAAGGTGTAGTTAACTGAAGAGATTCAGGAGGGGGAGTAAAAGGAGCTGTAGATGGTTCTGTGGTGAAGGTTGAGAACACAGGGGGCGATACTAATTGGGTCTCGTGCGCATAAGGACCAATAGCAAAAATGGAGGCTGGCCCACCAGGGGAATACATGTTGGCAGATAGGGAGACTAATGCAGCTGGTGATTGGGTGACAGAAGGAGGTTCTGACTGAAGGAAAGATGCGGGAGAGGATGGAGGTGCAATGAAGGGAAGCCCTATGGAGGGTGCTTGGTTTGAATTTTGAGCTGCAGGAGCCTCTGTTCTTGCTGTTGTTTCAGGAACATGGACAGCATGTCCAATCCGCTTCTTTTGTCTGTTAGATCCAAAACACCACGTTATGCTCCAGCAGCTTCCCCATCTTCTTTTCTGCATTTGACCATATGTAGCAACAAGGGTTATGTCTGTAATAGAGAACAGGAAAAGATTTCTTTTTGTAACAAAAATAAAACTAAAAGTTGGCCGTTCAAACTAAAAGTCAGTCTATAAGTATGTACAAAAGGCCCTGAAGAAAATCACCATATGCTATTAAGGTCCAAGATTTATTTGGCGTTATTTAAGAGAACAAAGTGGTGGTGATCCCAGCAAGGCATAGACGGTATCGTCAGTATGCAGAAAGTATATGCTGTGCAATTATGGAAATGGTATTTCAGCAATCACATGTCCAGTTATGTAACTGTCTAACAATACCTGAGCTACTCGAGTAAAATTAAGTTACAGAACCAAACAAATGCAATCAACTATCAGCTAAATATTTAAATAATAATCTACACTTGAAAGATTGAACATCTGGCAATTCCATTATTTAAGAGAAACTAACATATTAAAACATTCCCCCGCACATCTAATAGCATCGGAGCAAACATGCACATTGAACTAAATCATACAATTATGTTGTCATGCAAATTTTTTTTGCAATATATATTATTATTAATTTCGTGTAAGCTCTAGCAGAGTATACTTATAGAACTTCTTATGTTAATTGATATCCTCTTCAACAGAAAAGAAAAGAAACTTATGAATTATATCAAATTGTAGTTCCATCTATATTACCAATAAGTCCAATAATACAAAAGAACATCCACAAAAAAGTATTTAGTATTTTAGAAAATTCATCATTATTTGACTACAATTTGACCATTTACTTGGCGAAACCAGAAAAAATAGTGGAAAACTAAAAAGGGAAACATACTTCTAATTCTTAATCACAGAAAAGAGGTAGTGAAATTCCCAATAAAAACACCTTGATATTCAAAGAGATGGGTTGGATGGTGGTTTGGGGGGGGGGGGGGGATCTCCCCCTTTCAAGTAAGCGAAAGGGGTTTTGGGTGTTAAGCAACTTTTGCTTCTGATCGTAGACCACAATGCTTGGCGGAAAGGGAGGCCCATACTCAAGTGCAGGAAACTATTGGGAACATAGAGCCAGAAAATGGCATGTAATGAGCTGAGTTAGTAAGTGCAACCCTAGAATGAATCTGAAGCCATTTCTCTTACTTTCAATGGACTGTTCTGTTAATGGACATACTCAGTAAATCTCCCATACACTAATGCACTTTAGTTAATTAGAATGACAAAAGAGCAATGCTACTTAAGACTTCTATGATACTCTCTTTCACTCGCTCACACACACTAGAGAGGTATGAAGATTTCCACTGTGTCCCTTTCTCTCATCTTTTATTCATCTCTCCTTTCTTTTCTCCCCTTTCTGTACATATATTTATAAAGCACCATTCTCTTATAATATATCACCCTAGAGTTGAACTACGTTTCAAGGATTTTATTTATAAGTTCAATTATATTCAGAAAGACACCAAAGGGCACAGAGTATACAAAAAAGCAGGAGAAAAAGGCAAGTGCTGCCAAGATATTCAACTACTACATCAAGCCCCTAGGCTAAACTCTGTCAAGAAATCAACATAAGAAACAACCAACCCTGGATAAACCTCATTCTGGCAAAAGTAGAGTACGCTCAAAAACAAATATCTAATATGAACAAAAGTGCTCCCCTTCTCCTCAAAATATCTACAATTCCACATTTCCACTTGCTCCGGGAGCACCCACCAAAGACAATATGGTATCATGTCCCATCGAGCTCACCTCCTCTTAGGAACTCTCAAGCAAATCCGTCACCAATCTTGGCATCAGCTACTCAACCCCCAACAACGAGAAAACCAATGTCCAAAGATCTCTAAGAAGTTTCAAAACTTTAAAACACCTATCAATACCCCTGAATCCTAGATGTGTAGGGGAAGACAAAAACAAGCTAATGCAAGTTAAAAGGTACCCTTTTCTTTCAATCCATCCAGTGAACTTTTTCAAGCCCAGCCTTAATTGAGTGACAAGACTTTCGCAAACAAATCAGTATTATGAAAGCAATCTATTTTTAGTTGACAGAGTTCAATATTCATGAATAGCCAGACTTGAAATGATCTATTTTATGGATTGAAGAAATTAGTGAGAAACTATTGGATATCCCAATCCAGGAAAGTTTACCATTTCTACAACAAGGAACAACAAGTTGCCAATCTGAATTTGATAAAGAAAGAGGTGACTAACTTAACGATCCCCTTCAAAGTACAACTCACCTTTGATCTTTTAGTTAACTCATCGTCACCTTTTTTCAGTTAATGAGGCTTTTATTAAAACCATGATTTGTAATCATAGATTTTAACTCTATCAAAACATAATTTACAGATGAATAACAAATGCAGTCGCCATAAATATCCAGCCACATCATCAAAATTAAATATTATACTGCTGTTTCTCAGTTCTCACTACAAGCATAATGATGATGGGTGCAGAATAGGCATGTTAATTCCAAATTAGCTGCATACTGGAAACAATAATCACGAACATTTTAGCATGCAAAAACAACTGAAAAGTTGGAAATTGGACACAGACACAACAGATATTGTCAGTTTGTCACACCCCAAAACCAAGGTAGACCCATAGGCTCAACGTGACAGTGATCAGACATAAGCCATTTCGCTCCTCCACATATTGTCATCGAGCTATGAATTCACAGTACTATAAGAAATGAGGCCATCACACCTAGTCACCTACCAACAGTAACATGCCTCCTAAGAGTGCTAAAAAAAGAAAAACTGAAAATATAATTCAATTAATAATAAGCTAGCGATGTCAACATAGTAAAGTTAACTTTTTCTAAAAGTTCAGTTGGCGTACTCAATCACCAATTCAAATTCTCAGAAAATTTTAACTGCAACACAATTAAAAGCGCTGCAAACATTATGAAAAACTCAGTGACTTGCTAAAGCAAAACACTGCAACTCCAAATCTATCACAACCTAAAGCCATTAATTTTCTCAAATACACAAATCACTTCCAATAATAAACAGCACAATTCACACAAAATGACAATCAATATAAAATTGCAAGATCATAGATTCAAAAAACATAATAAGAGCGAAAGTTTAAGAACTAAACAATCAATTAACAGATCTCGAAGCTCGTAAACAAGAAACAACACTTCAAACTCAAAATTTACAAGTAACAAAATGAAATCACAACAAATAAACAACTAAAAATAGAATTTTAATCAAAATGATTCACCTGAACTGAAGAAGATTGAGGCAAACGATTCTCAGCTGATGCGATCGCATTTACAGCTGCGTTAATAGTCTCTAAAGCGTTGTTAACTCCTCTAATTTCTCCATCCATTTTATCGATCAAACAAACAATCTATTCCGCTAAATCTGACTGTTCTCCGATTAAATCAAATCAAATCTCACCACCAAAAACTTGCAAATTTCTGGAGAAAATTCCAATTCATGAAATCAAAGAGAAAAACCACACAAACCTAACAAGATTGGAGAGGAAGAAAGTGAGGTAAACAGATTTATACCTATAACTGTAAAATAAAATCCTTCTTCTCTCCTCTGTAATATGTATATCTCAAATTTTCTCTCTCTATATCTATATCTACATCTATATCTATATCTATATTAAGTATCTATTTTGAGGTCAAACACGGCAATGACTTGATTTTATTAAATATTTATTACACTAATCTGATAATCGGAAAGACCAGCTCAAGGCCATTTTAAGGTTTAGTGGAGAAGTAGAATGACTTTAATAGCCTCGTGATAAAATTGAATGACTTCAGTTGGAAATTTACTTGACATATTGAATGACACAAGCATGATCCATGGGCAAACTTAAAAATGATTTATCGTATATTTTTTTTAGCAAGACGTTACATACACATTATTTTAGTTTCTTTATAAAATTACTTTTTTTTATTGAGTCTTAGAGTTAAAAACATTGATCAGAATAAAATAATCAGTAACATTTTTAATATATGTGTTATATTGGCATTTGAAAAAAAAATATTTACAGATTGAGAAATTGATTAATAGATTGGGAAAAAAAATACATATCTCTTCATCCAATAGGATAGCATTTGTGTTGTTAATCTTGTTTGCTTTTATATTTGCTCCATTCCAAAATTACGTGGTTTTCACTTTGATAATAAAATCATCTTTTTTGGAATATAATTGATTCCAAAGAACTTGTTGATCCATAATGAGCTTGTGGAATTTTTTTGTGTAATTAGGTGTGTAGATAGAGTGCTATTTATAATGAATTAGAGTTAGTTGAAGGAGATTTGTTCTACTAATGAAATTCATAAATCATGAAATATCAAGAGTTATCAGAATTATATCAATCATTAATTGAATACATTGATAGATTATATGTACTACAATTTGTGAAATTTTTTCTCTTTCCTAAAGACCTTTCATGTATATGTTCCAAATATTTTTTGAACTTTTTGTATGTGTATTATTTAATTTTTATTAATTTGACATAAATGTTATTTATAAATTGTTATATTAATTAAATTAAAACTATAGATTTTCCCTTAATTGTATATATGCTTATATATACCATGTAGAGTAAAAGTCAAGTATTTTGTGGGGTTCTTTCAAGGACGGTTGAGTTGGCTAAATAAAATAACTAAAAAATCTTTTTTGGGAATCTCAAATTTTATGTCTGGGAAGTTAGAAAATCTAAAAAACTTTTAAGCTTTTTCAATAAGTAAAATAGAAAAGTAAAAATAAAAATCTTTTAGGCTATCGAGTCATCAAAAGTGGACTACCAAATTGACTCGAGACTAATCAAAATAACTCAACACTTACTTTGTTATATTTTGGTATTGATAACACCTTCTAACACATTTAAAATTATGTTTAATTTTTCAAGTTGAGATATTTTTAATTATAAAATTGAATTTTATTTAGTTTTTAAATATTACTTTGCATACTGTTTTAAATTATTTATATTTATATAACGGTATTATTTAAAATTAAGTAAATTCATTAATTTAAATTTAAAAATATTTTAAATTGACTTCAAAAAAATTTAAAACGAGCCAATGAAATAATATTATTTCATATTACCTCTAATTTATACAATGTTTGTTTTGATAGTGATGACATAATACAGTATTTTGATGACATGCTTTAAATATTTTATTATTTTATACTAACAAAAGAAATGAGAATTTTTTTAAAATGCAAAAGAATTAACAAATGAGATTTTTTTTTGAAACAAAGAGAGAAATATCATATTTATACTCATGACCTTAGGATTCATATTAAAAGAATACTACCTCCATTTTAAAATGAGTCACAGTTTGTCTTTAAAAGTCATTTAAGAAATCACTTAAATTGAAAATCAATGTAAAGTTATTTAAGCTTTGTAAATAATTTTATAATAAGTAAAAATTTTAAATTATTTATAATTTTTATAAATATATAGATAAAGTTTTAATCAATTCTAAAATATTGCAAATAATTTTCAAAAAAGAATAAATGAAGCTCTTTTCTGAAACATAGTGAATAATAATTTTAAAATGTTAAATTACAAAAACATTGTGTACATTGTAACATTATCAACAAAAAGAATTTGTTATTGTGCTTGAGCAATATAAATATATAATGTTGACATCCAAGGGCAATTTTGTCCATAACTATTTTTATTATAATTAGTCCAAATATGTACTATTATTATAAAGAAAGTGGAAGACAATAGTAGTAGTAGTACATTGTCAAAGGTGTGCACGTGTGGGTGCGCCTCTAACCACTTCACTTCTCGATGGCTTTGGCGCTATTGGGGCCCACACTCAAAATTCTCCCCCTTTACCCGCCACTTTAAACTAACTTATACGCCTCTTCATTTGGTTTATTTTATTTTATTTTATTTTTTTACTTTTTTGAAATGATGCCCTCAAGTTAAAAAGTAAAAAGAACCCCACTTTTTAACCCTTTTTTACTTTTTCAACCCTTTTATTTCATGTGTTTCATTATAGGTTTTGTGGGGGCTAACTAATGAAAATTTTACAGCTGCTGCTTTTATACTACTACAAAATTCAGCTTTTACAGGAGCCAAAAGGCTAAAGCTACTACTCCATATCACTTCTCCCAGACTTTTTTTATCATGATTGTGGCTTTTAATTTGGCAATCATCTCCTATTTCTACACCAACTAATAATGTACTTTGAGCAGATATAAATGACACGGTATAAATAATTTAAATTTAATATTATTTTTGTTTTAAATTTTAAAATTATTATTGATTTTTAAAAGTCACTTTAAAACATTTTTAAACTCAATATCGAGGTAATTTATCAAAAATTATGAAATAGTAAATCTTATGATGTTTATTACTTTTTAGACGGTATATAAATTTTTATCATTTTATTAACTAAAATTGAAAGAATTCATGTCAATTTTAAGTTTGAAAATGTCTCAAGCTGACTTTCAAAAGGTCAATAATAATCTTATATTTTAAAATGAATGAAGTAATTAAAATTTATCATGTGTGCTTATTATATAAGAGAAATAATTTGTATGTCGAGTAATTTATGAATAATTTGAATTGCGACTAATATGTAAGTATAGCAGATGAGATAGAATAATAATGTGTCTCTTTTTTATTTCTTTCAATTTTATGTACCTCACGTACCGTTATATTTAATATCGACATAAATTTATCATTACTTTATTATATAATTAACACAATATTTTTCTTAATAATGGAACTTACTTGTTGAAAGCATGTATATTTATGCACTAATAATGCAATAAAATTTCACACAAATTATACATTAATGATTTCAACAATCTTGTGAAAACAAAGATATTTTGATTCTAATTATGTTCCATTAAGAATCAAATTTGATAACTTAAAATTTGATAACTTAGAGGTGATCACATCTTTAAGTTTATTCGGTAATTTCAGCATATAAGCTGCATAACAAAGATAAATTTCTCCTGATTTTTTTTTTCATAGTACATTTTTTGCAATTAGTTATATCATAAAATATAATTTATCTTATTCAATATTATATCATTTGAAATACATTTAAAAAAATAATAATAATAAATTAAAATCTCTAACATTACACGTACTCCATTTTTACTCCATTTTTCTTTTCAAAGTGGTGGTTACGTTGTCAAACCGTATTGACATTGATGAATTAGGTGGTCAACCACAACTAGTTTTAGAGCTACAATTAGACGAGTGTTACAAGTTAGGAAGATAAGAACTTGGACCTAAGTTAGGCAACTGATGATTATTATGACTTTTATATATATCTATGGTCCAATAATATTCACTTTAACCTTTAATCAAGGTGGTAAGCTTCCAACTTTCTACTCCTATTAGTTACTCATCATCAATACTACCACCATTTAGGCACCTACTTTCACACATAATGCAACATTAATGACTATTAATTATTGTACTCTTTATCACACACACTCTCTCTCTCTCCATCATAGATATGACTATAATATTATTATTTTGACATTATCAACGATCTTCTCAAAATATGGATTAAGATTATCTCTATTACACTTATTATCTATTTTTTTAATACATATTTAACTACGCAAATATTATTTTTTAGGACCCATACCAACGACACAATAATTACACAAATATTATTGTCTCGCTATGAAAAATTAATTTTTCATTAATATTGAGAAAAATTAGATGAAATATGTAATAAAGAGAATTCTTGTCCCCCGAATATAGTTACAGAAAATAACCCTATGCTGGAAGTCAAAAAGAAATTTTTATGTCAAATCTAAATTTACTCCCTTCGTCCTCAAGAGGATGTTTTAAGTGCATTTTTTACATAAATTAATTCAGAGAGAAGTAAAATAGAGGAGACAAAGTAAAAAAAGTTTCAAATTTATCCTTAGTAGTCCCATATTTTTTTTTGCTAAGCAAAAGTTTATATATATAACTCTAGAAATTATATGATTATATCTAGTCAAACACTCTTGGTCACGAACATCTCATTTCATAGCACCAAACTTTTTC
This sequence comes from Aralia elata, assembly GCA_034770075.1. NCBI lineage: Eukaryota > Viridiplantae > Streptophyta > Magnoliopsida > Apiales > Araliaceae > Aralia > Aralia elata. The sequence continues at coordinate 32,011,766 of CM068381.1, read as the reverse complement.
TTTGTAAATACAAATTCAGACCAATTAATCAGGCAAACAAACTACCTTACATACAATGAAGCAACAAAGAAGAAAATTGACAGCAGCCTAATACTCCGTGCCAAACCCAGCAGTCACTGGACCCAAAAATCAGCCAAAGACCAACAAATAAAGCAGGATACCATGAATATGACTTATATCAACACCATAAAAACTCCACAGATCATCTTCCACCATTGAAAAGAAATCAAACCACAAACCCAGCCCAACTGTCGAACTTCTCTCTCCCTATATGCTAACACCAAAAAACTCACTTCTAGACTCCATTTTAGGATTGATTAACACCATTACACAGATGGAATATCAACGCCACATTTCATTGCCAAAGCCCACCTGTGTGACCTGATTTTAATAATCTCTACCACTTCTTTCCAACATCTTTTCTTGCCATTGAAACACTTCTCATTCCCACACAGCCATAAGCTCCACATAGTTGCTTCATAAACAACACTCCTTCCGCAATTATGGGCATCCCCTAAATATTTTTCCAAAGCTAAAATATTTTCCTCAACTGATTTGGAACACACCCATTGAATACCCCACCAGCTAAAAATAACACCCCCCCCCCCTCCCCCACATATCCTCCATACCCACATACAATGAAACAAAATATGATCACAAGTTTCACCTGAGACTTTGCACCACACACACCTAGTACAGAAATCAACACCCCTAATGCCTCTTTGATTTAGAAAAGACTTTGTAGCTAAAAAATATTGAACCTTGTGAGGAATATATTTACTCCATACTGCTCCACCCCATACACATACATCACCTCCTCTTCTGGCCTCTAATAGTCTGCTGCCTGTTTTTACTCGATATTCCCCACTGCTACAATGAGATCACACCAACTTGTCACTTATACTACTATTCAACACAATCTCTGCCAATTCTATCTTTAAATTGGGTAATACATCTTCTTCCCATGCTCTGAGTTTCCTTTTAAATTCAAATAGGGCAATGGCCAGAAACTTATCTGGACAAACACACCAATGATAGGTCCCCAGCTACATCCATCCATCCATTCTGCATTAAAAAGAGACCTATCTAGCTTGCTGCACTTTTCATTAGTACCCAACCATATAAAAGCATTACCTTGTATCGGCAATTCAATGAGGCCAGCTTCTAAGATGAAGAAATTGAATTCCTCCATACCGACTGCAGCACTAGAGCAACCTGATCGTTCCCCCAAGTTCCTATTACATTCCAAGAAAGGATCTTCATAGGCCCTAAGATTACTGAGCCTCTGCTCCTCCTCCTCCTCCTCCTCCCAACTTTTGAAATTTCTCTATAATTTCCCCTTCTTTAGCCTCGTTTGAGCTCCAAATTCTAATTGCTTTACCTAATTCAAAAGCGCCTTTTGCTTGTCCTTTAGCTTTTTCTATAACTGAGACTTTGCTACCGTTATCTCCCTTAAAATATTGCTTCCCTGTTCAATTTTCCTTGTTTGCTCCTCCTTCCTTTTCTTCTTGTCTCTTCTTATAAGTTTCTTTTTCCCCTTGCACAGTTTCCCAAATTCTTCTAATCCCTTCTCAAGAATTGGATATTAACCGAAAAGATCTTCAGATTCTATGTCGTCTTTGCTCTGGTCTACTTCTTCAATACCGAACAAAGCAGCTTTCTCTCTCAAATCTATACAATCAGTGCATTCACAATCCTCTGCACTTTCTTTTCCCACCTGCTCTTTTTGCTTATTTCTGTATCTGCCTTCTTTATTTGGTCTGCCCTTACTATTGTCATTAGCTTCACAACTAAACTTGGCTCTATTCTCCAGAATATTGAATTCTTGATTCAAACTCAAACTCAAATTCAAATTTCCAATACCGTTAATATTGTCAAACTCCACGTACAGACTCCTCGTCTTCTCTGAATCAATTATGGTGTTGTTATTGGAATCCATGGAATTTTGATTTTCTTCCCAAGATACAAAATATTTGACTCTTCCACTCCCTCTTGCAACTCCGGTGTCCTTTCCACTTCCGGCGACTTTTGCTGCAGTATCTCTCGACTCGGTTCTTTTTTCCGGCGTTTTCGTTTTTCTTCAACCTTTCTCAGTTCTTCTTTCTGATAATTCATTTTTTCCTTCAAACTCAAAACATCCTCATCTACATCCTTATATATTTTCTCCATTCCAGCTCCATTCAACTCTTTTGTGAATCTTTCTTCTCCTTTTCTCAATACAACATTTTCTTCTATTAATTCTGCTTCTTCGGTCAATATCAGAATTCTCGCTTCATCCATAGCCGTCATAGATTTTGTCTTTTCGTCCCAAGCAACTATTTCTCCCCAAAGATTAACGATGTTGTAGAAAGTTGTCTCCGACCATAACTTCAACGGAATTCCTTTGATCGCTATCCATGCAGCTCTAATATAATGTATTCGTTTATTGTTCAACACCACCACATAATTGAAAATTTGTCTAATCCCTTTCCAATCATATATCCACTTGATTTTTTTGATACAGCTCCTCATTCAAACATGCTATTATAAAACAATTCATCCCCATGTCAACCACTTTGCAATAAGTTCCGATTTCCTTTAAACAAATTTCTTCTACCTTTCCCCTCCCCAATCTTTTTAGAGAGCATACAAGTACGCTTCTTTCCATTACTATAATCACAACGTCATTTGTTGCTCAGCTTCCACTTCCCTCGTAATTTTTACTTTTTTCTCATCCTGCCTATTATTCTTCTCAGCAGCCTTTTCTTCTGATTTATCTTGCAAGCCTTGAATCCTCCCTGTTTCTTCCTCTGAGATGCTTCTTGAGTTAGTTTGAAAAGGTCTCTCAAATCTAGCAATATTTATGTGCACCATGCTTCCACACAGCCAACGTCCATTCATCCTTTTTCTTACCTCTATTGCATCCTTTATCATTCTAAAACGCACAAAACCAAATCGCAAACCTCTTTTGTCCCTTTTTTGGTATAAATATATCTTCGATGTTGAGATATCGCGTGATAGTAAAATCTCACATCAGAACACTATGTTTTAATGGACCATAGACCTAATAGGTTAACCTTTTGGATAAAGATGCAAATTTAGACTATGTGCTTGGGTCATGGATATGGTATGGACTGCGCATGATGGACAAAAAATAATGCTGAATATTCCCAATAACTCGTATTAGAGCTATGACTATGTGCTCATTGAACAAGTTGCGGATTCTTCGGAATATAAGGAGAAAGATTGAGGAATATATGCTCTAATGAACCATAAACTTAATATGTTAACCTTTTGGGTGAAGAGATTTCTAAAGAGATTGAAAGTGAGAGAAGAATTGAAGAATTATGACATGTCTTCTCATTGATATGAAAAAAGTATATATAGGTTACAAGAGCAAACGATTTGGAAACAAATCAAATTAAGTAACTACCTAAGAATCAAAAGACATAACTACAGAATATACAAACGAATGTGAAAATCCCTTGATTTTCTCAACTAGATTTGGTGATACCTTTTTATATCTTTATCATGCCCCCGCAAGATGGACGGTCGAGGGGAAAGTCCAATCTTAGCCTTGAGAGAGTCGAACTGAGGACGAGGAAGAGGTTTAGTAAGAGCATCAGTAAGTTGATCAACATCGGAGATGTGAGAAACTCTAAGCAAACTATTTTGAACTTGTTCTCAGATAAAGTGATAATCTAAAGCAACATGTTTCATGCGCAAGTGGAAGACCGGATTGGAACAGAGATTTGTGGCGCCAACATTGTTACAATAAATTACTGGTTGATGAAGAAGGGTGATACTAAGTTCTGTAACTAACGAGCAAAACCAACGAAGTTCTGCTGCGATGGCAGCAACAGAGCGGTACTCAACCTCAGTAAAAAAAATGAGCCACAATACGTTGTTTCTTGGAGCTCCAAGAAATAGGATTATGACTAAGATAAACAATGTATGCACTGGTTGAGGTGAAATCGTATTTGTTTCCTGCCTATTCAGCAACCGAAAAGGCAAGAAGAGCTAGAGGGGAGTGCCGACGGAGAGTAATCCCATGATCTAGAGTGCCACAAAGATAACGCAGCAGACGTTTGACAACATTCCAATGTTCACAGGTTGGTTGGTGCATAAACTGAGAGAGCTTATTTATCGTATAAGCAATGTTCGAGCGAGTGAGTGATAGATACTGGAGACTTCCAACAATTGTATAGAACTTAGAAGGATCAAATAACGAGTTTTCAGAGTGTAAAGTGAGGGTTGGACCAAGAACAAGGGGTGTGGGAGCAGGCATGGCTTCAGTCATGTGAGCTCTAGTGAGCAGATCAACTATATATTTACGTTGACTGAGGAAAAGACCATTGTTATGTGAAGTAACTTCAACACCTAGAAAGTATGATAAAGATCCAAGGTCCTTGAGAGAGGAGCCCTTGGCAAGAAGTTGAATGAAATTCTGAACGACTCCAACATTGTCACCAGTTATAATGATATCATCAACATAAACAAGGAGATAGATTGTGGATCTATGTTTGTTGAAAATAAAAAGAGAGGTGTCGGTAATGGAGTTGGAGAATCCAGAGGTGACAAAGAACTGGCGTAACTCATGATACCATGTACGAGGAACTTGTTTGAGGCTATAGATGTCCTTATGTAGCTTGTAGACATGATGATGATGATCTTAATCAAGGAAGCCCTAGGGTTGAGACATGAACACATCCTCAGTAAGAGTGCCCTGGAGGAAAGCATTGTTGACATCAAGTTGCCTGAGAGACCAACCCCGACTAACTGCAAGACTAAGGACAAGACGAACAGTAGTAGGCTTAATAACAGGATGAAAAGTCTCAGTTTAGTCAATTCCAGGGCGTTGGTGGAATCCTTTTGCAACTAGCCTAACTTTATACTTGTCAATAGAGCCATTAGGTAAATATTTAGTGCGAAAAATCCATTTGCAACCGACCAAATTTTGTGTAGGATGAGAGGGCACTAGTTCCTAAGTCCCATTACGAACGAGTGCATCATACTCATCGGACATAACTTGTCACCACTTAGGGTTCTTGAGGGCTTGGGTCACGGTGGTAGGTTTAAGGCTAGGTTGTTGGAGTTAGGCAGTAAGGTTGAGCTTTTGGATTGATTTATGGATATTATGTTTAGATTTGGTGACAATGACTCTAGGCGAGGGTAGTGGCTCAGAAGGATGAGTTTGAGGGGTTAGGCTGGGTTGTGAAGGTGGGTTACGACACTGGATGTCGGTTGCCGCGATGCTAACCACTAGGGCTATGGGGAGTAGGCTTGAGGAGTTGTGTGAGGATGGAATGACAGAGCCAAAAGTCAGTATTAATGTGTCCATGACCAGAAGGGACATAGAGCACCACTCAGACATGATGGAGTTGAACGAGGAAGGGAGGTGTGAGTGGTGACGAAGGGAAAAATAGACTCAACGAATCGGATGTGACGAGAAATGTAAAGCCGAGAGGTGGAGGGATCGAGACATAGATAAGTACTTTAAGTAGGGGAGTAACCAACAAAGACACACGGAGAGGAACAAGGGGCGAGTTTGTGAGAGGAATATGGGCGAAACCATGGATAACAAAGACAACTAAAGGTAAGAAGTTTGGAGTAGTTGGGAGGAGTGCCAAAGAGTTTGAGGTAGGGTGAGAGTAGGTCAAGAGTCAGAGTAGGAAGACGGTTAATGAGGTAGACTGCAGTGGAAAAGGCAAACAACTAGTATGATAAAGGCATAGAGACATGGGCGAGAAGGGAGATACCAGTTTCAACGATATAATGGTGACGACGCTCGGAGTACCCTTTGTGTTCGGGTGTATGAGGAGGATAGGTAAGGTGGGAGACACTATTGGTAGCTAAGAAGGATGATAATGCTTGCTATTCCCCCCTCCCCCCCAATTGTCAGAGTACAAGGTGATGATTTTACGCTTGAAATGATTCTTAACTAATTACTTAAAGCGAACAAAAACATCATGTGTATCAAATTTGCGTTTGAGAGGATAAAGCCATATATATTTTGTGAAATGATCAACAAAAATGACATAATATTTAAAATTATCGACATAGTAAATGAGAGAGGTCCATATATCAGTAAATATTACTTCAAGAGGTGAATAAATGGTAAGAGTAGAGATAGGGAAAGGTAATTTGTGACTTTTATTGCATTAACATGAATTACAATTGAAGTTAAAATTAAAAAGACGAGATACTTCTAATTGAAAGGATAACATAATATGTTTGAAGGTAGACATAGACGGGTGACCTAGTCTATGATGCCACTAGGATGAAGTGGTATTGACACTTGAAAAAGCTAGTAAAGGAGCTTGAGGAGTGGAAAGTGGCCATTCATACACACTATTGTTAGTCCGACCCTACAAAAGGATTGCCCCCGTGCGAAGATCCTTCACAAGAAAAGAAGTGGGTAAGAATTCAATGAAAGTGTTATTAGATGTGCAAAATTGAGAAATAGAGATGAGATTTCATTTCATGGTGGAAACACATAAAACATTAGATAAAGTAAAAGAACGAGAGGGAGTGGAAAGAGAGGTGGAACCGGTGTGGAATATGGGAAGTCCAGAGCCATCGCCAATCATGATGTCATTTGTGTCGTCATAAGGATTGTGAAGGGCGAGATTACTAAGGTCTGCGGTGACATGATGGGATGCGCCACTGTCACGAAGCCATGTGGTGGTGGAAGGATTGGTGGTTGTAACATGAGCTTGAGGTTGTCAGGGGGGTGGTGGACGAGAGTGTGATTGATTGTCAGGTCGAGGAAGTGTTTGTACTTGTGGGAATTGTTGCTGAAAGAGAGGGCATTGTGAAACGACATGACCTTGAGCACTGCACCACTGACAACGACTAAGGAATGGTCGAGCGGGGGAATGACTGTCACACTTGTAATTGGAAGGATCACCAGCGGTTCGTTGAGAGGACGTTGACCAGGAGTGTCATAGAGAGCGATTGGTATTAGAACTCGGAGTGTAGCGAACATTGGTTGGATGAGCAAACACCGGAAGATAGGGGGAACTGATCTTATGGCGGAGAGACAATTCCTTGTTGATGAGTTTTTCATGTAGTTCATCGAAGGAGATTGGGGTATCGCGACCATATACAGCATCAATGATGGATTGATAATCGTCAAGGCCCTCAAGGACTTTCTCAATCAAGTTTTCATGGTCAGAGGCTTACCAAGAGCAGCAAATTCATCGCCCTGGGTTTTAATGGACTGCAGTTGGAAATTGATTGGAGCCTTTGGTGGTGTGTTTGAGGTGGTCTTTGATTTGCTTGATATGACCACGAGAGGGTCGAACATAGATATTGGTTAGAGTTTGCCATACTTCATGAGAGGTTTGAGATTAGGTGATGAGAGGAACAAGGGAGGGTGAGAGAATACTAACAAGCACCCCAAAGATAAGTTTGTCTTGACGAAGCCATGTTCGATATTCAGGATTGACTGAGGTGACACCATTGGTGGTGATCTTGGCTGGGGGAGTGGGAAGAGATCCATCAATAAATTTCTGCAGGTCATAGCCAATGAGAATGACTTCCATTTGGATTTTCCAAGAGAGATAATTGGTGGGAGTGAGTTTGATAGAGTTATGAATGGTAATTATGGTAAGGGGTTTTATGGGTTCTTGGGCATTAGGGATGATGATTTGGGTATTTTTGTTGGCCATGGAATGGGAAGAGATAATTGGGTAAGCTTACGTGAGGTGGTCGTCACCCGGATCATTTCTAGCAGAGTTGTATGGTGGAATACGCTCAAATTATTTGCTTCGATTGGGCTTGGTTTATTATTGATTTCAAACTGGCTTCCTTCTTGTATGCCTTTAAATTTTCGGGAAAGCTTGTTAGGATTGCAGAATTTTATGGCTTTGATTCGAAGGAATGAAGAACTTGCTGTAGGATTCTGTGGCTCTGATACCATAAAGAGATTGAAAGTCAGAGAAGAATTGAAGAATTATAGCATGCCTTCTCATTGATATGAAAAACGTATATATAGGTTACAAGAGCAAAATAATAGGAAACAAATCAAATTAAGTAACTACCAAAGAATCAAAAGACAAAATTACAGAATATACAAATGGATGTGAAAATCCTTTGATTTTCTCAACTAGATTTGGTGATACCTTTTTATTTCCTTATCAATTTTAGATGAGCATATATAGGTTGGATATTCCTAACATTCGTTATATTCGTATCTCCATAGTGATTCTTTTATATTTCTACTAGTTGCCCTTTTTGACAAATTTCCTAAAAATAATGTTGCGACTCCATTTACGTTCTCCTTCCCCCGACTTCTTTTCATCTCGTCTACATATCTCGATCCTTCTACTTGTTGTTTCTTATAACAAGGAAATGGAAATTCCAGCGATGGCCCCTTAGTTGATGATGAGTTAGGACGTCCTTTTACTCCGTTGTCGATGAGACTATCTCTGAATGTTTGATTCTTTCTTTTACTTTCTTTTCCACTCCATCGATTTGTTATTTTCTATGTATCCGACTATATATATATATATATATATATATATATATATACATATATATCTGAAAATGTGAAAAGGTCTGTAGTCAAACTCAACATGCATGTAGATTTTATCAGCCTCATATGATTATATAAAGTGATAAGTTGTCGATGAGACTATCTCTGAACGTGTGATACTTTCTTTTCCACTCCATCGATTTGTTATTTTTTATATATCGAACTATATATATATATAATATAATATAATATAATATAATATAATATAAAAGACTTATCATTTTATATAATCATATGAGGTTGATAAAATCTACATGCGTGTTGAGTTTGACTACAAACCCTTTCACATTTCTTTATATATATATATATATATATATATATATATATATATTAATGGACTCCACTAAATGACATATTTATCTTTTACTTTATATATTTAGTGTCATTTTTTAAGGATACAAAAATTATACCTTAAACAATTTTTTTGAGAACGGAGGGAGTAGTTCTTCGGAGTTTATACTCTTTCCCTTAGTTTCACAAAGGGTCCCATGTTAACCTTTTCAAGTCAATTCCTAAAATTTATCATTTAATTTTAATTATTACAATCATAATTAGTATAATATTAAAAATACTATTAATTATAAATTTATTATTTTAAAAAATAAATCAGTTGCATTAAATTTAAATTTTTTGCAAATTAATTTTAAGAAGTCAAAAAATAGACCCTATTTGTCTAACTGATGGAATAAATAATTCATTAATAATAACACATGATACACCTAAAGTCAACTTGGTTTGGCCATTTGATCCTTTAAAAAGTATTTTCTAGGTTCGTGTTTATCCACGATGCAGTACTCAAATAAAACACCACACAAGTGGGATAAATACATTACGAAAATGATATATATTGCGATTTTATATGTCGATTTTTTATGGTGAGTTATATAGATAAATTTAATTTGTAATATTTTTATGATATATTTGATACAATAGGCTAATTTTATAATCCTCTATAATCTCATGTATTGATATACGTCGCAATTATAATTCGATTGAAATTTTCACAATATATATCAAGATTCATACATTATAGGCTAATTTTATAATCCTCTATAATCCCATGTATTGATATACGTTGCAATTGTAATTCGATTGAAATTTTCACAATATATAAAAGATTAATACATTATACACTTTAGTTTAATAGCTAAATCAAAAACATCTAATTCAGATCATCTATCTTTACTTACAGAGGGGTAAAAAAAGGAAAAAGAAAAACAAGGGGATTTAGTTAAAAAAAAAAAGGTATTTTCTCGGTTCTGTAATATTTGACATTTTAGGATAATTTTTGTGTTCTTAAATATCTATCGTTCTAGAATTTTTAGGAGAGTTGGTTATAATTTTTAATACTCATTTTTCTTCTTTATGTATATCCGTGCAATCCATATATTATCCTCTCTCTATCTTCTTTTTCTTCTCTCTCCTTTTCTATCTGACTCACTTTCTGCCTTTTCTTTTTCTTCCCTCTCCTTCCTATCCGACTATCTCTCTTGCAATCACTCTTTTTAATATAATCCCACAAAAATGTAAAAGTAATTTTGTGTGTTTTTAATTGTAAAATATTTAAATTTATTTCTTTAATTAGCTGCATCTATGGTTAATATAGTTTAGTTTGTTCTGTTTTATAAAAACATACATAATCTAAATACTCCATGGAACAACTTTTTAATTATAAAAAAAATGGTGAAAAACAAAAAAGAGAGAGCTAACAAAAATTTTAGGCAACAAGTAATAAAAAAATAAAATAAAAAATAAAAAATAAGAGGAGTTAGATGACTTAAATAGAGGAAGTGGATGAGAAAAATTAGGTACTTTGAATTTATGGGATAACTATATATTAGTTTAAGATGAGGAAAGAGAACGCAGATGAATAGACAAATGAAAAGATATTTTGAGCATTTGATAACATATTTAATTAGTAATAATTAAATTTATTAATATATGTGATCAACTTTAAAACAATAGATAAAACGGAACCGAGGGACTATAAATTAAGGAGCTAGCTTTTTGAGGCAATCTCGAACACATTCTCCGAAAGTCCATCAGCAGACATGGTCATCTCTAGTTGGGCCAAAAAAACAAAACTAGTTTGTATTATAATGCTGAATGATGAGCACAAAATATATCCACTGATTGTAGTTTTCAGAATTTTAATACAATTATATGGAAAATAATTTATATGTTGATTAATTTTATGTTAAATTTGAATTGTAACTAACCTAAAACTATAAATGATAAACTAGAATAATAATATGTGAATTTTTTTTACACCGTGTTATATATATTATGTATCCATATAGGTCAATAATTAGTATCAACATGAATTTGTTTACCCCCAACTATCTTATTGTACTGATGATTGTAATTTGGACCTGTTGAGGTATAAGCCAATCCCAACAGTATACCATATATTTATATATGGCTCGGCTCGTGTGAGGTAAATCATGCATCCAAAGGGTTAATATGATGTTTTAAGAGGTCCATATACTCTCTTTTAAAATAAGTAAAAAAGAAGATCTTACTAGAAAGCAAAATCGTCCTAAAAAAGGCACATGAAAAGTTTCACTCGAGCAATGTATGACTAATTTGCATATACTTGCGAGGAAGTCTGTTAAGATATCACGAGTGAGTTGGAGTCTTACATTAAAAAAATAATTAAATAGTGAAGGACTTATATATATATAAATGGGTTCAAGATCTAATGACTTAAATTTTTGGGTCAAGTTGACCTGTGTGGACTGACCCAATAAGTATGTTGAATTACTTTCATACCTAAATCAACACAAATTTTACCAACATTTTGAGCTATAGCAGATAGAGCTGCAAATTGGCCAGTCATATTTTTGGCAGTTCTATACTCGCAAGCTTGGTGGGTTCTTGACCTTCAAGTGACAACATATTCCGTTACATTTACTCATTTAGTGGCCCTATCCTTAACTTATGGATTGTCATTGCTAAATTTTTTGGACTATTAATCTTAAGTCACTTATTTATTTTAAAATTGGACTCGGGATTATTAGTCCAGTGATAATAAAATTTTATATTTGTTTGTAAGGATAACATTTGGAATTGGATTATTAATCTTAAGTCACTTATTTGTTTTTAAAATTGGACTTGGGATTATTAGTTCAGTGATAATAAAATTACTTGGAATGAGGGATTATTTATTACTATGTCCAACCAGGTATTATAATCCATACAACTTGGAATTAAAAATTTATAGACAAAATTAACCTTTACCTTTTTGAAAATGATGGTTGTATCCTATCATATCTAACTATACTCACACTACTGAGAATATAATTTCTTTGTTAACTAGTAAGGGTATAATAGTCTAAATAATAAAATTTATCCACTCCTTTAAATAATTTTGAATAAAACAAACATAACACGAGATTATTTTAAGTTATCTTATAAATAATCTCATGCTAAACAAATATGCGACATTCTATTTAATCTTAGGATTAATAGTCTTGAGATTATAATCTATGAGAATATAGTATGAGATTATAATCTTTGCAAATAAACATAGGTTTTAATGAATTCATTTTTTACCGATTGAAAAAAATAAAGTGCAATTTTCTTAAGAGCACGTCTTGTCATAGTGAGATGGTTAAACTCGTACTGCTCTGAGCTTCTGTTGTTTATGACCTACTATGTATAATAACAAAATCAGTTCACAAACCAAAACTAAGAAAAAGAACAAAAACAGAATGCCGAAACTCCACAGGGTTAATGTGCCGTGTTGAAAAGCTCCTCTCAATTCAGTAGCAAGCTGCTTTCTGATGAAAGATCGAACTGCATGAACTATGGTTATCACGAACGCTAATTGATTGGGTACATGTAACAAAATCGGGTACGAGCAATGCTACTTACGTAAGAATATAAAAGACATTTAGTTCTCGTTTTACGATTTGAAATGATAGTACCTGATACGTGGAATGTTGGGCAATAAGAGTTCCCAGGTAATTAAACCTGGCATGAACAACATTCGATTCATCAACTTTTATCATGTCTATGATCTCTGCTTCACCAGGCAGAGTTATTCCTTTTGCAATGGAATCCTGAATTACAAAGCAAGTAAAGTTGATTTTTCTTTTATCGGCAAAGGAAAAAATTCATTAAAACCCAACAAATTACATGATTGGCGAATTCAAAAGATTTGGATAAGGCCACTATGAATTACACATCATCAAACAAAGAAAACCTTATATGGAGCTAAATCTTTGAACAAATATATTCAACGTCTAAGAGCTTCAGTGCTTCACCCATAAATTCAACAGAAAAAACAATATCCTTCTCATAAAAATAGTGCCTACAAAACCAATTCTGATGTAGTTATTCTAAACTGACTTTCAGTGAACCCTTATAAGTCCTTTAATTTCTCTTCACAATGAGGTCCTTGCATATTTTCTTGGTTTCTTGGAAGTGAAAAGAAAAACTCGAAAATAAAAGAGAGCATTTATTGATAGTACCTTGTCTAAGCTTGAGTCACAAAGTATGCTTTGGAGACGATGTAGAAAATGCACATTAAGAACCAATAGTTTGTTTTGCTGAAAATCAGCGACTAGGCCAAACATCAAATTCCTTGCCAGTATAGCTGCCCATCCTCCCAACTAAAACATGAACAAAACATATGTTGAATTCTCTAGCTCTTCTCTAGACAAGAAGATATATTAGAATTTTATGAATTAAGAAATACGTACCGGTTGAATTTTTGAACTCATCTGAATCATGAGCAAGAAGTAAAAAGAGACAACTGTCAGTAAGATCAAACTTGGTGCTCATTTGGATTAATTGTTTGAAGATTTTGGGTAATGCTTACTTTCTTTGTTACCAAGAGAGCCAAATACTTGTACTCATTATTATCATCAAATATTACTGTACAAAATTCTACACCCAGCAGCTACTGTTTGGAGTTGTTTGAAGTAATTCTATATGCTTGTTTGAAGTTTTTAAAGAGGGGTAGAGATGTAATTTACCAAGACAGAAGAGGGGTAAAATAGACATTACATTTGGTCAAAATAACTTATTAAGAATGACTTATAAGTCACTTTTTAATAACTTATGAGCTGCTCCCGAACAGGCCCTTAGGCTTATCCATATAATGTATCACTAGTTCACCATTTTGATCTGACATTTGATCAAATAGCTTGTGGACAGCTTCACAAAAAATAGGATAAACATTCAACCATATAAGTGAAACAATTATCAAATTTATCAATACAATATATATATATATATGTAAACAGTGGCGGAACCAGGATCATATTACAGGGGGGGCAAAATCTCTCGGTAAAAAAAATTATTTATTGACGTTTGAACAACTTCTTTCGACTATACGACTGAGAAAAGACAATTAGTTGATATAGACCTCTAGTCAAATACTCTATTCGAACTTGATTTCTAATCACAATATCAAAGTCTTTAATTGATTTACGTAACTCCGGATCACTAACAATATCGTTCGGATTAAACTCCACACGTGAATTATTTATACCATCACTTGCTTCGGAACTTGGTACCTGACTATTAGAAGAATCAGTCGTTCTTAGTCGTTTAATCAAATATTTATCCATAATCTAGAATAAATAAAAACATTTAACAATTAACAAAATAACAAAGTAACAAATAAACAATTAACAATCCCTCCAACCCATTGCCCACTAACAAAGACAAAGTAACAATTAACAAATATTATATATTGAATAAATTATAAATGGAGAGAAAGGACTAAGCCAAACAATGAAACAAAAGAAGTCAGGACAAGACAAATCACAAAAGCCAGGGACGAAGCTAGCGTAGGACTGGAGGGGGCCACGGCCCCCCCAAGGTTTGAAAATTTTGTAAGTCCTACCCCAAAGTTTTAAAAAAATTATTTTTGGCCCCCCTCAAGAAAAATGCAATGCTTTAGAGGAAAATAAATTTCTTTATTACCAAACTAACGATCACAACACATTCTTTGTAACAAGATATAAGTTTACACATCGGTCTTATTCTGATCTTAACTAGCCAAATTCATACACTTATAAATAGATTATAGACCTGCCCTTCTTGCTTATAACCTGCCCAATAAATTTTTCAAAAATAAAATTGAAACTCATTCCTCCATACTAAATGAAAAAGAAAATGGAAGCTCACTATAAATACTTGGATAGTACTGCACTAAAAACAATAATTACTTTATAATGTAAGGTAAATTTTTAAAAAATTAAGTATTATATATAAATTGATTCCACTAAAATTTTATAAATTTTTTATTATACGGGGTCAAATTAAAAATTTATAATTTTGTCAGTCAAATTTTAACCACATATGACTCATATTCTCTCAATATATGTATGTCTCCCTATAATATTATATATATATATATATGTGTGTGTGTGACCTGAAAGTACAAAAGTATTAAAAAAAATTGGCTCGGGGGCGCTGCCCCCGAACCCCCGTCAAATTATTTATGACTTGGTAAAAATTTTGGCCCCCCAAGATTAAATTCTGGCTTCGTCCCTGACAAAAGCCTTCTCAATTGATTTTTATTTTTTAACACTAAATGGCGTCGTTTTGTAAGTTTTTATAAAAAAAACACACAAAAACTGACCCAAAAAGAAGAAGAAGACCTGCTGACTATGGCATCCCCAAAAACTTACCGGGGGCAATTGCCCCCCCACCCCCCCCCCCCCCCCCCCCCCCCCCCCCCCCCCCCCCCCCCCCCCCCCCCCCCCCCCCCCCCCCCGCCGCCCCCCTGCTTCCGCCTATGTATGTAAATATGTATTTGGAAAGAAATATTAATAACTATATAAATGTAATACCTATGACAGTGAGGATGATGAACCCAACAACAAATAACTCAAATTGAATACTCTTCTCCTTCTGAAATTCCATGGCTTCTGCAACCCACTTTGACTTGATTTATGGGTCTGAAATTAAGAATCCTTTTTCGGAATCTGTCAAAGAAGATGAATAAGTATAAAACTGAAAATAGATTAATACACCATAGATAATAGAGAAAGAACGAATTGAGAGAACAGATTGTGGGCAGCAGCTTTATTTTAATATGTCAATCTAACAGGAAATTAACCGATATTGAGTCAAATTCCTTTACCCATTTTCTTACCTTTGAAGTTTGAGCATCTGCTGAACTTCTCCTATAAATAGAGCATCGGTAGGATTATAAGAGCGTATTGCATCAGGAGAGTACTGCAAGAACTTTTGCATGCCAGTACCAAAAACCGATGCCTTATCACTTGGCTATACTCCATACGGCCTAAGTACGTAAACAACTTGCTCTCAAGCATATCGCATGAGCGGAGCAGTAAACGAAGTGAACGAACCGGTCAATCATCCAATCTCTTTCAAGAAAGATAGGATTGTGATACACCACATAAGAATGGGAAGGGAATAAGTCTGGATAGCGATACTCGTCAAGGCAAACAAAGGAAAAGTACAAGAGTCACTAGAGAACCAAGTTGGTTAAGGGATACTGCTAGGTAAAATGAGTTGGCAATTAGTAAATGGGTTCAGGTAGTAGCATTGCAAATAGCATGTGGTAACACGGTGCTTTAACGCGTAAGCTGGACTCGATTGTAGAAACAATATATAAGTTGTATGTGAGAGAGAAAGAGGCTATGGAAATTCATGAAGTTGTTTTACTTTCTTTCAATTTGATTGTTTTCAATGTTCTTAATTTACTTTGGAGATTTCTCAAGTCTCAAATACAGGTAACATTGGTACTTTTATTGAGAGTCCACACTTGTGGGTCGAGACACGTAAACGGGACGACTTATGGAAAGGGTTATCTAGATGTTGGATTAAAATACTGATAGGTACAAAGGGCGTCGGGTCAGTATTGTTAGGATGACGCCGCCATAGCTGGGTAGATCGACCGACGAGATCGTCGGCTTTGCAAGGTGGGTGCATTGATGCGAACTACATACTAAACCGTAAGAAATAGTCTCACATTGGTTGCAAATACAACTTGGTGTAGGTTGATATAGACCTTAGCCTCTTCCATTGGGTAGCTAGCTTTTCAAAGTGAGTCAAAGGGGCTAAGGTTTGTATCATTGAATGTTACTTGTATTTGAAAACATGGAAAACAATCAAATTACAACTTCATGAATTTTCATAGCCTCTTTCTCTCTCACATGCAACTTATTTGCCAACTTTCTCTCTCACATACAACTTATTTGCCAACTCATCTTACCTAGCAGTATCCGTTAACCAACTTGGTTCTCTAGTGACTCATGTACTTTTCCTTTGTCTGCCTTGACGAGTATCGCTATCCAGACTTATTCCCTTCCCATTCTTATGTGGTGTATCATTCCTTGTTCTTGAAAACCCACGTTGTCCTCAAGGTGGAGGTGAGGAAATTGTTTAATAAATTCTGCAGCATCTTTCCAAGTATTAACAATTGATGAACAGTCTGACCTTGTCTCAATATATGCCGTTCAGCCACAACTGCTAATGATTGCACCACTGGATGGCTGTTTAAAAATTCTCCTGGTAGCTGCGAAACAAACTCTGTTTGGTCCACAACTTTATAAGCTTTTGATTTGGAGATATAAAAGACAGGATGCATTTTGGAATCAGGTGGTAATTCCAATTCATAAGCAACTTGTCTAATTTTTTTGAGCACTTTGAAAGGTCTATAATACCTCTTACTTAACTTCTAAAACTTTCTGCGTACTATAGTTGATTGTCGGTAACGTTGCAACTTTAAGAATACTAAATCACCTTCATTAAATTCCATGTCAAGTTGGTGTTTATCCGCCTGATTCTTCATTCGGAGTTGTGCAGCCTGTAAATTCTCCTTTAGTTGCTTGAGTAATGCAGTCCTTTCAACTAGAACGCTATCCAACTGCATCCACAGGAGATTATCCAGGACAATACCCTGGTAGCATGGGAGGCTTTCTACCAAATACAACATGTCAAAACTACTATGGTAAGAGGTGTTGTAATGGTATTCAGCCCAACCTAAAAATTTCTTCCATTGTTGTGGCTGATCTACAACAAAAGACCATAGATATTGTTGTAGGCATCTATTGACCACCTCTGTTTGACCATCACTCTCCGGGTGGTAAGCGGAATTATACTTCAATTTAGTCCCTTGTAACCGGAATAATTTTGTCCAAAAAGTACTGAGAAAAGCAACATCTTTATCACTGATAATTGTTTTTGGCAACCCATGGATTTTGACAATCATATCCACGAACAACTAAGCTACTTTAATTGCTGAAAAATGAGTAGGAAGAGAGCCAAAATGGGCAAACTTACTCAACTATCTACCACTACTAAGATGACAGGGCACCCATTAGAAGTTGGTAAATGGGTTATAAAATCCATGCTCAAGTCTTCCAAAATTTGTTCTGGAATTGGTAAGGATTGTAGTAATCCATAGGGAGCATGAGTGTGGTATTTAACTTGCTGGCAATTAGAACTAGTAGATACAAATTGCTGAACATCCTTTCGTAGCCCTTTCCAATGAAAATTTTCTGCAATTCTCATATAAGTCTTTTTTACTCCAGCATGCCCGCCCACCTTAGTTGCATGAAACTCAGCCAACAATGCTGCTTTTGACTTTGAGCATTCCAGTAAATGAATGCTTCCCTGGTACATGAGCAAACCATCGTTTAAACTCCAGTCAGCTAATTGACTTGTTGTTGCACGGTGCTTTGTTGTATTACTTGTTTAATGTAAGCATCTTCTTCGTGTTCCTTCTTGATGGTAGACATAATCTCCAAAACAGATACAGATAGAGCCATTAATGCTGCTCCTTCTGCAACATACAACCTGGAAAGGGCATCAGCAGCATTATTCTCCTTGCCTGGCTTGTACAAAATTTAATAATTGTAACCTAACAATTTATTAAGGTAGTGTTGCTGCTCAGGAGTCTGAATCACCTAGGACATTAAACTTTTGATACTATTCTGGTCAGTATTAATAAAGAATTTAGGACCAAGGAGATATTGTCTCCATTTTTTTACTGCCGAAGTGATAGCATGCAATTCCCTTATATAAGTTGATGCATAGGCCATCCGAGGACATAATTTCTTACTATAATAAGTAATAGGATGTCCATCTTGCATCAAAACTGCACTAACGTCTGAACCAGAAGCATCAGTTTCCAAATAAAAAGGCTTCAAAAAATTAGGAATGGCTAAGACGAGTATGGACCATAGCTTCCTTAAGGTTGTTAAAAGCTTATTGGGCTTGAGAATTCCAACAAAATTATATTTCTTAAGTAGCTCAGTTAAAGGTGAAGCAATAGAAGCATATCCTTTAACAAATTTGTTATACCCAAGAAGCCCCCGTACTTGTTTTTGATTTACAGGAATTGACCATTGTAGCATTGTCTTCACTTTATTATTATCAGGTTCCACCCCTTGACTAGAGAAAACATGCCCCAAATACTCAATTGAGGTACAAACTGACATTTGGAGCGCTTAAGTTATTGGCGGTCAAATGATCAAATACAACTCGAAAATGGTGTATATGTTCATCCACGGTTCTACTATAAACCAAAATATCATCAAAGAAAATGATGACAAATTTTCTTAAGGTTGGAATACCTGATTCATGGTGGACTGAAAGGTTGAAGAAGCGTTGGTTAAGCCAAATGACATCACCATAAACTCAAAATGGTCGTGATATGTCCAAAAAGCTGTTTTATGGATGTTGTCACGATGCATTCGTATTTGATGGTAGCCTACTCGTAAGTCTAGTTTGGAATAAAATTTAGCTCCACACAGTTCATCAACGGTGGGTATGGGAAATTTATCCTTGATTGTAATGGCATTTAAAGCTCGATAATTAACACAAAAACGCCAAGTACCATCTTCTTTTTTTTGTTTTTTTGACTAATAACACGGGAGAACTAAAAGGACTTGTGCTGGGCTGAATGATTCTGGTATGTAACATTTTCTTAACTTGCTTTTCAATTTCGTCTTTTTGGTAATGAGGGTATCTATATGGTCGTACACTTACTGGTTTGGAGTTGGGTTCCAACAAGATTCTATGGCCCGTAAGTCGTGAAGGAGGTAATGATTTGGGGTTTAGGAATAAATGTTGATATTCTGTCAAGAGTTGTTGGACTGGTCCAGTTAAGGTTGGATCAAGAATGGGGGTTGTGGTTGTTTGGGATTCTGGTATGAGTAAAAAACAATGGGTTATTGCTTGCTGGGTTATCATTGTATGGAGTCGAGGAGGTGAAATTTCTGTGGAAGACTTTGGTCTATCAACCTGCCAGTGAATCGATCTTCCCTGTGACATGAACTCTAAAGTCAGTTTATCATGATCAATGAGCATCGGTCCCAAGGTTTTCAACCATCGACATCCCAGAATTCTATCAGCCCCATGAAAATCTAGAAAATTGAGATCAAAACTCAGCTCAAACCCCTGAATATTGATTTTTACTCCTTCAATCCTTCCTTGACATGAAATCTTTTCGCTATTACAGAATTGAATAAAGAATTCAGAAAATCGAAATATAAAGGAAGGTTTTATCTGTACGAATAGGCTTATTGTCGACGGAAGTTCCGTTCGCTTTAGCTAAATTCCGTCGAAATTATCGAATTAATATCAATATTTTATTCCTATATTTCCGACGGAAGTTCCGTCGGAAATATACTATTCCGTCTAAAATACGTATTTTTTTTAAAATTTTATTTTTTATTTTTGTAGATTCCAGGTTTTTGACCCACATTTTTATACTTGTAAACCTGTTTTATCCCAACAACATTATATACTACTACATATATTATAATCTTAATACATGTATTAACATATTTTTGATAATTTATACATTTATAATTTATGTATAAATTATTTTCATTAAAAATGGAATTAATCCATTTGCAAAAAAAAAAAAATAACACTTTTTGTGTAACGAATCACTACTTCAAATAATCAATATTTAATTCATTAATTATTTTAAATCACTCATTTAATTTATACAATTAATATTGTATAATTAAATTTAACTTCATCATTCTCTCCATAAATTATTTTCAAATAATTTATTTATATATTAAATATATAATTTAATATATTTAATCATTTATTCAAATAGACCGATCATTCCTGACGGAATTATTCCATCGGAAGTATAGACTAATTATGACGAAGGTTGGTCGGAATTTGTTCGGTCGAAAATTCGTATTTCCGACCGAATTTCCTTCCGACCGAATTTTTGATGGACTAAATTCCGACTAGTTTATATCCGACGGAATTACAGACGAAATTTTTCATCGGAAATAAACTTATTCCGACGGATTAAGATTATTTTTGACAGAAAATTCCGTCGAATTTGCCTTTTTTCTTGTAGTGATAGTAACTCTTTTAGCTATTTCTGCCATTAAAAATTGGCATTTACATCAACTTAATGTTAACAATGCCTTCTTACATGGTGATTTACGTGAAGAAGTGTATATGGATCTCCCACCTGGTTATGACACTCAAGGTCAACCAAATTTGGTTTGTAAATTTCCAAAGTCTTTCTGTGGGCTCAAGCAAGCCTCCAGACAATGGTTCCAGAAATTAACAGCTCTTCTCCAAGTTGGCTATACTCAAGTCTTATGCTAATTATTCTCTATTCATTTTACAGTATGAAGGGTATTTCACAGTTGCCACGGTTTATGTAGATGATATATTATTAGTAGCAGGTGATCTCTCCATCTTTTATAGACAGTTAATTGGCATATTACCTTATCTCACTATCTCAAGACCAGATCTATCCTTTTCTCATTGTGCTGTAGTACAGAGGATTCTAAGATACATTAAAGCATCAGTAGACCATGGCATTTTACTTTCTTCATCTTCTGCATTTACTTTGAATGCCTACATTAATTTTATATTTGTTTCCGCAAGCTCTACCCAGCGCCAGCATCCAAGAATACCCGTTGGACCATCTCATACTGGCGCTAACTTGGACGACGAGCTATTTCAGAGGGTTATAACGGTGGTGTCGAAGACGTTTCGTACGGATCCAGTTATCCGTCGTCAAGAGTTGCTTAGTCGTGCTCACCTTTACCAGCTAACTCAAGATTTTGCATCAAGGGCCACCGTTGAGAGTACGGGTATCCTTTCGGAGCAGTTCGTCGCGATATGCGACGAGGTACTTCGGATGATGGTTACCCTACTGTCGGAGGCTTTTAGCCCGATAAGGAATCAACACCTGCCTACTCAAGTATTTTATTCATGTTATTTAATTATCATTTAACTACGATTTTAATTCTCAATTATGTACTAATGAGTTATATTTTTAATTGTATTAACAAGGTGGCGATGTCGAGGAGGCTGGTGATCTCGAGTAGGCTGGTGATGCTGATGCCGAGCAAGGGGATGACGACGAGATTTTCATACACCAGAGCAGCACCGTCGACTCCCGCCCGATGATCCTCCTCACACCGAGGGTAGTACTAGCTTGACTTAGTTTTGTAAATCATTTATACATATTTTGTTCATATTTACTTTAGTTTAGCTTAATAGGATGTAAATCCTCGTAGTTTAGTTGAGTTTTGTAATTAAATCATTGTAGTTTAAACATTGTAAATCATTGTAGGTTAATGAAATTTTTGTATAACTTGTGGAAAAACGATTTGTATTTGTTATTATTATTGAGGTAATTCATATTGGCACTTGTATGTGAGCATAAGGTAGTTATAACTGTATGTATATGTTGTTGGGATATTTGTAGTTACATTGGACGCGTCGGAATCGGGTTTAATGGCAAGACCCGAATTTCGGGGGCGTTACATCTACTATTCCCCGGACTGTCGGAGCTTATTTGGGTTGAATCTGTACGTTCGACTCATTGTTCACCATCACTACTCCCCCTCGCCCTGCGACGTACTGAACCAACTCCCCGCTATGCACTTTCTTCTCAATTAGGTCTTTCAAAGCATAACAGTCCTCCATGGCATGTCCCGAAACCTGGTGTTAGTTGCAATAACGGTTATGATTTTCCCTATAGAACTTTGTGCTCGTCTAGCAAGGTTCGAAGTCAGGCTTGTTCCGGATTTCCTCTAATATCTTCGTCCGATCAGTGTTCAGGGGAGTGTAGACTTTATTAACGTTTTTGTTTAAAAATGGTTGTCTACCTCCACCCGAACCCCCTCCATTAAAACCTCGCCTCGGCTGATTATCCGATCTAGGTATATTTTTCCGATCCCGGTCTCTCGCCTTCCCGTGGCTTCAGACTCCCAATAGCCTCCTCGAGGGTGATAACCATTGGCTCTACTATAAGCCTCCGACAAGTCCCCAGGTGGGTTAAGAATGAGGTCTTTGACCAGTTCTTGGACTTTGCAATGTTTAATCCAGTGGTAAAGAACCCAACAGCTTGCTGCACATTCAAGTCTGTCACTGTGCCGACCGCTTCCCTAAACCTCTTCACATATTGGCCGAGGTTTTCTTCGTAACGCTGTTTGACTTGCATCAAAGACGTTGTCAGCTTTCTCCTCCGCTTATTTCTTCCGAACCGAGCATGAAATTTATCGCATAACTGTTTCCATGAACTGATAGAGTTTGGGTTGAGAGACGCTATCCATTCCCGAGCCCCATGCCTCAGTGTAGTGATAAATATGTGACATTTGGCAGCGTCAGGATGGTCATAATAATCCATAATCTGATTGTATGCATGTGTGTGGTCATACGGATCCCCAGTGCCGTCGTACGTCTCCAACGGCGGCATCTTCTTGGACTTATTAGCCTTCACCCGCTTTATCTCCAGGGTAAAAGGCGACCCGGCGTTGTTCGGCAATTCTTTCGACTGATCGGCCGCTGCCAACCTCTGTTCTACTTCCTTCAACCTCCTTGCTAGGGCATCGGTCCCACTCTCTTGGAAAGTCGGCTCAGGCTTGACTCTCGAATTATCCCTGGAGCGGCTTCGACGCCTGCCCCAGTTTGGTGTGCGGCTCTTCAGCCTGCTATTGTCCTGCTCGCGGCTATTATGCCTTCTACAGATCGAAGAACGGCTTCTTGGCCTGCTCGAATCCTGCGAGGGGCTTTGGTGCCTGTTGCAGAATCGAGGAGCAACTCCTCAGCCTGCTCCGGTCCAGCGAACGGCTTCGGTGCCTGCTGCGACCTGGTGTGCGGCTCTTCGGCCTGCTGTTGTCCTGCGAATGGCTTCGGTGCCTGCTGCGAACTGGTGTGCGGCTCTTCGGCCTGCTCTTTTTTAGTCGATAATCGTCCGAACGATGTGTCCTGGATCGGTCCCCTGACGAATCCTCTTGATGCCTATGATGATTGGAGGAAACATCTTCTCCGTGTAGCAACGACGCCAACTGCTCATCCAACTCTATTTGCTGAAGGCGTAGAACCTCCATAGCGTCTTTATTCTGTTGCACCTTTCTGGTCAAGATCAACTACCTCTTTTCCCAACCTTTCATCGGCCCCATCGTCATAGCCCCTCGTCCTCCATGTAGTAGAGAACAGTTTCCTTTTGACAATTGCCGTCCGGGGGTCGAATTGACCCACCTAGCGACTCTAGGGCCCCAGCCCATCCGAGATGTTCTTCGAGGGCCCCAACCTGTCTTTGACCGATCCTCGGGGTTGGAGTGTGTTAGTTGTTAACGTATTCCGTGCCGATACCGTTTTTGCATTGTTTGACGCCATGATTTCCAATCGAATACTATTGAGTGATTATACGTTATGCAGCACTATCACTCCTTTTAGCGCCAATATTAATGCCAAGATTTCGCCGTGCATCCAATCACTAAAATACGCGCCAAATCTTGCACAAGAACGAAACCACACTCAAGAGTCTGGTGGTTTGGGCCGCCGGGGGATAGCTCTGGTGTGAGAATAAGTACTGTCTGTTCAAGGTATTAACAATGGAGGTTTAACACTTTAGTGAGCAAAAAGTCATTACCTGTAAATTTAGGGTTTAACCTTTTATTTATAGATGATCACATCGCCTTCATCGCCCTGTCCCCCAAGTGTAATAGGATTCCTAATCATGGTAACTACCTATGATTGGATAGAACACAATCTCCTTAAAGAAAGGAAGTCAAACATAATCCTGACACTTTCCTTAGGAACCAGAGTTTAAATATAGTTAGGAATCCCAGATTCCTTAAAGTCCTCGTACTGCCCAAAACAGAATCCTACGTGGGGTTATCGCCTCCATGTGGACAAAACCCATCGGATTCATCGGGCCCAATTATTCATGTCCCAACAATATGGATTTTAGGTAGTGATTTTGGTATAATTTGTAAAGAGTTTTGTTGTATTCTTAGCTTGGGAAGCTTTGGAACTTAAGAGAATGAATCCCCTGGAGCTTCAAAATAAACTGACACTCCTTAACACTTGGTTTGCTACGGAAGACTCCTCCTTGTACAAGCAACTAAGTGTCATGCTTATATTAATACACCACATCCTTAACTTAATACAACTCAGCATATTGCACATCTAAACATATATGCATACTTATACATACGTATATAATATACATATATATATAGCAAGGATCAAGAGCAGAACTCTTACAGAGCATAACTAGCAGAACTACCTTTAGCGACGGACAGACGACAGTTTTGTCCGTCGCCATAGGTCCTGTCTGTCGCCATAGGTTTTAGCGACGGACAACATATAGTGTCGCTAAAAGCTATGGCGACAGACAGGACCTATGGCGACGGACAAAACCGTTATCTGTCCGTCGCTAAAAGTAATTATGCTCTTTAAGAGTTCTGCTCTTGATCCGCCCTGTATATATATATATATATATATATATATATATATATATATGAATTTAATTTACTAACTTGATACCAATATAACATATTTTATATATTGGATCTCATCTCATATATTTTTTTTAATGTACATTCTTTTGGTATAAAATAAAGTATTATACCATTATTTATGTTACATTTAATTATTGTAACATAATACAACCATCATCATTAACTGAATAAATTTCTTTATTCAATTAATTAAATTAAATATTTTAACCCACCAATTCTCAAATAGTGAATTAATTACCTAATTCCATATTTAATTTATATTTGTTTGACATAATACAATATATTAAGCCATTACATAAATATATTACATTCATATGTAATATATTAAAATAATGAGTTTAATTAACTCTCTCATTTTATTCATATAAAAAATACTTACATTAATTCACTATTTTAATTAAGCGAATTAATCACATCATTTATGAAATTTAATTCATAATAACTTCATTGCCATTTAAGGCTTATTATTCAAATTATATTAATCATAATATAATATTAACTTAATCTCAACTAATTAATATTAATTAATTGATTTTCTTCACTTCCATATTTCGTTTCGTAATGAATTCAAACTAACTAATTTAATAGTTTAATTAACTTTTAAATATAAATTTCAAATATATGTATATATTTCATACTTATATATACATATTAACTCCATTAACATACATCACATAAATATATAAAATACATATATATTTATACATTCAAACCCGACGTGTCTCAAAATAAGAATTTTATTTATTAAATTCTTATTTTAATTTTTATTAAAATAATTTCTGAAAAATCCTGGTTGTCACATTTACACTGTTCAAATGAATTCTGATATGTCAATACATCTTTTTATAGATTTATTTTAGATATGAGGAGGGCATATCTCTAGCAGTCGACGATAGTGTTATTACTGCACATGTCGCGTCGGCTGGCTGTACGAGATGAGAAAGCGGGTCGCCTGGACAGTTGACGAGCAGCCCGGGACTACGATCATAGATCATCAGCCCCACATAGTCTCCGATCTAGCTTGGGAGGCTATGTGTCGGCACTGGATGATGATGAGTTCAAAAAGAAGGCGGAGCAGGCAAAGAAAAATTGTAGCTAACTCCGAGTCATACACACGACTGACTCATAGTCCTTTGAAGAGGTGAAGTCGATAAGTATTGTGTATTTTATTGTTTAGTTAGTTATTTGTCATTAGTATACATATTAATGTTTGAATGTCTTTATCATCAGGCCATGTTTGCAAGCTTGGGCCGACCTCCTACCATGACTGAGTTTTGGGATAGAGCACACACCCCTAAGGACTCTCCTATGTCTCCCGCAGCAATAGTTATACGGGTAAGACTAATCTCAATTTTTAGCTATTATTAATATTAGGTAGCTAATAAAATGATATAATTAACTCACGTATATAAAATAAATTATAGGACTGATTTCAGACGCTTCGGGACCCCCATGTAGCTGAGTTGTGTGCTTCTAGGGGGGATTATGAGCCGTTAGATACCACCACTCCTATGCCCAAGATTGAGTTATCTCAGGATGAGGAACTGAGACTATGGGTCGTGTCTCAAGATCCCCCTACTAGCATTACTGCAGGTATCACGTGTTGGGCCTGCCGAGGATACCCGCATATACCTTACCTGGAAGTAATATATATTTCTTATGTTTATCGTTAAATCTTAATTTATAAAAATAAACTTAAATTAATATGTACTACGTAATGTTCTATTTATTATCGCAGGCTCTAGCCAGCGCCAGCGTCCGAGAGCACCTGTTGGGCCATCTCATACGGGCGCTAGCTTGGACGACGAGTTATTCCAGAGGGTCATAACAGCGGTGTCGGATAGGTTTCGTATGAATCCAGTTTTTCCTCGTCAACAGTTACCTAACCTTGCTCGCCTTCACTAGCTAGCTTAGGATATTGCAGCAGGGGCCACTGTAAAGTACGGGATTACCGCAGGAGCAAAGTGCTCCGGATGATTACCCAACTATTGGATTTAGGTGATCAACCTTAGTTTACTCAGGTATTCTGCATATTATTTTATTTTTATTTAGCAGTCTCTCTTTAATTTTCACATATGTACGGACTAATGATTTATATTTTTAATCTTATTAACAAGGTGACGATGGCGAGCGGACTGGTGATACAGAGCATTGTGGTGATGACGATGGCGAGCAGGGGGACGACGACGCTGATTTTATACACCAGAAAAGCATCGTCATCCACCCCCGCCCGATGATCCTCCTCCTACTAATTTATAGTCCATTTGTATAGATTTTATTCATTAAATTGTAAATCATTTGTACATATTATAAAAAATTATAGTTTAGTTGAGTGTGTACGAGTTTTGTAAATCATATTGTATAATTTATGGAACATTAGCGTATATTTGTAATTGTTGATGAGTTAGTTCATATTTATAATTGTTAACTTAGTGTATGTACACATTTGTTGAGATAAAACAGGTTTTTATAGTTATGTTGAATGTGAAATATATTACTGTATGTGTTGTTGGGATAAAGTAGGTTACAGGTACAAAATGAGGTTTAAAAACCTGGAAATTGCAATTTTAAAAAATTTATTAAAAACAAATCAGCTAATCTCGACGGAATAAGGTATTTCTGATGAAAATTCCGTCGAGATTATAGTTTAATAGTATTTTAAAAAACTCGTAATTTTGACGAAAAATAGCTATTTCCGACAGACTATTCCATCAGACTTTATCCCATTTAAAATCAACGACATAATTTTGACGAAAAATTTCGTCGAAGATAAACTATTTCTGACAAAAATTTAGTCGAAATTATTCAGTCGAATTTATTTATTTTTGACCGAATTTTCGACAGACTAAATGTTAACACGTTTATATCTAACTGAAGTGCCGATAGAATATTTCATCAGAAATAGTTTATTTCCGACGGAATAGTCCGTTGGAATTGAGCCTTTTTCTTGTAGTGTCAGATTGGGTTTGGGTTCGGGTCGCATATGCACTTTAATAAGTGATACTTTAGATCTTGGAGATAGTTGGTACGACCCATTTTACATTTATAAATGTTAGTAATTGATCCGGGTTGGACCCGTGGATTATGGACATCCACTTGTGTATGGATATTGGATAACGCAATTGGGATTGGGAGAGTCCCATATCACTTGAAAATATTTTAGATAATACCTGATATGGTCAAGACTCTATATGAGATAACTCTCCTGATTTAGTCAGTTGTAAACTTATCCTATATTAATTGAGATTCATCATTAAATACTTGATTCCTCCATAGGGTAGGGCCAAGAAAAATAACGTATTATTTTTCTTAGACAGTTTTCTCTCTAAATACTCTATCTCTAGTATTTTCAAGCTTCCATCAATAGACTTAGATGTACTTACTGTGAACACCTGAGTTTGTTCGCATCATTGCTAATAACAACTCCATATTGACGAGAAACGTTTGTATAAAGGATCGTAGTGTGTTCATCGCATTGCTTGTAGATTTGGTATTTTGGTTCAACCGCTTCTGTTTCGTGGATACTAACTGATTCATATGTAAGTTTATATGTACTTACGTGTCAGTTTCCATTTAATTTAATATTGGTATTAGAGCTATCATGCTTAATCTCGCATAAATGTTCTGTCATTTTTTTTATGTAACGGGACGAATTAATAGAGTCGTGATTCTAGGGACAAAATCCTTTTAAGGGGGAAAGATGTGACGAACGAGATTTTTGTAATTTAATTTAAATATTTATTGAATTAAATAAATATTTTTCGATAATTTGATTGTTGAATTAAATAATTAATTGATGAATTTGTAGTAGATTAATTTAATTATATGTGTTACATTAGTTAAATTAATGTGAAATTTTTTTATAATTCAAAGTATGTATTTAATTGAGTTTATTTGATTAAATGCATTATTTAAATAAGTATAATATTATTCTAATTGATTTAATAATTAATTAGAGATTTAATGATTTGTCATAATCAATAAATGAGAATTTTAATTATGTGACAATGTGATTTAATGTAGTATTATTCTATTTTATTCAATTTATTTAAATAAGATTATTTAGTTAATTAAAAATATGATGAACGAGATTTTTGTAATTTAATTTAAATATTTATTGAATTAAATAAATATTTTTTGATGATTTGATTGTTGAATTAAATAATTAATTGATGAATTTGTGGTAGATTAATTTAATTATATGTGTTACATTAGTTAAATTAATGTGGAGAATTTTTATAATTCAAAGTATGTATTTAATTGAGTTTCTTTGATTAAATGCATTATTTAAATAGGTATAATGTTATTCTAATTGATTTAATAATTAATTAGAGATTTAATGATTTGTCATAATCAATAAATGAGAATTTTAATTATGTGACAATGTGATTTAATGTAGTATTATTCTATTTTATTTAATTGATTTAAATGAGATTATTTAGTTAATTAAAAATGTGACATGAACTATATTATAAGTAAGTTATTAAAATAAACTAGAAGGGAGGATAAAAGGATTAGCCAAACGAGGCCTTAGTGGGGGTTGGTGCCAATTATTAACTGACACCATGTTCTGCCAGTTTAATTAGTGCGTATTATCACTATTATTATTTTTTGTGTTAAGTCTGAGGAATACAGAGAGAAAAAGGGAGAAATACTTGTGAGATTTTGGAATTGAAGAAGAAATCCTTTCATTTGTTGCACAATCTAGCATCTAATCAAAGGTAATCCTTAAATATCAACCTTTAAATTATGCTTTCTTAGTTTTCTCCATGAAAAGTTAAGTTTAGTCCTCTGTAATTTGAATTCTATGGCTAAATTCTAAATATCTTGATGTTAGATGTTTGTAAGCATGCATAAATCTATCTATATGGTTTGTATATGATTTATAGTAATTAAATCCATGAGATTATGTATTTAAATGAAGTTCTAAAATTTACCGAGAAACAGTGTTTGAATATACCTTAAATGTATGAAATTGATGCTTGTTTTGCATGTTAATCGGTTAAATTGATGACTAATTATGTTTATGCATGTAAAAACGAAGAAAACGAAAGTTAAACGGATTGAATTGCACTACACCAAAAAGGGCATCTAGTGACGGACAAATCCTTCACAAGACATAATATATCATTCACAAGAGATTTATTGCGAAGAAATATTTTTTTCACACGATTGCTCGCATACGACCTCGTCGCAATTGGGTATCATTCGCTAAGTAGTAACTAAATATTTTTTGTGAATGATATATTGTGAATAACTTTTTATTCACAAACTATATTTGGTAATGGAATATTCTTATATAGTGAAAAAGTGGTTTCCTTCGCAAATGATATTTGAAGAATGACTATTTGAAATTAGTGAATAACTTTATTCTCTCACAAATAATATATTGTGAAGAACAAATTTATTTAACGAGAAAAAAATTTTCTTCACTAATTATAAATGGAGAATCTTTCTTCAATTTAGTGAGAGAAAAATCCTTCACAAATTATTAATTTATAAATAAAAAATAATTGCTAAATTATCAAAATTCATTAAAAATTATAATTGATTTTCAAATAAGCGATTTCATATTTATTATTATTATTATTAATTTCTATAAGAAATATTAAATTTAATATTTCAAGTAAATATAAATATTGGCATACTTGTTTCAAACTAATTGATAAACTAATGCATAAAGAGCTAATAAAACCAATACTCCACATATAAATAGATAATGCTCGAGTCACGATAGCTATAAAATTTGTTATTGTATCTTGGTCTCCCAATAACCATAGTATCTACAATATTTATTAACCAACATAAGAAAACTAAAAACATAACAAGGAACTAGAAGGAATAAAGTGTGTCATGTTAGGCCCGCTTCATCATTTTCTTCAAGGAAATCAAGGTTGGACCTGTAAACTTCATGCTGCAAGAGAAACACCAAAATTCAATTTCAATGAGAAATAAGAAAAGATAAAACTTGAAAACTTAAGTTAAGAGAGAGAGAGATATTAAAATAATAAAGTCCAATGGTCATTAATAAGAAGGTTACTTATCAGGAAGTTATACTTTTCTTAAATATGTAATGCAGAAATATAGGATTAATGAGTGTACCACAAATGGTGAAACTACCACATCAAAACAGACTTTCACACTATTAAAAACTAAAGAAATCCCAGAAGCAAGTGAGATTACTATTGTACCAGACAATCTATAATGATATTAGACTAGCTATATCTGTAACATCCGACAATTCTGTCCACCCTGTGCACAAACTTGCATGGTATGACATTGATTAGAGGTTAGCAAAGTGGTCTAAGTACCATTTCAATGCATTTTCTAATATTTCATCATCATCTAAAGACTTCTTGTATCGAACATAATAGGATCTTTTCTTCTTCTTTTTTTTGATAAGTGAATATGTTAGCATCAAACAATTTTAATACAAAAGTTGTGTTGTAGAACTACCTGAATTGGGTAGCAACCATGTTCTTGATATAGTTTGCTACCGAATTCAGTAAGTTCAACTCAACATTTGTATTAAGCATGATATGAACAAAAAATCTCTTTGCTCCCAATAAACAATATTAAGTAAATTATTGATATTCCACTACTGCAAAAAAGAAACAAAGGCCAAGTGACCATTACAAAGTTTACCTTGGATATGTGCACTTCAAGGTTACGGTGTACACCAGAACATTCAATACATACAAGAACTCCAATATTTGAGGATGCCCAATCAGGTTCACAGACCCCACAATCAGCACATTATCATTTCCACCTACTCTTCGGAACATGCCAATCGGCTTCTCACTTTTCGAACCAGGTCGTTGATGTTGTGAAATTCTAGATGGACTTTCATGATGTGCTGAGGCAAGCCTCTCGGTTATGTATTCCTCAACAGTTGTGTGATCAAAATCAAAACTTTCAAAAGAACTGTTGTCACTGGTAGATCGATGACGACTACTTCCCATGGGACTAGCAGGCATACACTGAAATAAACACGGACTGCAGCTGTCATAAATGAATATGCGAATTAAAGTCCTAGTCATAAATATGAGCTTGTGGATTTACCCTATGAGGAGTCTGAGAACTCTGTAACGAAGCAATAACCTCTGCACTTTTAACTCTTCTTCAACTCTTGCCATGTACTTTTAACTCTTAAATAATAAACTTTTCTTCAATTCCATATAACTTCAACCCTAATCTATATCATTCTTTCTATGATCTCTCAATTCCCAAACAGACAATTTATCAAAAAGAGCAATTATATTTTACAATTAACAAAACGAAGAATATTATACAATATAGCATGTATGCAATCAATCATGCTTATACCTAGCATATACAATGAATGTAATCAAAACCCAAATAAAAATGTGTTCTATCAGCTCAACTTCATGTCTAATCACAGAGAAAACACATATTTATGTGTGAACAACTACATAATAGGTATCAATAAATTGCCAAAAAATTAGATTTTCCATTTATGAGAAAATGCAGAGTGGCAAAATTGACATCAAAACTCTAAATCTTGAATATTTCAGTTCTTGCCACCCAAATGAATAAAAGAAGCAAGAAGACCCAAATGAGCATAACACAATTACATCACAAACACAATTTTAATTTCACATTTCCCTTGAAATCAAGAACATAAGAACCCACAATTTTCTCCCCCTTTTCAGCTTGTTTATAATAAGTAACAAGCAAGAAACATAAAAGCAAAAAATACAACTCAATTGAAGCTAGATTGAACTGAAACTTGATAAAGAGTGCCTCGGAAATAATGTCCGTTAATCATAGTAAGATTTTAAGAATCCACTGATTGTATATGCTAATGAAAATGCCTAGTAAAGTCAGATTTAGATTACTCATTTTTATAATTGGCATTGTTAGTAAACTACAATTGCTCGACTATAAAATAACCAATGGAAAATGGAAAAATCAGATCATAAAAGCAGAGGTATATATAATGAATTAGACATTCATATGGCTAATAGAAGCATATGGCCACAGGAGAATTAATAAGTACATCTAAAAGAACTCAAATGACTAAAAAACTTCATTCATGTAATGCCATTGAACTAATCTAACCTGATTAGCAGCTTATACGAAAAAAGTAACCTTAAAAAAATGTTGTCATCTTAGAATCACTTTTAGAAAAACAAAAGTTGAGGGACAAATAACTTTAATTGGAAAACAACATAAATTTGTTTGTTGGGCAATTTTGGTCCATGTATGTGGATTGGAACACCTTGGTTTTGAATTTAAGATTGATATTGGGTAGGGAAAATTTAGATAGAAAAATTGAGACCTAAGCTATGTTCTGAAATTTCATTCCTTTTTTTTCTGTTTCTTTTAGTAATTTGTACTTTTACTTTTAAAATGTATGTTAATAAAAAGGGAAATTCCTACACAGTGTGTCAACTTCTCTAGTCATTGCCATTGTCTTAATTAGGCAACACATGATAACTAAAAATAATTTTTCATCTAGAGTATATAAATCAAAACGAAGCTACAAATGATCTGATATCTATTAGGAAAATGCTGTGGTAGGTTTTTGGTGGCTAGCTAGAACAATGTTTACGAAAAGCATTTTCTAATGAATGACTCAGGGAAGACTAAGAGGTTACAAGAAAGTTCAACTTTGAAACACTTAGTGTAAAGGGAAGTTTTCAACAAAAAGCCCCAGACCCATTTAAGGAGTTGAGCCAAATCCATACATGATACAGTTGCACACAACTCTCCACAAAGATATAAATTGGTTTAGCCCACGAAAAATTGAGCTAACTAGACTACCTGTGCAGGTTTCTCATAAAAGCAGAGAAAATGTATCCCATAAATCACAGAAGTAGCACAGATCTCCACAACATTTTGAAATTATATATGTAATGATTGAACTAATTAACAATACAATCATTCCAACTGCAACAGAAATTGACTCTAAATAACAAAAATTAGAAGGGAAAAAAAATTAAAACCTAAGTTTTAGGGAAAATTAACAAGGGAGAAAATTAAAACCTTCAATTGGACAATAATGGAGAAGTTAAAGGAGAAGGAGAAGGAGAAGGAGAGAGCAGGTTGCCACCACTATGCCGCCATTATGCCGCCATTACTGCTAGTGTTAGAGGGAGTTGAGAGAGAGGGAAAATAGGTGTGAGAGGGCTGATTTGAGTGAGGGGAAAGGGGGGTGCAGCCGACCTTGAGATGCCGCCGATCTAGGGGTACCGCGGCCGATCTAGTGAGGGGAAAGAACGGTCAGGCAGGCCATTTTTCCTTTATTTTTCTCTGCGGCTGGTGAAATAAGAGTGAGAGAGCTTGGGAGAGACGCAAATACATGTGTTTAGCATTTGTGGTCTATTCCAGCCTTATCACTTTTTTTTTCTTTTTTTTATGAACAAAGTATGAAATTTTAAAGTTTAAATTATTATAGATTTATTTCCTTTGATTAAAAAAATAGTCGATATTATAAGTTACTTAAAAAATATTATTAAAAATAAATTTATTACTATAAAAAATTAAATATATTTATATTACAATTTATATTCACCACAATTAATTCTAAAAAACTTATTTAGAACAAAATAGTGATCAATTTTATCTCTCGCAAAAAACCTCTGAACAATAACATATAGTGTGTAATAGTTCCTTCATTAATAATGTTTTTCCTCGCAAATTTTTATCATAAATTGGTATCAAATATCTTTCTGCCACCTCAATTTTGCGAAAGAAAAAAATATAAATTGTGAAGAATATTTTTTTCGCTAATAACTATATTATCACTATATTTTTTTTCTTCACTATTCCTTTGCTAGAAAGCTCCTCATGTGAAGGAATGAATTCCTTCACAAAATTTCCTTCGCTATATCCATAATTTCTTGTAGTGTTGGTTAAGAAACGATTTTACAGTGATTGATTATGCTAACTGTAACAAAATATAAACATAAAGCATAAACAGTGAATGTTTAGCCTTTAAATTGGTTATTTAGATTATTTATGATGTTAAAATCATTGTGTATATAATGGGTTTTGATTTTATAACACATATGATGAATGAGTAGTAATTAAATTGGTGAATTGTAAAAAACTTTGGCCAAATCTAACATTTTCTGTGTTCTTCGCGAACTGCAGAAACTGACATTCGAGTCCACCGCCCCGGCGGTGGAAATACACTAGGATTAGCACCCCGACAGTGTCATTGCCCCGGCGATGTAAATGAACTGATTTTATCGCCCCGGCGGTGTCCTCGCCCCGGCGCCCAAAATGAACTAACTTCTACCGCCCCGACGGTAGCCTCGCCCCGGCGGGAATTTTGTAAAGGAAACCACCGCCCCGGCGGTGGAACAGGAAATAAAAAATTTTCTTCTTTCTTTGTGCTCATGTTATGTTACCATGTGCATGTCTAAAGCTTAGACTAATGTATTAAATGAATAATAAGATACTATGATGGATGATAAACAAATACCTAATAATTATCCGGTGATAATTGAGATATTAAAATAAAATTGGATGAGAATGAATCCTGAAGTGTTTATAATACTGTAACTAATTGTTGTTACTGCTTGATAAATGGAATGTATAGGTTGATTAAGGAACGTGAATTTTAATTTATAATATACGCACGAGGCAAGTTTTCTACCCTTAATCTTTTTATTTCGTTGAAAGCAAGTTTTCTAAACTTCACTCTTATATTGAGCAAGTTTATTACCTCTACTTTTCATTGAGCAAGTTCTAAAACCCCATCCCCCTTTTATGCAAGTTTCTATATTCTACTTCATATTGAGCAAGTTCTTTACCATAAATAGTTCATGAATTCAAATGTGTTATTCTGATTCCTTTTAAGTAATATTTCAGTTATACAGAGTTTATTCAATTGTATGCCTTTGAGATTCAGTCTTTTGTTCTCGAATACCTTTCATAATAAATTATTGAACCTTGATTAACTAGCGAACCCTTATTGATTCGACTAGTCCATAGTTGATGAGTGTTCTAAATCCTAGAAATGTTTTTTAAAGTAAATCCAAACTAAACTTTCTTTGGTGCGGACTCTGATGTCAAACTGAGATGAACAACCCTTTTATATGGGATTATTTTATACGTTAGTGTTTAAATGTTAGGCACATACATGGTACAAAGGGTTGATCCCCCTAAGTACGAGAAGAAAGGTCCATATAGTCTTACGACTATTAAAGGTTTAAAGTAGAAATACTTGATAACCTATGACATAGTTCGTGGTCTTGTGACTCTCAAATGTTCTTTTGATTCTTGTATTCTAATCTTGATTCAAAAACCGAGTATTCAATTATCCGATATCCATTGATTATTCGCATGTATTATTTTATTATGTTACTTGCTGGGAAATTGTTGTTCACCCTTGCATAATAACATTATAGCTAAAGTTGAAAGAATTGATGAGTCATCCACTAGTAAGGGCAAAGGCAAATCAAACAAGTGATGAAGACTTATTATATTTGTTTGAATGATGTTCATGTAATAGACTTATGTTATGTTTCCGCATTTATGTTTTATTAAGGTTAGATGACCTGTGATTTATTTGTTAAAGATATTGTAACCCTTTAATGGGAGATTTCTATTTTTATTAAGAAATTCCATTATGTTTGAATGGGTAGTTAGATGTGATGTGATTTATTTGGATAGTGAACACCAAATCCTATGAAAACGAAGTACTCGGATTTGGGGGTGTCACATTTTATTCGCTAAAAAGCTTGAAATAGGACATTAATGGCATAATATGCTATATTATATATTAGAGGCTAAAAATACAATATGATGTAGTCCATATGTATGTTAAGACACATGCAAAATATTGTTGCAATCGGACTTGTATTTTGTGAGAAAACGCAAACTCTAATTAATTTGCATTTACGTTTTTTTTCAAATGAAAATCTGTTTTTCTACAAAAGTTAAAATTATATTTTATTTACGTAATAAAATAGTACATGTCGCCATGATTCTAGAAATATAAATTTTGTATTTTTTGGACATCTGTAGAATTAACTATGATTTTTTTTGAAAAAAATGCATGAAATTATAATTTTGCTTTTGGTTTGCTGAGGAAGAAGACGACGCTGACATTAGCATGTGTCAGTGTGCATGGGGCCTACACACTAGTACAAAAAAAAAGGCAAATGAGGCAGCGTGGATGCCCAGTCGCACTTAATAGTGCGTGGGGTGTCCACGCACCTAGTTCTGGACTTTTTTTGAAAATAACTTTTTTGTAGAAAAATTTTCTCATCTTTTTATCACTAAGGATGGTGGGGGTGATCTACCGCATAACGGGGCACCTGATTCATAAAATCTTGAACCACGTCGAAGCAAACGTGCAAAAGTACCTCGAATTTTTTTTGAAATTAAAGAGGAATCCCTTCTCATGCTTGAAGGAGGTGCCATTATTTGCGCACTAAAAGATGATAATAAGCCTACTACATATAAGGGAGCTCTCACTTCACCTACTTGTAATGAATGTATAGATGCTGTGAAGAATGAAATTGGTTCTATGGGAAAGAACCAGGTTTGAGAGTTGGTTGGTTTATCGCCTAGTCGTAAGGCCATTGGAAATAAATCGATTTTTAAAATTAAACGTAAGGCGGATGGATCAATTGACAAGTATAAGGCTCGTCTTGTGGCAAAAGGGTTCACCCAAAAGGAGGGTGTGGACTATGGTGAGACATTCTCACCAGTTATGATAATTAGCTCCATTCGCCTTATTCTAGCTATTGTCGCACATTAAGATTTGGAGCTTTATCAAATGGACGTTAAAACTACATTTCTATATGGAAAACTAGATGAGGAGATCTACATGAATCAACAGTTGGCTTTGAGGTCAAGGGACAAGAGCACAAAGTGTGCAAGTTCAAGCATTCTATTTATGACTTAAAGCAATCATCTAGACAATGGTACTTTAGATTTCATTGAGCCATCATTGCTAATGGACTTACGATGATTGAGGAAGATCATTGTGCGTATATTAAACGGGTCGACAAAAGCTTAATGATCTTCTGTTTGTACATTGATGACATTTTGATAGCTGGAAATGATATTTGTTTGATTGTCGCCACTACAAAGTAGTTGTATCTAATTTTGAGATGAAGGACATAGGTGAGGCAGAATTTGTACTCGGTATTCAGATCCATAGGGATTGCTCTAAAATATTTTTAGGTTTAAGTCAAGAGACTTATATAAGATATATTTTAGAGCATTTTTGTATGCATAATTCTAAATCCTTTGACACTCCCATTGAGAAGGGTCATAAACTAAGCCAAAATTTTTGCCCTAAGACTAATAAAAAAAGAGAGCACATGACTCGTGTTCCTTATGCAAGTGCAGTTGATAAGTTGATGTATGCAATGATGTGTACGTGCCCCGACATAACTTTTGCAATGGGGATGGTTACTCGGTTTTAAAGCAATCTTGGATTTGATCATTGGGTGGTAGTTAAGAGGATACTTTGATACGTGAGAGGCACTATAGACTATATGCTATGTTATCAGGGTGGTGAGCTACGCTTACAGGGGTACAACGATGCAGACTGGGCTAAAACCTTAAATGAGCATAAGTTTACCATTGGGTATAACTTCTTGCTTAGTGGTGGAACCATTAACTGGTTGAGCAAGAAACAAGCACATGTCACTTTATCCACAATAGAGTCAGAGTATGTTGCTTTGTAGTACAAGGCAGTATGGTTACAGAGATTCTTCAAGCGCCTGCGTGTTGGATCACATTCGAGTGACCCTATCTCTATTCTTTGTGACAATACAACTACTTTGTTGTCTTACATTAAGGATCCCAAGTACCATGGAAAGACCAAGCATATTGAGACTAAATTTCACTATATTACGGATATTGTGGCACGAAAAAAGGTGGTCCTTAAACATATTTCTACGAGCAACATAGTTGTTGATCCCTTGACTAAGCCCATTCCTAGGGATGTTGTTTGAGCTCATGTTAGGAGCTTGGGACTTCGTAGGCCTTGATATGTTTTATGTTTGATAATGGACATCTTTTGGATATTGTTTATTATTTTTTTATGCAATAAAGGTTATTACATAATGTTGATTTCTATTCAGTTCTATGTTTTAACTTATTGTGTATGTGTGTGTGTGTGTATATATATATATATATATATATATATATATAAGCACACATATAAAGTGTCACAAGCCAAAAAGGTTGATCTACTCACACGGATAACTTGTCTCGGCGCTTGTAATAACGAGCGAGATCAGACTATTTTGCGATGGTCTAAATGGTCAGGCACTATTTTGAGATGCTACGATTTAGTCGCCTTGGCTAGGTCCAAGAAAGAGGTATCATTATATACCGAACATTTGTAAGAGGTGTAACCTTGTTTTTGGGGTTGTTGGACATTAGATTCTTACTAGATACTATCTGAAGTAACTAGGAATGTTTTCTAAGGTTAAACACTAGAGAGCGATTAATTATTGTCCGTACGGTGTTATTTTAGCTAGAACGACATTTTTCTTGAGAGCTCCACCGTAACATGAAAATTGTGCCTCACGTGCAAAATAAGCGACATAGTACAAAAGAGTGATGTGGTGGATCCCTATCTAATCACTGTGTGAGCCTTGTACATTAACTATTGTCCTTAGTAACTTGAACCTACGTCATGAAACAAAGACTTTGTGTTGCTACTCTAGCTTGTATTCCTAAGTTCACATAACGAGGTTCTATAGGTACTTGTTTGGGAAAGCGGCAAAGTTAATGAAGATTGACATGAGAGTTTAAGGATGATATTTGTTTGGCATCACATTTAGTCGTTGGTTATGCTATGCGCGCGCAACTATTTTAAACTTTATATATTATGCTATATGTATATAATTTTTTTAAAGGTGAGAATACCAAGGTAAATGGGGTTGAGTGTATCTCTGAAATGTAATTAATGAAGGATTTGAAATACTCAACAGAATGTGATCGACTAGTCTACGACATGACGAGTTTTTTTTCCGCCCTTGATATCATTTATTTCTCGTCAGTTGCACACCAAGGCACCTGTACGAGGAAATCTAGAGATGATTAATTTGAGATGAGTATGTACCTTTATAACCCAAGTGTCTGAGTGGGATATGTTAGTAATTGATTCGGATCGAATCTGTGGATCATGGATATCCACTTGGGTATGGATATTGGATAACCTAATTGGGATTAGGAGAGTCCCCATATCACTTGGAAGTATTTTAGATAATACATGATATGGTCAAGACTCTATATGAGATAATTCTCCTGATTTAATCAATTGTAAACTTATCACATATTAATTGGGATTTACCATTAAATACTTGATTCCTGTAGAGGGTAGGCTCAAGGAAAAATAACATATTATTTTTTTCAAACAGTTTTCTCTCTAAATACTCTCTTTCTAGTATTTTTAAGTTTCCATCAATAGGCTTAGGGGTATTTGGTATGAACACATGAGTTCATTCGCATCGTTGCTAGTAATAACTTCATATTAACGAGAAGCGTTTGTACGAAGGATCGTAGTAATTGTGTTCGTGGCATTGCTTGTAGATTTGACATTCTGGTTTAATCGTTTTCGCTTTGTGGATACTAACCTATTCATATATAAGTTTATATGTACTTACGTGTAAGTTTCTATTTAATATAAGACATGGGTTTCCGGTGGAAGAACGAATTGGTTTTATTTATGGAGAAGAAAATATTAGTAGTAGAGTACTAGTAGGTTGAAGAAATATAAGGTGAATAGGATTTATTTATAACTTCTTTTTTCCCTTT
Organism: Aralia elata; assembly: GCA_034770075.1. Classification (NCBI taxonomy): domain Eukaryota; kingdom Viridiplantae; phylum Streptophyta; class Magnoliopsida; order Apiales; family Araliaceae; genus Aralia; species Aralia elata. The sequence continues at coordinate 31,970,753 of CM068381.1, read as the reverse complement.
CGTTCTTTCCAACTTTCATATAATAATATTACGGGCTCGACTTTTTAGGTCTTTTTAGGTCAAGTTGGTCTTTATATATTAGTTTTTCATAAATACTAAGAAGGATGGCATGATTACATGGGTTTACACAACTAATTGCTTTACAACATTCAATATATAGAAGGTTGTGACAAATGCGATAAATTAGTAATAGATATTTCTCTTTTTATACTACAAAATTATTAGTTTGAGTCAACTCGTCTACAAGAATCTAGATTTTAGTAAGCTCGTTTAAGAAGATTAAAAAAATATGTTTTTTTTAAGTTTGTGACCACTGTATTCTTAGTATATTTGGATACCCATGTGGGTTCACCATGCCGGCAGCCCACTTCATTCATTGCTTCAATTTTGCTTTTTTTTTATTGCTTTAATGACTTAATTAAGTTGGTAAAAATATCTTCCAAGTGGGTCACTAATTGGGCTTGGTTTTAAATCAATTTGGGTTCACTTTAACTAGTTTAGGCCACTAGTTTTCTAATTTTATTAATCCATGCTTGCTTACTAATTTAATAAGTATTGGGCCAATTTAATAAGTCCACATATTAATTATCCAAGTCCACAATTAAATAAATTAGTGGCTTGGTTAGTAAACTAATTAGGCTAGTCGATTAGTATTTTCTTACTACTTGGACTATTAAAATAAATTATACATATAACACATAATTCTCATTAATTAATACCCATATTAATTAATGTACAAAATTTATTCACTTACTATATTCACTTTAATTAAATAATTAATTAACTTACTATCTTATCAATTGTTTAGTATTAATATTCTTAGGTTAGTCCACTAATTTAAATAACTATTAGTGGGCCTATTCTTAACTAACAATTAATCACATATTATACATACATACATTCAAATATAATTAATACTTATATTTAGTATTCAAACTTCCTTAAGAAAATAAATTCTTATTATTCATAATACACATACATTCATTTTAAATACAATTATAACAATAATTGTATTAAATCATAGATCAAATTAGGTTTTGATCATCCCTTTATTTTTGTCTCATTTACCATACTTAGTCAATTTAACTATTACGACGATAAGGTCGGATAGTGATATAAGATCGGATTAATGCCTCCCACCAGGGTTGGGACGGCTATTATGGTGATATAAGGTCGGATCAACGCCTCCCACCAGGGTCGGGACGGCTATTATGGCGATATAAGGTCGGATTAATGCCTCTCATAGGGGTCGGGATGGCTATTATGGCGATATAAGGTCGGATTGAAGCCTCCCATCAAGGTCGGGACTGTTAATATGGCAATATAAGGTTGAATCAAAGCCTCCCACAGAGGTCGAGACGGCTATTATGACGATATAAGGTCGAATCGAAGCCTCCCACAGGGGTCGGGACAACTATTATGGCGATATAAAGTCGGATTAATGCCTCTCACAAGGGTTGGGTCGGCTATTGTGACGATATAAGGTCAGATGAAAGCCTCCCACCGGGGTCGGGATGACGATATAAGGTCGAATCTAAGCCTCCCACAGGGGTCGGGACGGCTATTATGGTGATATAAGGTCAGATAGTGATATAAGGTCGGATCAAAATCTTCCACCGGGATCGAGACCGTTATTATGGTGATATAAGATCAGATCAATACCTCCCACAGGGGTTGGGACGACTATTATGGTGATATAAGGTCGGATGGTGATATAAGGTTGGATCAAAGCCTCCCTAGCGTTTCGGGAGCATTCTTTCGATGTGATAAAGCAGGAACGGACATAACAGAAATAAATAAGGCAAACAATGATGATAGAAATAGAGGGCAAGTTAAACTCAAAATCTTCACTGCAAAGTTTCTTAATTCCGGAGCTTCATCTCCAAATGTGATCCACCAATCAGCTGGATCAATATTAAAAATATATCAATCTTACCAGTACAACTGTACTTACAGAGAGCACGTTTAATCAAAATGAAAGCATAGCCATATATTAATCAACAGTAGTTACCGGGAGCACGCTTTTTACACGTGTTTTTAGCATTTGTGTAGCCAAATAACCCTTGCCTCAATCGGAATGCATCTAATTGCAAATCATCTTTCTCTCTTTCCTCGGAGTTAGGAATAAGTTTTTCCATACAAGCGTATAATCCCACCTTAACTTCCACATTGGCACATAAATTGTCATCATATTGAAAATAAGGATTCAAAAAATATGCAGCAACGTGCAAATGCCGATGCAACCTATTGTCCCACTTAGCATCTTTTATGTTCCATATCTCTTTATAGCCCCCCTCCTCATTATCTAATTTTTTTGCAATCTCTTCTTTTGCGTTGTCCATGGCACCATATAAAAATCTCATTCCCGACACCTTCTCTAAATCTGTCATTCTCAATACACTTACTAGAGGTTTTGTGGTCTTAATTGCATACATTTTTCCACTCCCTAGAAGTAAACATAGCCTCCAAAGGCTGTCTTAAACTATGTATACTCTGCAAAGTTAAATAAGCAGTGACAAATCTAGTAGCGGCTGGCCGAACAAGGTCTTTATTAGTGTTGGCCCTCATCAATGCCAAGACTCATCCATGATTATATATGAAGTTACTTACCTACAATTAAATAATGGCATTCATCAAAAAATAATAATAATTCAAGTATTCATTGAATAAAACAAATTATAACCAAATAATAATAATAATAGTAATTACCTTATTTGCCTTTGTCAAAGCATTTATATATTGAGGCAACTCTCCAAGCTTCTCAAGCATCAAATCGATGTAATGCGCAGCACACGGTGTCCACCACATACGACCTCTTCTCCGTTAACATCAGCACACGGTGTCCACCACATACGACCTCTTCTCCATTAACATTCTCCCTGCCTCCTTATAATTAGATGCATTGTCAGTGACTACTTGAATGACAAGGTCTTCTCCCACTTCCTCAACAACCTCATCAAGTAGTTTAAATATCAAATTAGCATCATTAACTACATCAAATGCATCAACAGTTTTTAAAAATACAGTGCTATGGGGGTTGTTTACAAGAAAGTTTATTAGTTGTCTTCCCCTAATATCGTTCCAACCATCCGACAAGATTAACACCCCCGTATGTGCCCAAGTCTTCTTTACCTCCTCAACAAAGGCATTTGTAGTCTTCTCTTCCTCCTTCAATATCCAAGAGCTAAGCTCGTATAGAGTACGGGGTTTCAAACCATGACCATAGTTCCCAATTGACCGACATATATTTATAAATGAAGGACTATCTGCAACATTAAAGAGGATCCCATTTTCAAAGAAGAATCTATCAATATCAAGACAGACTGCATTGCGAGCCTCCTTTAAAAACACGGTATGCTTTATAGTAGCATCATCATCAACAGCATCAACATCTACAACAAATCTGTCCATGGGTCTCCGAACTCCCCTCGCGGAGGCACTACCTACACTTGAACCTCCCAAGGATGGATAACCACCATAATAAGACCCATTTTGTATTTTTTTCAGTTTCATCTCTTTGTCTTTTCTCCTTTGAGTCGATACTTTTCTTCATATATGACGCAAACTCTTCCTTCACTTCACTTGGTACTTTTTTGCAAGCCTCAACATTACTATGATTATCCACAAAATTATTTTTCAGCCTTGTAATCCCTCCTTTATAAATTTTCTTACAAAAATTGCATTCCGCATATAAATGAGATTTATTAACTCCAAGAGCTTCGATGCCATATTTCCAAGCTGGATCTTTCTTACCCATAATAACAATTCACTGTAATAAAAAAAAATCTGTAACATGGTCTCTCCCAACTGCACATATATTTATTGGTTAATAGACATTAGACAAAGGTCTCTCCCTTACCCGAAGTAAATCAAATCTTTTTCTTCCATTTAAATGAAATGTAATCTTAATGGTAACAAACAATAAATAAATACATATAAAAATAAAGGCAAATAATTTACAAATTACAATTCACAAGTAGTCAAATTTATAATCTATTCTAAACAACCAGAAGTGGTGACATATTTATATAAGTTTTGAAAACAACATATATGACAAATAATAATCCATCCATTCTATTATATTTGACAAATTTGTCTTTCATGATCTGATGAAATTAAGTATATTTATTTAGATTTTTAAAATATTAGAAGAAGAAGACAGAGTCGAAGAAGAAGAAGAAGAAGAAGAAGAAGAAGAAGACAGAGTCGAAGAATGAGAAGAAGAAAAAGAAGCAAAAGAAGAAGTCGAGAGAGCGTACCTGGATCGAAGTCGAAGTCGCATGAGGTGTTCGAAGTCGAAGTCAAAGTCGCACGAAGCCTCGCTTCTCGCCTCTCTTCAATTGATATGTTGGCTTGAACTGAAGAGTTGAACAAACTTATGTTTTTTTTATTCAAATCAAGGCCTACGCCTTGATGCGCCTTGAGGCGAAGCACGATGAGGTGCAAACCTCAGCCAAATGAGGCGCAAGCATCTGTATTTTCCTTTGAGGCATAAGCCTCGCCTTCGTAAACTACCGCTTAGCCCATGTACATTTATTTTGACAGCTTGCTCAAATAGTGAGAGAGTCCTTATTAAAGTAAAATTGTGTTTCCTTACTTAGGAGAGATAAGGAAATATAATTTGGAGAAAAACTAAGAATAAGCTTAGAAATTCTTAAAGAACCAAAAGATGAAAAAACCTCACAAAGTAATTTTATTGAATAAATCTGAATTGTTTTTGGAATTACAACCATCCAAGCTATTTATACTAGAAAAAAAAAACCTAGATTCCAATAAGGAATCAACTACTAATTAGCAATCAATTTGGAATCAAAATTTATCAAACAAGCATCCTAATCCAATTAGAACAGTAAAATATCTTAAAAATCCCTAAAAGCATGGAATAAAAACGCGTCTCGAAAACCGTCTTCGCATCTCCGGCGCAGCAGTGCCAGCCTTTGGCCTACAACCGGCGCGACAGCGTCACAACTTCAGAGTCCCTGTATATATGGCCCGGCAGTGCCACATCCTTTGTTAAACCCAACGCGGCAGCACTAGTATGGTAAAATTGCTCCCTGTATACTTGGTGCGGCAGCGCCAGTCCCAATACTAAAAACAGCGCGGCAGCGCCGATTGTCCAAAGTTGACTTCTATGTGGTTTTCCGAATCTTGGCTGGGAGGAATCACTTTTATCAAATTCATGAACTTTGAATCTTCTTCTATAGCACAAATCTTCGATCCATTCTCGATCCAAACTTCTTAAATCAATCCATGCAATCCTTCTTTGAACCGTTTAGCCCGTGCCCTCGTAACTGGACCAACATGAACTTGCACAACATCCGCTCCATGGTTTCCGTCCTTGTCCACTCCAAGCATGTCCTCATCAGGTTCTCTATTTATTCTTTTACATTTTTACCCTTTAATCTAAAAAATGTTAAAATAAGGTTAAAATAAATAAAAAAATTTATTGCATATATGCACTAATTTGACATGTCATCATGACACATCGTCAATTTATGACATGTCAGTTTCAATTGAACTGAAGTGAAAAAATTAAAAGTTCAATCATTTGATTGAAAAAATTAAAAGGTATACCGAAGTGGAAAAATGTAAATAGTTCAAGATAGTAATTTATATTTAAGTTGTTTGGTTTCTAAACTCAGATTTTTCAAAAGGAAAATTTGGTTTCTAAATTCGAGGTATAAGTCCACAAAGGTTCGTGATTTTCAAAAAGGATTTTTTTTAAGAAAAAAAGTGTATTTTCAAAGTATGTTTTCAAGAGAAATTTTTCAAAATGTGTTTTTCAAAAGTGACTTTTTTCGAGTGTATTTTTAAAATGTGTATATTTCAAAAGTGAGTTTTTCAAGTGTGCTTTAGTTTGTCAAAAGTTTCTTCCAAGCATTTAGTTTTACCCTTTGATTTGTTTCATTTTAGAAAACCTTTAGTTTTTGAAAATTATTTTTTAGTTACTCAAAGCAAAGTAAATGGGTGAGGGTCTAACTTAAGGTATGCGAACCATCACATTGGACCCATCACCAAGTTATTCTAACTTTCACTATTTTGAGTTTTAAACTTCACCTTGAGAGATAAAAGCAAACCAAATAATTTTAAAGCCCATAGATAATATTTTACAAGTACCAATAGCCAATTACAATTTCAAATTCAATGTCTATCATGAGAGAAAATTTTCAAGTCATCTAAATATGAATTTGGTCCATTTGGAGGCCTTGGCTTTCCTTCTAGGCTCACAATTTTCACAAATTCACAATCAATTCAAATGATACAATTCAATTTCCAAGTCCATAATTAGAAGAGGACTTCAATTCTTTTAAATATGACTTTAGAAGTCTTGGGCCTCTTCTTAGACTCACAAACAAGGAATAATTCAAAATAAGATAATTACATGAATCTAAATTCTATATCCATCATGGGCTATGCCTAACTCTCATGGATATCCATGAGCTTTAAATTCATTTAGGAACAATTCCAATTGAAAAACACTTCAATAATTTAAATCCCAACATTCACCTATCATTCAAACACCCACATAACATAATAGAATTGAAAAGGATGATATCGTGCTCTCTCTCTCTATCTCTCTCTCTCTGAAGCTCTATCTCTCTCCTCTCTCTCTTCTTTTTTTAAGCAATGAAGAAACAAGGAACAAATATTGCTAAAAATAAATTCGGAAGATAAGTCACAGCTATAGTCATATCTAAACTTGGCAAAATAGGTTCAAACTCAATGGGTGACCCATATTCACTCACATTAAATGGGTTTGGGTTGATAGACATAGAGTGAAAGTTATAAATTGGTCCCGCCCACATTCACCCATATCATAACTAGGTGTACGTGAGCTGTCCCAATTATTACTTACTTTAAAAGTAAACTCATTTCGAAATTTATTTATTATACTATTAAATGATTTTACTCTTTCTCTTTCTAAAATATTTATTTTTTCTTGCTAAAGTATTTATTTTCTCTCTCTAAAATATTTACCTTCTCTCTTAAGTATTTACTTTCTCTTTTTAAATTAAAGTTTTCTCTCTCTAAATTAATTTTTTTAATAAATTGATGTAAGAGTGTTTTTAAAAGTTTTAACACTGTCAGACATGTTTGACATGCACCAATAAGATCCTGGAAGGTAATTTATCACCGATTCAAACAACAAAAATTTTAATTTCTTCTAAGTGATGTTCCGATTAGAATTAAGAACTTAATTATGTTCTTGAATACGTATACGTATAATGCTTATGAAGATGACAAAGATTTCGTTTTACTTGTTGCCAGATGAATAATGTGGTTAGATGCTTGTAGTTTCATATTCATTTTTTTATTATTATTTATAGTTTCTTTCAATTTTTACAATTGCAAATTCGCAACAGTATATGGCATTTAAATATAGTTTCCTGAGTAAAAATGTTTTTTTGGAAAAAGATCATCTTATTATTCATGTAAATTGGACTTTAACTAAAAATACGATCATTATAAATTTTTAAAAGACAATTTAACATACTTTCAAGCTTAAAATTGATAAAATTTATTAAAAATTATAAAATAATAAATGTTATAATTAGGAATACTTTTGAGATTGTTTAATTATTATATTCATTATTATATTAACGAAAACTAATTGAATTTATATCAATTTTGTGTTTAAATTATAAAATTAATTATAATCTTATACGAACGAAGGTAATATTATTTTACTTTAAAAAAAATTAATTTTATTGTACAACAAAAAAGTACTAGTTTCTTTGTAAAAGGGAAGGGGATCAACTTTTACTATTTTTAATTGTTGTTTGTTGCCTTATGCCAAGTTACCAACATCAGGTTTTCACTTCATGTAACAGACGTAAAAAACTAAAGTTGTACAATTGGAGTTTGTTGCAATAAAAGTTCTGATTATCTTCCTACCTACAAGAGATATATTACATGCAGGTTTGCACTCACAAATAATAACAGAAATACTGGAGCAATAAAAGATTAAGCCTAAAATTTTAGAAAGAGAAAATCATAAATTTTGGAGAGAGAAAATCATATAAGATTTTAGAGAGAGAAACTAAAAGATGTGAGAAAGTTTATAGAGAAAATGTGAGGAATTTAAATATATAATTAGATATTCTCATGTATAAATTTGATATATGGGTTTATCTATATTCACTCGTATCTATTTATGACCGTCCATTTATCACCCATTTAATTTTCAATCCATATAAACCTAAGTCCACTTATGTTCGCTCAAATCCGCCCGTTTGCTAGGCCTAGCCGCAGCTAAGGCTTTGAGCCACGAGCATAACCGTGGCTTGTTTTCTGCATGTATGGCTTTTTTTAATTTTGCCCTTTTGACCTTCGGACGTTCATAATTTGTAAATTGAAAAGAATTAAGTGGCATGTCCCCAAATTGAAAAGCTCGTTCCGAGATCTTCGCAACGTTATACTGCTCGACTCCTTTTCGATTTGTTGAGAAGGGGGAAAATAGCTGCAAGTATTCTCATTAGGTCAAAAGTGGTGTCTTGGGCATCCTCTCACCCTAGTTCATCGAGGTCCATGAATGTCCTCCGAGTGAGCTTGTTTACCTTTGTGCAGGGACGAAGCCAGGATTTAATCTTGGGGGGGCCAAAATTTTTACCAAGTCATAAATAATTTGACGGGAGTTCGGGGGCAGCGCCCCCGAACCAATTTTTTTTAATACTTTTGTACTTTCAGGTCACACACGCACACACACATATATATATATAAAATATTATAGGGAGATATACATATATTGAGAGAATATGAGTCATATGTGGTTAAAATTTGACTGACAAAATTATAAATTTTTAATTTGACCCCGTATAATAAAAAATTTATAAAATTTTAGTGGAGTCAATTTATATATAATACTTAATTTTTTAAAAATTTACCTTACATTATAAAGTAATTATTATTTTTAGTGCAGTACTATCTAAGTGTTTATAGTGAGCTTCCATTTTCTTTTTCATTTAGTATGGAGGTAGGAGTTGCCATTTTTTATTTGAAAATTTTATGGGGCAGGTTATAAGCAAGAAGGGCAGGTCTATAATCTATTTATAAGTGTATGAATTTGGCTAGTTAAGATCAGAATAAGACCGATGTGTAAACTTATATCTTGTTACAAAGAATGTGGTGTGGTCGTTAGTTTGGTAGTAAAGAAATTTATTTTCTTCTAAAGCATTGCATTTTTCTTGAGGGGGCCAAAAATAATTTTTTTAAAACTTTGGGGTAGGACTTACAAAATTTTCAAACCTTGGGGGGGTCGTGGCCCCCTCCAGTCCTATGCTAGCTTCGTCCCTGCCTTTGTGAGTCACTTCTCGACGCCATGATTTTATGTCTTCGTTCTCTCATTGGCTAATTAGGTGCAAAATTTGGATGTTTACATACATGAATACGGATAATATCTGCTTTAATGTGTATACTAATATGAATTTTCAGAGTGGATATCGGATATTTCTGACTCAATTTACAACCTTATTTTTAGGTAGAATTTTTTATTTTTTTTATTTTTTTTAGCATTTACATGTTGAATTCTTTAACTTCCCCTGGTAAACTTTTTGTTGCAACCGAAGAAATTAACCTTAAATATTGTTCACTGAATGTCCAATTAATGGAACAAACACAGCAAGTGAGCTGAAGCTCCAAAACAACAAACAGTAATCAATAAAGGTGAGCTGCTCGTTGGAGAGCGTAGATATGCTAATAATGATAATGGTGATGGGAGGGTAATTTGTAAGGTTGCTGATAAGTTTAGTAGTTAAGTCAGTTAGTCCTAATAAGTGTTAGTCCTAATAAGTGTATGAGGTTAGCCTTGTCTTTAACTTGGCCAAGTCAGGGTCACTATAGTCTTTTACGATTATTAGTTTGTTAGGATTATTCGCTGAGCTGCAGTGTTGCATGTGCCTTCCGTTCCTTCTAGAATTTGAGCTAAGATTGCTATTTGTACTGAGACCCATGGTCAGTTTGGGGATATGAATGAAATTGATTATTCTTCTTGCTCTCTTATTCTCCTGACTCTCTCTCTCTCTGGCTCTGAATGTCTTCCTTTTCTGCTCTATTCTCTGCATTCTTTGACGGTAGCTGCTAAAAAAACCTATAGAATCAACTAAATACCAGTAGACCATTGTTTTATCTTTAGTTGATTCCTTACAAATTGGTATCAGAGCCCACTTTCCTGCATCTATGGCCACCAATAACCAAAGGCTGAGCAATCTGGAGAATCAGGTACAGGAGCAACACGGTACTATGCATCAGATGCAGAATCAGCTAGGAGTGGTGTCATCAATGCAACAAGGACTGGATTCAAAGATGGAGTTGATGATGAAGAACTTTGAAGCACTTTTGGCACTACAAAGGCAGCAAAAAGATTTGACCCAAGCTGGTAATTCAGGCCCCTCTACAGATTTTGTTTTAGGCCCATATGATCAACATGCTAGAGTGGATAAATCTGATAGTATTTTTAGAACTATAAAATTTGAATTCCCAAAGTTCATGGGGGAAAATTCTAGATCCTGGATAAGGAAATGCAACAAGTTGTTTTCACATCACATGGTACCTGAATCACAGAAGGTTTATTTAGCAACAATGAGTTTGGAAGGTGAAGCGGAGAATTGGTACTCTAGCTATGTGCAGGAAGGTCAGGAGTTGTCATGGGAATGCCTGAAGGAGGAGGTTGTGGCTAGGTTCAGTCCTGAGGCCAGTGACAACCTAATAGGGGAGCTCAAGAAACTGCAGCAGTTGGGAACAGTAGATGAGTATCGAAGAAAATTCGAAGAACTGAGGGGTTGGGCATTGAGCAGGAATCCCACCCTTAATGAAGAATTCTTCATGGATTGTTTTTTGGGGGGTTGAGGCTGGAAATACAGTTAGGAGTGCAGGAGTTGAAGCCCAATAGTCTAAAAGAATTAATAAGACTATCTAGGGTGGAGGAAGCTAAATTGGAAGCTTGGCTTAAGAGAAGTAAGGTGGTTAACAAACCTGTAGCCAGCCCAATAATGCCAACACATGGGGTCACACCCTATAATAAACCAGTAGTCCATAACACCTCTGAGTCTGTGAGGTCCTTACCAGTGAAAGGATTGACAAGGGACCAGATTAATGAAAAAAAGAGGAAGGGGTTATGCTTCTCCTGTGATGAGCCTTATAGCAGGGAACACATTTGCAAGAAGCCACACCTGTTTATGATATTGCCTTCAGTACCATCAGAAATAGTTGAGGAGGAATGTTGTGTAGAAGAAGAACTTGAGGGCACACTGACAACAGCTAGTGAGGAAGAACCTCAAATCACTCTCCATGCTTTATCAGGACATAGCACTAACAATACCATCAGATTACTAGGGATGGCAAATGGGAAGTTTATAAGAGTGTTAGTGGATAGTGGAAGCACCAACAATTTCCTAGACCCTCAAGCAGCCAAAAGGGTCAAAGCTACCTTGTTGAGTACAAATTCTGTCTCAGTCACAGTAGCAGATGGGTTTAAAGTTGAAAGCCATCAACATTGCCCCAATTTGCTATGGACTATCCAAGGGGAGGAGTTTCACACTGAATTTAGAATATTACCCCTATGGGGTATTGATGCAGTGCTCGGTGTACAGTGGTTGAAGCTATTTGATTCAGTGACCTTTGATTTCCACAGCCTACATCTGACCTTAGCCAAGGCTGGTAAGACTATACTCCTACAAGGGGAATCAGACCAAGTACCTCCAGCCATTCAGTTAATGGACTCAGGGGAATTCAAAAGAATTGTCAATGGAGCTACTCATGGTTATTTTGGATACTTGTTTGGAATGTATCAGTCAGATGAAGATCCCAGCAGCCACAAGAATTTGAACTCGGATCTGAGCCCACACGAAAGTAGACAGCTAGAAGAACTGTTGCAACAATTCTCAGTAATTTTTCAGGAACCAAAAGGGTTACCACCAGCAAGAAGTAAGGACCACCATGTCAATTTAAAAGAAGGCAGCCAACCCATGAATCTCAGGCCCTATAGATACCCTCATGTACAGAAAGAAGAAATAGAGAAAATAGTAGAAGAAATGTTGCAAAATGGTATTATCCAACCAAGTAATAGTCCCTATGCCTTTCCAATGTTGCTAGTGAAGAAACAAGATGGAACGTGGCGGCTATGTGTGGACTATAGGGCATTGAACAATCAGACTGTCAAGGATAAATTCCCAATTCCAGCCATTGACGAGCTATTAGATGAGTTACATGGTTCTCAATGGTTCTCTAAGCTGGACCTAAGGTCAGGTTACCATCAAAATCAGAGTAAGTAATGAGGACATACCCAAAACTGCCTTCAGGACTCACTTTGGCCACTTTGAGTTTTTGGTTATGCCATTTGGCCTTACCAATGCTCCAGCCACCTTTCAGTCTCTGATGAATGAGGTATTCCAACCTTATTTAAGGAAATTTGTATTGGTTTTTTTTGATGATATTTTGATCTACAGCAAGACTTTCTCAGAACACTTGGCTCATTTGTAACTAGTGCTGCAATCCTTAAAGGATCATTGCTTATTTGCCAAGAGAAACAAATGTGTGTTTGGTACTCGACAGGTACAATACCTGGGCCATATCATCGATCCTGATGGAGTCTCAACTGACAAAGCAAAAATAGAATGTATGCTACAATGGCCTATTCCTACCAACCTCAAGGGACTAAGAGGATTCCTGGGATTGACTGGGTATTACAGAAAATTCGTAAGAAATTATGGTGTTATAAGTAGGCCATTAACAGACCTACTTAAGAAAGATAACTTCATATGGACTGATAAGGCCACAGAGGCTTTCCAAAACCTCAAAACAGCAATGACTCAGGCACCAGTTTTGGCTATGCTAGATTTCAAGGAGCCTTTTGTGCTTGAGACTGATGCTTCTCATCAGGGAATAGGGGCAGTGTTATTACAGCAGAACAGACCCATTTCCTACCTCAGTAAGGCAATACCTGCTCAACATCTGGGATTGTCCACCTACGAAAAGGAATTAATGGCAGTGGTGTTTGCTGTCAACAAGTGGAGACATTATTTACTAGGGAATAAGGTGTATATCAGAACTGACCATCAAAGCCTCAAGTATCTGCTGGACCAGAGGATAGCTACCACTAATCAACAGAAATGGGTCACCAAGCTGATGGGTTTAGACTACGAAATCTCCTACAAAAAGGGTAAGGAGAATGTAGTGGCTGACAGTCTCTCACGAGCAGTGAAAGGATCAGCATCATGTCTACCAGTAGGAAGTTCAACTGAAGAGCTAAATCAGTGTCAGATGATTACCGTGGGGGTGCCGGCATGGATACAAGAGGTGGCTCAATCCTGGGAAAAGGATGCAGGATTAAGGGATCTCATTACTCAACTAAAAGTACAGCCAGATTCTTTGCCAGGTTATACTTTCAAAAATGGAAGACTCAAATTTCAGGACAAACTAGTAGTGGGTCCTGACATGGAACTAAGGACGAAATTTCTCAATGAGTTTCATAATTCACCCATAGGAGGTCATTCAGGTATCAGGGGTACGTACGAGAGAATGAACAAATTCTTTTGGTGGCCAACTATGAGACAAGATGTGACTACATTTGTTAAAGAGTGTGACACTTGCCAACAACAGAAACATGAAACACTAGCTAGCCCAGGCCTTTTGCAACCTCTTCTAGTTCCAAATAAACCATGGACTGATCTCTCTATGGATTTCATTGAAGGGCTACCAAAATCCACTGGCATGACTGTGATTTGGGTTATAGTGGACAGGTTCACCAAATATGCTCATTTCATTGCTTTAAAACATCCCTTTACAGCCGCTCAGTTGGCTCACATCTTTGTCTCCCAAGTATACAAACTCCATGGATTGCCAACTACTATAGTTTCTGATCGAGACAAGGTATTCCTGAGCTTGTTCTGGTAGTCCCTATTTAAGATAATAGGTACTAAGCTGCAGATGAGTACAACCTACCACCCCAGTCAGATGGCCAAACGGAGCGGGTAAATCAGGTCCTCGAATGCTTCCTTCGATGTATGGCTACCCAAGAACCTCAGAAATGGGTGTCATGGTTATCTCTAGCTGAATGGTGGTACAATTCCCACTACCATGTGGGCCTAAAAACTTCTCCATTTGAGGCATTATATGGATATCAGCCACCCCATCTCAATTTCCACCAGTTTGGACAGGTCTTAGATCCTAATGTGAAACAATTCTGTAAAGAGAGGGCTAAGTTTATGCAGATGCTACGACATCAGCTGCTGGCAGCCCAATCCAGAATTAAAACTTATGCAGACAAGAATAGGATTGGGAGATCCTTTGAACCTGGAGATCAGGTATATTTGAAGGTGAGACCATACAAGCAACTAACCCTTAATCATTTCAACTATGGAAAATTAGCTCCCAAGTACTGTGGTCCATTCTCAGTGGAGCAGAAGGTGGGCACAGTGGCATACAAACTTAAGCTGCCAGAACAGGCCAAGATCCATCCAACCTTTCATGTGTCACTGCTAAAAAAGAAACTGGGGTCCCAGTGCAATGCTTCTCCTATATTACCTCCTGTGGATTCTGAAGGGTTCTTTTTAGTCGAACCACTGGCCATCCTTGACAGAAGATTGATAAAGCAGAACAATGCTCCTAGTGTGGAAGTGCTCGTTCAGTGGGCTAATACCTTACCAACTGAGGCTACTTGGGAAAACTGGGAATAACTACACCAGAAGTTTCCTCAATTTCGCCCTTGAGGACAAGGGCTATTTCAAGGGAAAGGGATTGTAAGGTTGCTGATAAGTTTAGTAGTTAAGTCAGTTAGTCCTAATAAGTGCATGAGGTTAGCCTTGTCTTTAACTTAGCCAAGTCAGGGTCACTATAGTCTTTTACGATTATTAGTTTGTTAGGATTATTCGCTGAGCTGTAGTGTTGCATGTGTCTTCCGTTCCTTCTAGAATTTGAGCTAAGATTGCTATTTGTACTGAGACCCATGGTCAGTTTGGGGATATGAATGAAATTGATTATTCTTCTTGCTCTCTTATTCTCCTGACTCTCTCTCTCTCTGGCTCTGAATGTCTTCCTTTTCTGCTCTATTCTTTGCATTCTTTGACGGTAGCTGCTAAAAAAACCTATAGAATCAACTAAATACCAGTAGACCCTTGTTTTATCTTTAGTTGATTCCTTACATAATTACAGATATGTTAATTGGATATATGATGAGGGATGTGATATATTTACAACAGTTATTTTTGGATTGATTGTCTTTTTATTTTTTGCTTAGATTATGAAAATTTTTAATTTAGATTTTATTTTGGATAGAATAGTATACCCTCAATTTTATTATATATATAATTCATATATATCTTATTGAATTATTGAATGAGTGAATTTTCTTTGAAATAATGGATTTGTCAAACAAAAAAAAAAGGTGAGCTGCTCGTTAAATTTCTAACATTACAACATGGCGTGTGGAAAAAGATTTTATGGGTTGTTTAGCTATGAAAAGTAGCATACAAAAATATTCATTCCATTCTAAAATAGAAGATCATTGTTGACTTTCTGAAATCAATTTAAAATATTTTATTAAACTTAAAAATTGACGTGAATTATTTTAATTTTAGTCAACAAAATGATGAAAATGATAAATTATATAAAACCCATTTACCCATTTTAAGATTTTATCATTTCATAAAATTTCAATGAATCATCTTAATTTTGAATTTTAAAAATATTTCAAATTAATATTTCAAAAGTTAATAATAATTTTACAATTTGTAATGGATGAATTTGTCGACAAAAGGCAACATATTTATCTCTTCCTATTCCCTCCTTTTTTAAACTTTGATACATATGTTAAAAGTGGACAAATGTTCCCAGGGATGGAGGGAGGGAGTATAGGGCCCGGGGGCCGGGCTATCCTAAGATTTTGTAAAAAAAAAATTTAAGCCTATGAAAGTTTGACATTTTTATTTTAGGCCCGCCCCAAGATTTATAGGAAAAATAGAATATATATTGGTAATTTTCTAAAAATTATAAAAAATATATATTTCTATACCAAATATAATAGTTATTTTTATTGATTTAAGTTAATTTGAAATATAGGTAAATTCATAACTTTATAGCTCCTCGTTTTATTTTATTTTGTTATCATTATACGAATAACAAATTTTATAGTTTCTCTTCACTCTATTTTATATACTATGAAGGGTACATTTATACAACACTTGAAAAAAAAAACCTTATTCAATCAATAAGTATAAAATTATCTACAAATTTTGGACTAAGAACGATGCATTTAAAACTCACTAAATTATTTATAACATTGCACTATTATATCTCAGACTCGATCTCCTAAAAAAATTTCTAATTTCGTCCCTAAAAGTTAATATTTTGGCACTAGATTCACATACATGTATAAGATGGTGACAATTGGTTTTCGAGGGATACAATCCCTTTGGATTTTATACATGAAAAAACCAAGTAAATCTATATGGATATCTAATTGCTGTCGGTCCAGATTAAAATAAACAAACACTAATAATTCAAAACCTCATTTGTCCTTGTAGCAGCTAGCAAACAATAACAAATTAAGAACAAGTTTGTAGTTTTGTTGCAGTTTTTCCTCACTTGTACCCTTGGCCTTAACTCGTCTTCAAGTCTATATCTAGGTTGCAGTGGCCTAGGGATAGTTGTAGTACTAATAAATATTGCTGTTCTCAACACAAAAGATATTTTGTGATGGTGGAACTAACAAGTCTTAATATTTCATTAATTACGTACATTGAATTAATTATATTATTTTTATTTTAGAGAAAAAGTCTTATTTGTTAAAAAAAAATTTAATTATTCAAAGAGTTTTCATTTTAGGAGTGATAATTTAATCAGAAACAACATCGAAACCGACTAAATCATTGAACTGGATGGTTTTTCCTCAAGCTGGTGCAATTTTGGAGCAAAGATAATTAAACCGAACCTGTGCAGCGCAATTTAGTATTTAATGTTGAGTTAGTGGTGCATCACACCACACTATATATATATATATATATATATATATATATATATATATATATATATATATATATATATATACACACTAGCGGTAACCCGTGTCTTCGACATTAAATTTTTTTTGGAGAGAAAGAAGAAGGTATTGGGGATAGGGTTTGGAGAGTAAGAAAAAGGCAGAAGAAGAGAGGAAATAAAGAAGGAGAAATAATGAACGGTCAGATTTATGCCAAACTTTGGACGGCTCAGATGATTTATTAGATGAGCGGGAAATTCAAAATCATTTGTATTTTGTTATATAGATAGAGGGACGGATTTAGTCTCGCAGATTAGTGGGATCAAATTCGAACACTACATCAGTAGGGCTAAATCTGTCCATATATATATATATATTTATATATATATATATAGGGACGGATCTAGCCTCGTAGTTCACTGAGATCAAATTCGGGAAAAAAATTCTTAAGAATAAAAATTTAATAAAATGAATCACAAAATTAAATAATTCTCAAATATTGTTTACAATAATATTTTTTGAGATTGCATTGCTTGAAATTGTTGCATAATAGCCATTTTTAATAGTTATAAAAATATCACGCTCAATGTAAGTTACTAAATACTCATTCATCTATTTATCTCTACTTAGTTACGGAGTTCATTCTTCATGATATTCATAATTGAAAATGTCCTTTTAACAATTACAGTAGCAACGGGTAAAAGTAAAATCAATTTCAGCAACAAATAGACTTGAGAATACACATTATCTTTTCTTTCCTTAATCAACATTTGAGTCAATTCAGCAATTCTTTTTATAAAAGTATAAAAAAATTTATAAACAATTACAAAAATGGAGGATTGAAACATAATCTAGAGGACTGTAACTTAGAAAAACTCTATAATTGTAATTTATATACCTTTCACTTTTGTCATCTCATAATGACAGAATCTAGTTAACTAATGGACGGAAAAGGAAGAAATGGGGAGAAGACTTTACAATAGAAGTACAGTCACTACAGAGTCCTGAGAGTCTAAGACTATTAGTGAAAATGTGGGATTGATATTTTGTCCATTAACTTTAGGAATTCTAATAATTTTTTAAATGTAAAACATGATAATTTTATTTAATCCATTCTCAAATAATTTATTTTTATTTGACCTCTCTGCCCCCCTAATTATTCAGTGGGGTCAGGTGTTCTATATATATATATATATATATGCTAAAGAAGATGGGTTAGATTGGAGTATTATGAATTGAGATGTTTTGTGTTAATTTAGACATTTGCTGCTTCTTCTTTTTTTAATTATTATTATTATCTTTATTAGTCGACAGTATTTTATTTACTATGAAAATTATTATTTTTACATAACCTGTTCTCATTTGTAGTTTTTTAGATGCATTTCAAAAAATATAATTAAAACATAACTTGCTTTAGTAATTTTTAATTTTTTTAGCGGTGAGGTTCGGTGCATCAGCCATTGCATTTGGTACTTAATTTTCTTGATTCGAAATCGATGCAGTGCTATTTCAGTGCAGATCTTATTAAAAGACGATAAGTTATCGGATCACCTAGTAACCAAAACTATTACTATCCCCTACCTCTTTTCATAATTATCAATACAATATTTACATTGTCATCAAGTTTACCCTTTAAAACTTCAGGCCATCATTATCTACTAAACTAAAAAGTTATCATTTTTAAAAATAAACATGAAATAATTACTGCATCTTTAATATTTATTAGTGTTATAAATAAGACTTTTTTATAATATAAGTAAACTATTAATTGTCCATGTCTGAAGACACGACGTAACAGAATCTTTTCTCTTTCTTCGTTTCAACAATTTGAAAATTAGGATGAATTTAAACCGTCTTTATGTTTTCTCATCTAAATCAATTAAAATAAATTTAAACCGTTCTTTGTATTTTTCCATTTAAATTTAAAATGAGTTCTATTTTATTATTCAGATAATAAATTACCATTGGTAATCCCCCAACTCCCAAGTATTTTATTGGCCCCTACATATATTTTAACAGATTAGAGACTTTAGAGTGCATGCTTGTGAATGTATCATAGCCGTCCATTTGTAAAAGTGTGATCTCACATGCAGGCATGTGCACCTATCATAGGTGGTACCAACAAGAAAAAGACTATTTTGGACAGATGTTGTAAAAGCCAAAATAAAACATGAAACAAAGTCAACAGAAACTGTCCTTTTGGGATAAGATATAGGAAGAGGAGTATATAAAGAGTAGCTAGTGATGTTATGTTATCTTATTCATCAATTAATGATGGATTTCTCAAGGACAGACAGAAGAAATTTTTGATGTTTTGTACTCCAATTCAGTAGCAGCAGAACCAAAATGTTGGAGTCAGTTCAATAACTTGACTACCCCACTGTCCCCCCAACAAAATCGTTCTTTTCTCGTCACAATCAACCCACTGTTCCCCGTCCCTCCGAATTATCTTTGATATTTCCGCGTAAGACTTTAATTTATATTGAATTATAATTATAAAATTTATTAATATATAAAATTAATAAAAATTATAAGAGTACTTTATTTAATTCTATATTTTTTTATTAAAATTATCATTAATATTTAATCATATAACTGACAATCAAAAAATTTACGAAATCATTCACAATATATATATATATATATATATCATTTTTCTTCATATAAAATCTCTCTTTATAATTTATACATGATATTGTTCAACTTGTACCATTAATAATCCCTCCATTTATAAAAAATGACATTAGTATATTTTCAAATAAATTAAAAAAAATAGTAAAGTAAAGAGAATAAATAAATTTTAATTTAATTCACAATAGATCTCATGAAAGTACAATATATATATATATATATATATATATATATATATATATATATATATATATATATATGTGTGTGTGTGTGTGTGTGAGAGAGATTCTCTTCTTTTTACTTTTTAAAGGTAAAATAGTTATTATACAATATTTAAATTTTTTTAATTTAAATTATGCATTTTAGACATATTTTGGAAAATAACTTTTTGTGTTTTGATTTTGTTTTTTTGGGACCGAAGGAGTACAAATGTTGGAACCCAATTTTAATTTTTAGACACGGATCTAATTCATTATTATTATTATTATTATTGTTATTGTTATTGTTATTTGGTCTTGTCTCACTTTCATACTACATTATGAACGTGCATGGGGTGTCCTCATAAATTGACACGTGACATTTATTATTATCCTCTTCGCTAGGATTTTAACCCCGTGCGAGGCACGGCTTAATAGGTTATATTACCTTTCTTCCAAATTATAAAGTCATTATTAATTTTTGAAAGTCACTTTAAAATATTTTTGAACTTTATAAAAGGTTAGGGAACAATAAATTTTATAATTAATAACATTTTATAGATAATTTAAAAAAAATCATTTTTTTGATTTCGATTAATAAATTTTATATCAATTTTGAGTTAGAAAACGTTTTAAATTGAGCCGCATCAATGGTTCCGATATATATGGCGGTTTTAGAATGGCTAAAAAACCGCATATGCGGTTTAGGTGCGGTTTTGGGAGGCTCTCGCACCGCTCAAACTGCACCACACCACTCTTATATATAATATTTTTTTTAGAAGTTATATATACAAATTCCTAAAAATATACTTAATAGATAATTTTATTTATGTTATGCACGTTTAAACTTTTTGTTTGTGGTTAGAAATATTTCTAATTGAATTGTAATGGTTTGAGCAATATTGAAGCATTCATGAGTAACATATTTCAAATTTAAAACTTGTTGTTTGATGTTATTTTGTTAATGTCATGTGTGATTTCTTATATATAAAGATGAATTTAATTTATTGAATATTATTGTTAACTATGTCAATTGGTTTTAGAATCGAAATCGAACTAAATGAAACTTCACCGTAAACTTTAAAACCACACCACACCTATCACAAGTGATATCATGTGCAATTTTAAAATTGTCAAATCGCATCCAAATAATTTTATGTGCTATTTAAGTTTCGAACCGAACTATGCTTTAAACTACATTCAATAGTGGCAACTCAGGTTGTACATACATGGGTAACTACCGTTAGAGCTTACAGTAATTTAACTAACTCAGGCTCTTTTTTTTTCTTAATAACCAACTCAGGTTGTACTACATGTAACTACTATAGTTGATTACAGGAACATGAACAATCTATTTTAGAATTAATTAAATAATAGAAATAAATTAAATAGTTAAGTGCCCGTGTAAAGTACGGATTTATTTTTTAAATAAATTATTTTTAATTTCTTATTTATTCTATATATAAAATATTTTGTTAAATTTTAATTTAACTTATTATAGAATGACTACAAACTTTGTTCAAATAAACAATTATCAAAGACTTACAAGTCAATGTTAATAATATGTTTATTTTTTTTGTTTTGAATTTAATATTCAGTTTATATAGTTTTTAAATTTAATATTTAGTTTTTATTATTAAAATGACTAGAAATGCTGCCCAGACAGACAATTATTAAAAACTCACAGTTGAGTATTAATAATTTATTTTTCTCATTTTTAATTTAATTTTTATGTAATTTTTAGATTTAATATTTAGTTTTAATTTTCAATCTTTTGAATTTATATATAGTTTTTTAGATTTCATAAATGAATAGAACTCAAAAGCCTAAACTTGGTGTTTAAGAAATTCTAAATAAAATAAAATTATTATAGAATAATAAGTTATCATCATGCTTTTAGTTTTAAAATTTAACTAAATTTTAATAATTGATATTTGAGTAAAAAAAAATTTAAACATTAATTAACTAAAGATCTCCTATCTGAAATAAAATTAGTAACTAAAGTTTAATCATTAATATATTTTACAATATATATTACATTTTTAATATTTATTATTATTTTCTCATAATTTTTTAATATATTTTTGGTATATAAATATTTAGAAATAAAATTATTGTAATATAATAAGTTACTCCTTATGTGCTAAGAATATTGAATGGATTAGTAGTTAAAAAATAATTTACTGGATCGTCATTTGCTATTAAATAATTGTGTGCAGAGAAAGTGTTTTAATTGTAGTTAAATTAAGACTATTTAAAATAAATAAAAAATAAAATTAGAGAGACTTTATAAATTGTTTTAGTAGTAGTTAAATTCTAGAATTATACTAAAGACTAAAAAACTAGGTAGTGTTTTAATTGTAGTTAGATTAAGCCTATTTAAAATAGATAAAAATTAAAAATAGGGAGACTTGATAAAGTGTTTTAGTAGTAGTTAAATTCTAATCTCATACCAAAGACCAAATCACCAAAAACTAAGTAGTGTTTTAATTGTAGTTAAATTAAGCCTATTTAAAATAAATAAAAAATAAAATTAGAAAAACTTTATAATGTGTTTTAATAGTAGTTAAATTCTAATCACATACTAAAGATTAAGAATCAAAAACTAAATTTTACCTTATTATATATGTATATAGATTAACACTAAAAAAATACTAAATATTTCAATTAATGGCACAAGTAAGCCTACTCAGCAGGGACCCGATTAAACTAAGCACGAACTAAAAAATGGGCAGTTATCAAAAATCTGTTGTGGTTTTAGATAATTATGTTGATTAAGAGTCTGTTTATCTTTTCATTAATTAGTAGTCTGTTTAGCGACTAAAGTATTTATAAATTATATTAAGTATTTTGTGACCCTCGAAAAGCACTTGTAATTGCAAAGCGTTTTTTGCTGAAACACTATTGGTGGAAGTATAAAGTACAAATTTATTTTTAAATTGTTAAAAATATGAAAATCTTAATTATACCACATGCATGCTTACTTAATTATAAGCTTGTCACTAATTCTAAAAATCAATTTTATATTTGTACCTACCAGAGTGTTATAAAGCATAAATATTGGTTATTGTAAATTGGCTAAAGTACTTTTAATTAATGCTACTTCTTATAAATTGGTCATTATCAATGGAACCAAGATTAATGGAAATTGACATGTAAGAGTTCTAAAACGTTACTTATTCCCCAAAGTCTCTCAACGGGGTTGTTGTCAACCAAAAGTTGAGCATCACTAATCAACCCTTATTATTTCACTTTAAACCACCAATTATATGATCATCAACCATAATTTACTTCATATGGACATATTTATTCAAGTGATCTATTCACTCTCATTCTAAGCTAAGACAAGACATTAATGTACACATTCAGTGGCTGAACCAAAATATTTTAGAAGGGGGGCAAAATATATCAATAAAAAAAATTTATTTATTGACGCTTGAATTGCTTTTTTCGATTGTACAACTGAGAGAAGGTAACTGTATTCTGCGAGTATGCATAGTTTAAAAACGTCTCAAAATTTGTTCGTTTTCAATTGTTGAAAAAATATCCTTCTCAATATAGACTGTCTTTCATCCACTCGTCTCCCATTTTATTACGCAAGTTAGTCTTGACAATTTTTATCGCAGAGAATACTCTTTCAACAGTAGTAGTCGCAACTGGTAAAACCAAAGCCAACTCAATCAATCGATATACCAATGTAAAAGTCATATTTCTTCAATCAGTTTCTTAACAAGACTTCCCAAATTCAAATCTTCGATCCCAAAAAATTGACTATCGCATCGCATATCACAAATATAATTTTCAAGTTGATCCTCAAGTATCATGCGATCAGTCAATGAGAAGTCTTCTGGATAAAGCTCAGCAAGACGGAGTAACTTATTTTTGTCAAATTTAGAGAAGAATCCCTTGGATCAAGGCCTGATATGCATAAAAATAACTTTGTGCTTGCTTCTGAAAAACGATTGTTCATCTCTTGAACAATTGAATCAACAACCTACACTGTAATAATGAAAAATCAACAAATAAAGATAAATTCTTGGATAAGAATAATAAAAAAAGATATATATAGATTATACCTGACAAAAAATCTCAACACGATAATGATGAAAATTAGTAATAATTTGTCCATTGCGCCTGCTACGACCACAAGATCTCATGTTGTCTTCCATATTAATTATTGGGATCATGTTCTTATCGCAAAAAATATTGACTTCCTTCAAAAAATTCTCCCATTCCGCCTCCCTAAAATCTTGTAGTCAAGCTTTCATTACCCCAATCAATCTCACAAACATGTACAATGTTTTGATCTTTTTGTTGTAAGGCAAGTGACAAATCATTTGTGATTTCCAATAAATATTTCATCAAATGCATCACAAATACATATTCATAATTCTCCATCTTATCAATGCCCCCTCCCGCCCCTCTCCTTCCGCCTCTGTAACACATTGTGACATGTCATATGGAGAAACTATAAGTAATATTTTTTTTTGAAGCCCCACTTTTTAAGTAGTATAATATAATTCATAATCAAGTACATCATAAGAACCAATCGAGTTTTACTAAAAGAGGAAGAAATAAACTCACAAACCAACAAACCAAACAAGCCTCACATAAAGAGGAAACAAACTTCCCATAATAGAAGAAATAAACTCAGCTAAGAAATAAATCAATAATCAATGAGTTAAACCATGGTGTTGTTATCCTTATACAGTTATCCATCTCTTAATATCTATACACTTTATTTGTTTTAATTGATTTTTTATGATCAAATTGATCATATTTAAAATTTAAAATTATTCTTAAATTTATTAGATATAGACACAAAATTATTATCACATGAAAGTACATCAAATATACTATCAAAGTCAACTATTTAATTTCAAAATCTCTAATATATTTGTTTAATTATTAATCTTAAAATTAGTTATTTTGGATCTTAAAAAATTAATTAAGACAAATAAATTTGGACCGAATGAGCACTATTGTTTTTGTTATTTACACAATATTCAAAAAACAACATATAAAAATAAGTGTGAATCGGGAGGGAAAAACAAGAAAGGTTAGTAACTTCGTAAAAATAAATCATGCACAAACAAAATCTCGATATGTGCCCTTATATTATATATAGAAGATGTAATGGATTAAATATCCATCGCCTTAATTATTGTCATTAGGGTAAAATGTTCAATTTACAATAGCCAAAACCTTTGCCAAAATTAAATTTAACTAGAGACCTAAATTAGAGGCAATTAGCCTTATTATCATACCGCATCTGTTTTAAAATATAATATCAGATTTAAATTTTTATTGATATATTTTTAAATGTAAAATTAATATAATTTATTTAATTTTTAAAAATAATATTTTTTTAATTAATAGTACTAATTAAATAGTATTCAATTTTCATAGTTGTATTGTTCAAAATTAAATTAATTCATATCATTTTTAATATCATTTTTAAGAAATTATTATTTCTATAAGAAAAAATTGATATTTTCAGAAGGTCATTCTCACGTGGATAAGTTTATGTACACTACTTCAAACACTACATTTTACACTACATTATACATCCAACTATTAAAAAGTGGGACCTGACACGGAAATCCACGTCAGGTCCCACTTTTTAATGGTTGAATGTGCAATGTAGTGTTTGGATTAGTGTATGTAGACTTATCATTCTCACTTACATGTGGGTCCGATTAGTTATTCATGTGAGAGTAGTTTGTGGAAATATCAATTTTTTTATAGAAACATCAATTTCTCAATTTTAAATTTAAAAATATTTTAAATTAATTGATATTAAATTTTGAAACGGAAGGAGTATATTTTATAAATTTTTTTTACAAAAAGACAAAAACTAAAGGCCATTTGGCCCATTTTCTCTTTCAATTCTCAATTGAACTCTCCTTTTCGCAATCTTTAAATCTTGACCGCAATAATTAGTGATTAATATTTTAATGCAATAGTTATTTGGTCAGTGACAAAATCATCATATAATTTTTCATAAGACAATGACCTCCTTTGTTGGTCCCAATAGTGTTTTTTCCTCCTTGTCAGCCCAAATTCCCATTTTCTCATAGATATAAATAGAGAGTTTCTAGTGAGAGCAGAGAAGGTTGAGGAGTGTGGTGTGAACTCAGTAGAAACAGCTTTGATGCTCTGTAAACCCTTTTCCCCAAAAGGTAAAATCCCTTTTCATTTTCTCATTTTTAATCAAATCTTTACTCTTTTGAGGATATATCTCAAATCAATCTAAAATGGTAAAATTTGGGGACTTCCTTGATCCCCACAAGTCTTAAAGATTTTTATTTTTTCAAATCTTTCCTTCTATATAAGTTGATTTGTTCATTTCTGAGTTTTTTTTTTCCAGATAAATTGGTGTGTGTGTGTGTGTATCCACATTATGTATCTTGTGTATTTATATTTGATTTCGCGGTTAATGAAGTCTGTTTTATTGATTGTTGGGAGTTCTAAGAGATTCGGGTTCTCTTGAGTTTTGATTTTTTTTGGGCTTATCATGAACTGGGTTTGCTTGATTATTTGAATCTTTGAAGATTGATATGCATGGGTTTGCACCAAGTAAGATTTCAGATCTAAATTCTAATGTTCTTATTGTTTAGTCTTCTAAATTGGGAAATGGGTTTCTTAATTCCTGATTAAGAGTTTCTTCGTGTTTTAAAGTGCTTTTTAGATCTAAAACTGCCCCAAGTTTCAAACTTTATGGATGGCCTCCACAGGGTTTTATGCAATTCTTGAAGTTGGAATCTTTTGTTTCTAAAAGTAGGGTGCATTTAATGGCTGTACATGGTATTTGATGCTTCAGTTTACACTTTACATAATCTATTTTTTTTTTGTCTCCCTTTTTTCTATATAAGAAATGTATGATTTTGTAGCCATATATGTTAAGCATTTGTAATGCACAAGAAATTGACATGATTTCAGGAAAACATTTGTGGAATTAAGAATTGAACTGTGGTTGCCGTATTTGCTCCTCTTACTTGGAGGGTTTGAGGTGTAATTTCTCTGATTATGTCGTTAAGAAAGATGATTGCTTTACTAGAATGTTTGATGTTGGTTTCCCAACTACTTAAGATAATTACATTAAACTGAACATTCTGCTCGCTGATATTTTTGAGATTATTTATTTCCATGTTGGGTAGGTACATCAGTAACTGAGTTTTTTTCCACCCCCATGATTCTCTCCTTTTCAGAGTAGCTGGTCTTATCTAGAATACATGTGACCTCATATCGAACGAGTATAAATGATAAATAATTATGGATATTCGGGAAGAAAGCTCAAGATTTGGGTCATTAACTAATATGACTGCAAGGAATTTGTCCGTCATCTTCCTCAAGCATTCTATTCGGCAAATCAGTCGCCCTTCTTCTCTCCAAGATCATCCTGTCAATCATCAACTCGCTCCGAAATTCTATGTGATGGTACTAATGCAAATATTGAATTTTATTGTTTCGTTTTTGGTCTTAAGATCACAAATCTCATAAATGTCAGGTCTGCCTTTTCAGCTGTCTCTTCAGTCTCTGCAGCTTGTACATCAAGTGATTTTCAGAAGTTTGATCTCATTTCTTCCTCAACTGGCATCTCCAACAGCAACCTATCTATTCACAGCACTGGGCCTGGAAATGATCATTCCTGGCATAGAGAAAAGCACGGAAATACTGGGAGAAGACAAGTGACCTCATTTGTTCCAAATCCAACTTCGTTTGCCTCAAACAGACTGAGGAGTTGTGATGTGTACATCGGCTTTCATGGTCGTAAACCTTTACTGCTAAGGTTCACGAATTGGCTCCGTGCTGAACTAGAAGTTCAAGGAATGAGTTGCTTTGTAACAGACAGAGCTCGTTGTAGGAATTCTCGAAAACATGATATTGTTGAGAAGGCAACGGATGCTTGTACGTTTGGAGTTATAATCTTAACCAGGAAATCCTTCAGGAATCCATATACTATTAAAGAGCTGCGGTTCTTTTCCAGCAAGAAGAACTTGGTTCCAATATACTTTGATTTGGGTCCAGATGATTGCCTTGTTAGGGATATAGTTGAGAAAAGAGGTGAGCTGTGGGAAAGGCATGGAGGAGAACTCTGGCTTCTCTATGGTGGTTTAGAGGATGAATGGAGAGAAGCTGTGAATGCTCTCTCTCGTGTAGATGAATGGAAACTAGAGGCTCATGATGGCAAGTGGAGAGATTGTATATTGAGGGCTGTCACTCTCTTGGCATTGAGGTTGGGGAGGAGAAGTGTCGTGGATAGACTAAGCAAGTGGAGGGAGAAGGCAGAGAAAGAAGAGTTCCCTTTCCCTCGAAATGAGAACTTTGTAGGTAGGAAGAAGGAACTATCCGAGCTAGAATTTATGCTTTTTGGTGATGTTAGTGGAGGCGAGGAGAAAATATATTTTGAGCTTAAGGCCAGACCAAGACGAAAGAATTTGACGATTGGTAGGGGTAAGAGTAGTTCAATAGATGAAAAAGGGAAGGAGCGGCAACCTGAGAGCAGCAAGAGGAAGGGAAAAGAACCAGTTGTATGGACAGAGTCCGAAAAGGAAATTGAGATGAAAGGTGCTGAAGTTCCTCAGATGCATCACCAAGCATCAAAGTTTAAAATTAATGGAAAGCATGGAAGGATAAAGAGATCCATGAAAGTTGTGTATGGAAAGGGGATTGGCTGTGTGTCTGGAGAATCAGGAATTGGCAAGACAGAGCTGCTTCTTGAGTATGCGTACAGATTTCATCAGAGGTATAAGATGGTCTTATGGATTGGAGGGGAAAGCAGATACATCTGCCAGAACTATTTGAACTTGTGGTCATATTTAGAAGTTGATGTGGGAGTTGAGAGTGGCCTGGAGAAAAGCAGGACAAAGAGCTTTGAAGAGCAGGAAGAGGCTGCCCTAGCTAGGGTACGGAAGGAGCTTATGCGAAACATACCATTTCTGGTGGTGATTGACAACTTAGAGAATGAGAAGGATTGGTGGAATCACAAACTAATAATGGATCTTCTTCCTCGTTTTGGTGTGGAGAAACCCATGTTGTTATATCCACACGTTTTATCTCATGTAATGAACTTGGAACCCTTGAGACTTTCTTATCTATCAGGAGTTGAGGGGGTGTCTTTGATGCAGGGAACAGTCAAAGATCACCCCATTGCAGAAATAGATGCTCTTCGGATTATTGAGGAAAAACTTGGACGGCTAACCCTAGGCCTTGCAGTTGTTGGAGCTATTCTTTCTGAGCTTCCCATAAATCCAAGTAGGCTGTTGGACACCATCAACCGAATACCTTCAAGGGACATGACATGGACTGGCAGGGAGTGTAGTTCATTGAGACGAAATAACTTCCTCTTGCAACTCTTTGAGTTTTGTTTCTCAATATTTGATCATGCAGACGGGGCAAGGAGCCTGGCAACTAGAATGGTTTTGGCAAGTGGTTGGTTTGCACCATCAGCAATTCCGGTTTCTCTTTTAGCTCTAGCAGCTCACAAGCTACCTGAAAAACACCATGGTACGCGGTTATGGAAAAAGATTTTGCATGCCTTAACTTGTGGCATTACATCATCATACTCTAAAAAATCAGAAGCCGAAGCCTCCTCATTGTTAATAAGATTTAATATCGTAAGAAGTTGTACCAAGGAAGGTTATATCCAGTTCAACCAACTTACCAAGCTTTATGCCCGAAAGAGAGGAGTCTCTGGAGTTGCACAAGCCATGGTACAATCTGTCATTAGTCGGGGGTCTATTCTTCAGCACTCGGAACACATATGGGCAGCATGTTTCTTGATCTTACGATTTGGGAGTGACCCCGTAGTAGTTGAACTGAAGGTGTCAGAATTGTTATATCTTGTGAAAGAAGTGATTTTACCGCTTGCCATCAGGACATTCATTACATTTTCGCGGTGCAAAGCTGCTCTAGAACTCCTTCGTCTCTGTACAGATGCGTTAGAAGCGGCGGAAGAAGCATTTGTTGCACCAGTTGAGAAAGTGGTTGGATAAATCACTCTGTTGGAGACCCATCCAGACAAATGCCCAGTTGAATCCTTGCCTTTGGCAGGAGCTTGCCCTATCAAGAGCTACAATTTTAGAAATTAGGGCTAAGCTAATGCTCAGAGGGGGACAGTTTGATATAGGGGATGATCTAATTAGGAAGACTATTTTTATTAGAACTTCAATCTGTGGTGAGGATCACCCAGATACAAAATCTGCTACCGAAACTCTCAGCAAAATTACTAGGCTCCTTGCTAATGTTCAAACTCATACTTCACAATAGATTCTAGAATTTTCATGTAAGCAGAGTTGAATTAGAATTATACAAATATCAGAGAATAAATGTGCTCTAACCCTAAAGAGGAATTTTTTCTATATAAAGTTGATCTTTTTCTTCTGAAATATCTGTCATGTTGTAAACTACTACATTACATTTCTCAGTATAGTTCCAAAAGAACGCATACTACTTGACTATACATGTCAAACTGATCTCTTAACCTTGTAGCGAAAGCAGTCGCAGCCTTGAACTCCTACGTCAATTAGATTAAACTAAGTAAGGAATTCCGCACAAGACTCCTATCATTGTTACTAATTTATTTTATTGTGAGTTCCGCTATGTCCACCGAATTTTATGCACTGAATAAGGCATCATATGCAACTTTTTCTTATACAAATGCAACTCTTTCTATAGAAATAAGTTGCATTTGTAATTTATATAGGAGTTGCATTTGTATAGACAAAAGTTGCATTTGGTACACAAATTCGGTGGACGTGACATCTATGTTTCATCTTTACTGCTTAAAGAAGAAATCTTTGTTTTTATATGTCAGGTTTTATCTTTTTTGTCAGTTTATTTTGTTTTGTTTCTCTTTTTGTTCATTTTTTTTTTCATTTGGTTTAATCAATACATTTGATGAATCGACATTCTCAGTTGATCATATTTTTGTGGTTTTTCTTCTGAAATTTACTAGAAATGGATTTTGGTTTAGTATTGTCAAATATTCTACTTAATTTCAAGTTCAAAAGAAATTTGAATGCAGTAGGGAATTTTATGTTTGAAGGATCTCTCAAGGTAGGTTTACTTAGGAAACTTCACTTCATTTATATGTTCATTAGCTATTATCATTATTAAGAATAAAATTATTTTAAACTAATAATACTAATAATAGTATTATTATTACTTTGAATTCTATATATTTTTTTATTTTATGTTTTCTTTTTAACTATGTTCATTATCTATCAAGGATTTCTGATGTTATGACATTCACAGGCTTCAAAAAACTCTGGCATATTGGCAGCCTTCAGTTTCAGTAATCTCTCTTTCAGGAGGCACCCTTTCAAGATGTCAAGCTGAAATGTGGATTCTACAAAGTTTTGGCATTTGTTTTACATAAGTTAGATCATTTTGATGCCCAAGCGGAGGAGGAGTTGCGGGTAAGAAGGTTGAAAGAGGTATTTTTATATCGACCCCATTTACCTCCCCTTCATATATTCAAATGCTTCAGCAATGAGCTAATCTTGACCTAAAATTGCTGTAGTTTTACTCCCACAAATAAAAATCTTTTTCTTTTCAGTTTGAGATTTTGAAAAACTATTCTTATGTTGAACTGACTTATCTGCTGATTATAATATACTGATACTTAGACTTACACTAGCCTAGAAATCCATTTTAACTATTTATTATGTTTAGTATTATATAATTACTGATTACTAGAATTTAAGTGTAAGAAGTCTGCAAAATGAAGTTTGAGGCCCAAGTATCCCCGTCAATCCAACCAGGTTCAAGTGGGAAATCATCTGGTTACAGTTTCCTCATTCTAGCAGGGATGGGGGTTTCCCAATCAGAAAATGTTGGATTTGGCGTGTGCGCGAGTATGCACGCCTGCCTGCACGCGCACGAGCACACGCACGCACACACATATATAAATGTATATAATATATTATATTTGGCAATATAATTATTTACAGGCAGTTCAATTGACATTATGGCTTAAGCAGGGGTCTGTTACTTGAATAAATTATACATATGTATTTGTGTTTGGGTGTATTAATTCAAGTAAAACAAATTATTTTGGAATAGCTTATGGTCTGACAGATGATCATAAATGAAGAAAGTTACCCACTGATATGTACCCTTTCTTGGTATTATTTAGCATTAAAACTACAGTTTAATATTGTACTCATTGATGGTCTTAATCATAAGACTGCGCATGTTTGTATCGACAAATGACAAGTACAGCCTGACAAGTACATCATAAAAATTATCACAGTGTCATTAATAAGGAGGCTCTGGAGTTTTATTCTGGTTAGCCACCTTCATCATTTTTGAATAACTGGTAGTGTCATCAATAAGGAGCCCCTGGAGTTTTATTCTGATAGGTTAATTTTAGTTATGCTGCTGAATTGCATGTTTTAAAAGTTTAATTAGAATCCATGTCATATACTCTGATGATGACCTATAGCTGGAGAGCTATCTGGAACAGGAAATGGTTCATATCGATATGGAGAGAGTGGTTACCTTAAGGAGAAAAAGATACGGAGATAGGTTATGGTATGTTGATTTAGTTTAAGGTTTTGGGAGCTTTATTAAAAAAATTCATGCATAAAGATTTGGTTAGCTATTGATCTAGAAAAAAGACAGCATGCTTTAGTTTTCCAATTCTTTCAGTAAGTTTGTTGTACAAAGAAGTAGAAAGCATGCTAAAACTCTATTCATATTTCATAGGACCCAAAAAGAATGATAAGAAAGCGTATGGATTTCCTTATCTTTGTTTTGAACTCTGCTAACTGAAAAAAGTAAGAGGAAAAGATGGTTACAAGCTAGATGAGTAAATATAAATTTAGTGTTGACCTTTTCTTCCTAATTGAAACTATTAGTGCATCTGTTTAATGATTTCCTTTTCTACTGCAATTGGCCATGATTTACATTTATAATGTGATTGCAGGTTGCTAATGGGAATTGTTAATGTCAAAGTTTTGCCTTTAGTGCATCTATTGGCTTGTCATCCTGAAAACCATTTCATTTGCCTTAGATTGAAAGTATTACTCTCTTTTCGCTTTGAACTTCATTACGTTTTTCCTTTTCTCTCAGACTTGCTAGTACTCATATTATACATAATGCAGCATATGCCTATAATAAAACATGGGAATTTATCAGTTGCTGCATTAAACCATTCGGTTAGGGATTTGTTGAAAGCTCAGAATTAACCCCAAGTGATAAATTAAATGTGGAAGTTTTAAGAACCAAGTTTCTCTCTCCATTCTAACTTAAAGATATATTTTTAAAATTATCATTTTTAAAGATAAGTTTATCTTTCTAAATGAATAGTTAATATTACCTGAGAATTTAGTTGTGGTAATGTATGTTAGAAATTATAATGAAAAAATTATAACAAATTAGGAATATTGTGCCTCTTTATAGTTCTAAAATAAAAATGTTTCTTTTTATAAATAAATTTAAAATAAATGTATCCCTAATTTTGAAATGAATGAAGTAATGGTCAAAAAGTCACTTGTATTTAGTGTTATATATATATATATATATATATATATATATATATATATATATATATATATAATATATATACACACACACACACACTCACACATTAAACTAACAAGCATTTTTCAAAGATTCATTTTAATGGCCCCCACTTTCTGTTCATTTTGAAAGAAAAAATGTTACTTTCATACTCACTGAATTATAAGTTTAATGAGAGAGGTTTGGCTAGTAGTAATGATTGATTAAGGTTGGGTTCTGCTTTTTGTACCAACTTTTGGATTTCTACTGGGTTGGAAAGGAAGCATCATTCTTTTTAAGTAAAGAAAAGGAAAAGAATTGCATAGTTTGATTCTAATAAAGATGTCAGTCGGTATAACTACTTAGAAGTACTTTTTCTTTCCTCCCAATATGAGCTTGTATATCCCTCTCCCAAAGGCATTATGAGCTTCTTCATATTGGTGTGCTTGAAATTTAAAATTTTGCGTTTGTGAACTTGAAAATTTTGCATTTGCAATGTTTAAAAAAGCACAATTTTTTAAAATTTTGCGCTAGCAACGTCTAAGTAAGCACAATTTTTATATGCGTTTGGACTTCAAAACTAAACATGCATTATACAGTGAGTGGCATGTATTTCCACGGTACTCGTTTTTCTAATTATGAAGCATGACTAAGCGACCCGACTCACATTGAACCGAGTGCCGAGGTGGTTTGGTCAGTAGTGGGCCAAGAAATATTGAATGGTGATGTGGATGGAGGCTTCTGAGAAATACAAATAACCTCCGGTTTTTTTCAAATTTGACGAATATCTAGAATAACTAGTGAATTACAACTCTATGTAACATACTTCTCATTGTTCACTCATACTTGAGGCAACAGCCTAAATCATTATTTCATATAATTTTTATATGTATCAATTATGGCCCCCATATTAATAGTCATACGTATGCGACCGGAGATAATGACATACTAAGTTAATATGTTTAATTTCTTAAAATTATTTTTTCATATACACAGTTAGCTGAAAAGTTTAATAAAGAAAAGTCAAAAAGGTGTATCGTTGTCCCTTACTAAATATTTGTAACAATGACCCGAAATAAAAATAAAACCCTACTTTTCCTGGTTTTCCATTTCTACCCTCTATTTATGTTAGATGGACGGCTGAAATTAATAGTCTAGACAAGTCTGGAAGGAAAAAAGTCTGGAGGGGAGCCTGGTCCCTCTATCTTGGGGTTTAGCCTTGAGTGAATAAACCATAAAGTTTTATAGTAGTAAACTAGCAAATCAACACCAAAGATTTTGCAAAGGATCAAGCTGCAATTTTTGATTTATGTTCAAATACTTTGTTACACATTTTTCAATGACTTGGCAAGGTTGAAAAGAAAATAGAGAAAGAATAAATAAAATTCAATTCAAACCAAAAACCAAAATCAACTAGAGAATGGTGGGTTGTTTCTGTTTTAGCATGTGTTTACTTGGGACCTGGTTCCAAAACCTCAAAAAACAAGGCTAACTAAAATCTGGTTCTGAATTATTTATAGACCCCTAAATACAGTCTTCACCCGAAAGAGGGGAGTTGAAAGTGCAGCACTTTAGGTATACCCTGCCAAATATGCATACTTATGCAAATACTAATAGTAGGGTACTAATTAAGAGAGCCTTGGCCCATAATAGATGACTCTCATCCTATGCAGAAACTAAAAGGACATAAACCACTAAGGCCACGTTTGTTTGCAAGGATTATAATCCTATAATTATAATCCATGATTATAATCCAAGACTATTAATTCTAGGATTAAATAATCCTACTCACATGTTTATTTTTTATGGGATTATTCATGGGATAACTTAAAATAATCTCATGTTATGTTTGTTTTTTCTAGGATTAATTAAAGGATTGGATAAAAAAATATCGTTTGGACTATTATACCCTTACCAATAATAATATATTTTAAACTATAATTTAAACTTGTTTATACATAAAAAAAAACTTGTTTACCAAAAGATCAGCTTTATTATTTGTGTTCATATCATAATCTTAAAAAATAAAAAACTAGCTTGTAAAGAGCAACATAGCTTTATTATTGTGATAAATGTATAAACAGTAATACATTTAGAAGGAGTATAACAGTAATACAAATGATCATATATAGCTTTATTACTGTGATAAATGTATAAATAGTTTTCATACGCACATAATGACCACGGAGGGAGTACTTATTATTATTACTGTGATAGCTTTATTATTTGTGTTCATATCATACTTTAAAAAAAAAAAAAAAAAACTAGCGTGTAAACAACAATATAGCTTTATTATTTGTGTTCATATCATACTCTTAAAAAAAAGAAAAAAAGAAAAGAAAAAAAAAACTAGCGTGAGCCAAGATTTTTTACTTGGGATATTATGAAACATTTATTAAGAAAGTAAATGGATAGAATAGGATATTATGGTCATTTTAGAAAAAGGTTGAGGTTAATTTTGTCTAGACATTTTTAATCCTAAATGGTGGGGATTATAATACCTAGTTGAACATAGTATTAAATAGTCCCCCATATTGAGCTATTTTATAATCCATCGACTAATAATCCCAATTTCAAATTTAAAAACAAACAACACACTTGGGATTAATAGTCCTATCCAAGTGTAATCCTTACAAACAAACATAATCTAAAGGAAAATGCTTCATATGCTTGAGTTGGTGAGTCAGTATATGGATAACTAGAAATTAAAGTTCCCAAAGTAGTTCATATTTAGGGGGTGCCATTTGTGTCTAGTCGACTGTATACTGATACAACATATATAGCACAGGTAACCACCAAAAGCACCCCAAGTTTCGTCATTTGTGTCTAGCCGACCGTATACTGATACAACATATATAGCACAGGTAACCACCAAAAGCACCCCAGGTTTCGCGTACTTGCATAATATGCATGTTTAGTTACACAACGTTTGGAAACACATTTAGAATCTAAATGCACTTGAAAATCTTATTCTTCTATAAACAATTTATTTCAAACGCAACTTATTTAACTCAAACTCAACTCAACGTTTGGGACTCAAACACAACACACAAAAAAATGATTTTGAGGTCCAAACGCTACTGCCGTAAACCAAACAATCCCAATGAAATGGCTAGAGTTGAGACATCTCATGATTCTTGCATATATTTTTGAAACATATCTACATATGTTATAAAGAGACTTAAAGAAATAAAAGCCATAACCCTTAAGAAATTATTAATTCCATGTACCAAAGAAACTTTTCTAAAACTAAACTGTAGTCTATACTTTTTGAAATTAAGTAACCCAAAACTTTGTAAACTCGAAAGCGACTTTAATAATTCCATTCTAAACTTTTGCATGTTCCACAAAAGAAAACCTTTTGGATCATCAAAAACCACGAGTCATCCTCTGCTTCCACGATGCTGCTGCGTCTTCAAAATCTCTCTCAACTGTGATTATCTCAGATCATCAAAATTGTCAAGAGGAGCGAAAGATGGGATAACTGTGCAGACAGTTCTGTAGCAAACTCCTAATAGACTACTCGAAATCAGTACATTGCATATTCATAGAGCATATCGGCAAATTAGATCCATCGTTATTACCGCTATCACCAACTGACCCAAACTCTGTTTCGTCATCATCACTGTCAATATTTCTAGGCGTCACACGGTTCTGATAAATTCTTCGCCGGAGAACAAGGACATTGAAGTAATAGCCCACCAACTTTTCTCTTGTTCTAGTAGGAAAGAGCCTAAAAGCTTTGATCCAAAACTTGTTACGGGCTGCAGATTTCTTGTCGCACCATAATCTTGAATCTCTTTTCTTCTTGTGTTGTCCAGGAAAGTGAAACTTCCTCACCCATGCGATCAAATCTCCAACGATAGAATAACGGGCCCAATTCAAGCTTCAGTTTCATCCTCTTCTCTGCAATGTGAAACCTAACACATCCAGAAGAGCTTGGAAGTAGACAATCACATGAATTTTGCCTTCCTTTGCCAACGGGATGCTTTTCAGTTAGGGTTTTGTTGTTTCCATCTTCAGGAGGCCACATCCGTACGCCTAGCCACTTTGAATCACTCTCCAACACCACACCCGTCCATTCAGGAACATCAGCTTGAAAATGAGGCCCAACAGAAACTTGCTTCACAAAGGGCTCATCTGTAGACATATCATGTGTTGTATGTTTGTTTAGTACCTCCATTGTCGTCGGAGACGGTATCCTCGAGTCATTCGCCACTTCTGCCTTGTGAGGACTTGCCAGTTTACTTGAAGTAGTGGGGCCAGGGTTGCAACATGAACAGAAGTGAGATTTTGTCAAAGGAAACCTTTTGCTGCATCTTACTCGCTCCGTAGATTGGCGGAGGGCATTCTTATCCTCGTACATGGAAGGATGCATCTTCAGCTTCTTCTGCAAACTCACACCATAATATGTACTATGAAAATGGATTAATATTGGCAATTCTGTTTCAAATTCAGACTCCGTTGTCATTTAATATATGAGAAAACATTTATTGATTGACAGCTATATTTCAAGTTCCAGAATTTGTGGCTCATAGCAACATCAACTGTAATGAGTAATGCTAATTGAGAAACTATTGCAAACATATAATATGGTTTATAGTTACATACATGCAAAGCTATTAGTTGTGAGCACTATATAGCAAATAATATATATGTAAACGTAATTACATGTTAGAATAGCTCTAATTATTTTAGCATAAATGAGAAGCTCATTAAGTTTCCTTGAGGATCTTTCCCTTATTTTATATTAAGCATCTTCATGTTATTACTATCGAAGGCAATTAAAAAGCAGAATTAAAATTAACTAAACTAATGTAGCTAAGAATTTATGTTATACTATACTTAGAAGTTTTTTGAATTGAAAAGTAAACAAAATGTGGGGGGACAGACCAAAAAATGGTATAATTGACAAGAGGATAAAAAAAAATGAACCTTATATCCTTGCTCTTCTGTGTCTCTTACTACAGTAATTTCTTTATGTTTCTGTCCTTTTTGTTCTTCGGAAAACAAATTCCCTGTAGTACAGGATACACGGTAGGAGTTCCCATATCTTATGGGCACTTCAGTTCTTTGTTTATGGTTTTAAAAAGTTGGGATTGAGATGCAGTAACAGAATACAAGTTGTGTTGCATTTAATACATCAAGCCTGAAATGCAAAACTCCACAAAATGCAAATTTGTAACTTACGTCAACACTGCTTTCTAAAAGAATACCAATTTCCTGCAACCTGGGGTGGGGGATAGCTAGGGGGTAATCAAACGACTAGATGTTTCCTTTATTATTGTATGGGGAAAGATCCAAAAAATTTCCAGTGGACTCCAATTCCAAACGTTATTTCTTATGTTGGGGAAAAGTATCCTGAACACAAATTTCTAATAACAAGCCTCTGGTCATTATATCTCCCATAGCTTAGAAAGAATAAATCATTTATATAAAAGGTTATATTCACAGGTAACATTTCAAAATGGAATGCTAGTCTATGCACGTAGAAGAAATTAAATACTGAAAGATAATATAGAGGTGCTATCTACTCTGCCCAGAACCACCTAATTATTAGTAAATGACTTGATTACTATTATGTTAAGACTTACTTGACGTAAGCTTGAATTAGACTTGATTCTAGAGCAAGTGAA
Source organism: Aralia elata (assembly GCA_034770075.1). Taxonomy (NCBI): domain Eukaryota; kingdom Viridiplantae; phylum Streptophyta; class Magnoliopsida; order Apiales; family Araliaceae; genus Aralia; species Aralia elata. The sequence continues at coordinate 31,931,808 of CM068381.1, read as the reverse complement.
TTTACAACATAGAAAAAGCTCAGAGGCCAATAGCCAACACCGTCAATTAAAATCCTCTCTTGGGTTTTAAAACAATTATTCAGAATCTTTTGTTTCTCTAAATAGTGAGCTAATTACAGAAACATATATATTTTTCTCTGTGAGAGTATCGATCCATCTATACATTGTAAAAAAATATAGAGAAAGTACCCCTTAAAATGTCTTTGTATGATATGACATAATGACGCTTCTATGTAGTAGATATACATAACAGACGTATATAGCTCACAGTAATAAATGCATGGAAATGTCAAGAAATTATATTTTATGAAAACAGACTAATGTTAAGCTCAAAATAGTGGCTAAGTAGAAAGATAGCCGGATCCAGTTCAAACAAGTGTAGTCTTCAGCCATTCACCAGGAAACTAAACAAAATCATAATTAGTTTCAAGCCTAATATGACCTGTCTAAAGCACAATATTATTGCATCCCCCTTCAGGATTTGACGTAGTAATTAAAAAAAAATGATTATGCAATGATAATTAAGATTCTATAGGAGGTCCTAAACACAATAATGGGACTTGAGGAAACAAAACTGAAATACGAGACTAAAGGAGTCAAAAATACCTTCTTCTTCTTCTTTTTTTTGAAAAGTAGAGTTAATTACATGCTTCAAAGAGATTATACATGTTCAACCAACAATTTCACTGGCCATGAGTATCAAACAAGGAATCCAGGAAATAAACCAAGAGAAATGAATTGACTATCAATTGCTATACAACACACTAAAGTATGTAAATGGTAAAAGAATAAATCCGAAACACATATGAGAGTAATTACAACATATAACAGAACATGATAAGATAAATTTTACAACTCGAGGCTGTATTATGCTTTATTCTACGATTGTGATAAAATAAAAACCTATTCAATTTTAAAACTAAGACTAGAGACGTAATAATACATAAGTAGAAGCCAGTAGAAACCCACTAACTAAATTTGCAAATCACCTATATATATAACAAATCACCCATATTTAGATATTATTTTGCCAAGATGAAGTATGCCCCCAACTAAGAAAATATGGTTTGGTTGAAGAATTTAAGAGAACTATATATTGGAAGAGAGACTATAAAAGTTTAAAAATAAAATTTACGGGGGCAAGTCAATGACTTTGAAGATTTAGTAGTAGTACTATATCTACTTTAGCATAGCTTCAAATCTTAGGCCTTAGCTAGAGCATAGGGAGGCTGCCCACTCTTCACAAGCTGAAAGCAGCACATAATATATATCACTCATAGCAGTATGCGTGCGCGCACGCGCACACACATATATATATATGCTCATTAGTATTCTATGTTTTTATTAAATTAATTTGAAAATATTAATTTAATAGGATTTTTCAATTGAATGTGTATCTGAAAAGTTTGTATTTTTTGTTTTAATGGCATAGATTTGGTTAAGACTTTTCGCAATATTTATTTGACAGAACATTTTCAAATGAATGTTTGTCTGCTGAAGTTTGCTATATATAAGAAACCATACCTAAACCTACAAATGAAGGGTTGTCATAAATTTACAAAATCAGCTTGTCAGGAGAAGGGAGATCCAACTGGCTAGCCTACTTAGATCAGCACCAAGGCATACCAGATCAACAACCTATTTGGACTTTGTAGATAACTCCAAAATATCAATTAAACCTAAATTACCTAACTAAACAACTTAACATACTACTGTAATCAGTAAACAAACAGAGAGCCTAACCATTCTCTTACAACCCAAAAGCAAAATTATGTAACGAAAGAGCTAGTGTTACGGGGTTAAGGAGGACAGATCATTTTTAAAATCCTTCAAGTCTTCCAACAGTGGAACCGACGAAGAAATAAGAATAGCACTCAACTCAACTTAACAGTTCCTTTTATCCCAAATTAGTTGGGGTTGGCTGGAAATGGATCCATAAGTAAATATAGGGCAGAGAGGCAAGAGAAAAGAATAATATAAAATAAAAACTGGCGAAGGATAACATAAGATAATTTGAAGGTTGAACCTAAAGATTAGAAGCGCAAAGTCATAAATAGAATAAAAACAGAACCACATATAGAAGAATACATACATACACATACTGAAAAACTGCTAAAAAGAAAACAAATAAGAAAAAAGGAGAGGGACGGGACAAAATAAATAATTAAAAGATTACCCAAAAACTAAAACTAAAAAAAGAAAATAATAATAGTAATAATACCAATAATCAAAACTAGAAGAAGAAAAAAAATCAGCAATGAAGAAGAACAACACAACTGTTCAAAAAGATTGTAGTCTTGCTAAGAAAACTAGTCATGATTTTACAATTTACCGATTTGTGAACATCTATGTTACATGGACTTAGATATGGGAATCAGGTGTTGGGTAGTGTACTTGTTTATTTCTAAAATAATAGGATACGAGGACATGACATAAGAGGATCCAAATTTTAGATACGGCTTGCATGGATACTACAAGTAAGTTGATAAAAGTTAATGCATGTGCCATGTGATATTTAGTGTGAGAATTTCGAACCTTTTTTTTTTTTTGTTGCTAAATAGGAATGTCGAACATTTGGGGTTTATTTGAATATAAAAGATAAACTAGTGGCGTAAATGAAAATTTAAATATGACAGATTTAGTGGAAAAAAGTAATAAGTTTATGGGTTCAATTTCGAAATTACCATAGAGTTTATGGTGTACACGAGCAATTGTTGGTGACTCAAAGTGTCCAACCGACTGGCGAAGGATATGACTCAGATCCCATAACCACTCTCATGACCACTACTGGACATGGTACTTCAGCCTCAATTAAAGAGTTAATGTAACAAAGGTTTACATGTATGAGAACAAATTCTCTTCAACTTGGAATCTTTGGAGTGTTATTAGTGAATTCTGATCTGAACTTTAATTCAAATGTGATTTTAAAGCTCATAGTTGTTAAGTCGTAAAGTCGAGTCGTTGGCCGGGAGCTTAATTGACTAGGCGCCCGACTAGTCGACTAACAAGTTAGTCATTTCCTATGTACAATTTATACATGTAGATTTATATATATATATACACACACACACACACATTTAACATTATTATTTCATAATATTCAACACTATCAAATACTATCACAAGTACAAATACATTAATATTGCCACAACCAAAGTCAATCTAAACAACACAATTAAGACAATGAATTTCAATTTTATGACTAAATAAAATTCAATTTTATGAATTTTTTTAGGAATTTTTTTAGCAACAAGCAGTCGAGCACAATACACATATAAGTTACTCTATTTTCGAACTTAGTAGCAGCACCACATCATGACACATACTGACATACATATAGAATAATGGATTTTTTTGTGTTGCCATTTTTATAATTAATCATTCATAAAAGGTTATTGTGGTCAGTAGAATAAATTTTGTATTTATTACATGTATAAATACACTGGTTTTATTAATGAGAAAAATTCCATTAATAAAATAAAGTTACTCCTTCAAAACAAGTGATAGCAATACTAAAATAAAGTTACTCCTTAAAAACATTAATAAATAAAGTTTCATTAACAATTGCGGAAGTACGGGTCCAACATCAGTGACCCATCAAACAAACAAAAACCCATCAAAAGTAGAAACCCCAATGATCCACCCAAAAGAAAACCCATAAAAAAAACGAGAAGAAAAAGTCGCACCAAAGAGAAGAGAAGAAGAAAAGGACACACCAGAGAAGAGAAGAAGCCGTAACAGGAGGAATCACGTCGCAGTAAGAGGAGGAATCGCGTCGCAACAGGGAGATAATTTTTGTTAGGGCTGGAGAGACTAATTCATTCATATTCATCTATTAGGAAAAGAAAAATCAAGAGCTAACCCTACAACTGAAATAGCGATGAAAAGAGTAAATATTCGCCTGCGAAACCTTTATTTTCTTGGATTGCTAAATTTGGGTCACTCTAAGAAAATAAAAGACAAAACAAAATAAAGATCTTTCATCTCTCTCCCTTTCTTCCTTTTAGTTCAATGGATCGGACTCAGCTGATTGGGCTTTTTTTTAAACATGGACCTAGCTGCTAAGCCGATCGACTTGGCAGCAAGGCGTCGCCAATTGACGTCTTGCTACCAAGTCGCTCGACATAGTAGCAGTCCCCAAGTCGCCCCCTCGCCTTGTGATGCCCAGCACGCTTGGACGACTAGTCGACGACTTAACAACCATGTAAAGCTACCCAATTATTTGTTAAATGTGTTTTTATCGGATATGGCGATTTCCAGTATGGTTATCGTTTATGGCATTATCAACATAACAAAATCATCTGATCTAGGGATGTTGTATTCAATAAAAAGTGCATGTACAAAGATAGACAACAACAAAGTGAGAAAGATGCAGAAAAGGAATTTACAGAATTTGACGATATTGCAGATGGATTGATACCTAGCGCGCATAATGATGAGTCTGATGGTGACGAGTCTAATGGTGGTAATTTTCAAGATGAAGAGCTTGAAACTCCTAATCTTAGAAGATCGCAAAGACAAACACAATCTCCAGATAAGTATTCCCCTACTTTATATTATGTGTTGTATACTGATATTGGTGAACTTGAGTGTTTTCAGGAAGCAATGCAAAATAATTCCAAGAAGAAGTGGGAGCTAGCCATGAAAGAGGAGATGGACTCCTTGAAGAAGAATAATACTTGGGACTTGGTAAAGCTGTCGATTGGGAAAAAGTCGTTCAACCAATGGGTATACAGGGTAAAAGATGACGTTAGGGGAAAGAAGAGGTATAATTCAACACTTGTGGTGAAAGGCTATGCGTAGAAGAAAGGTATTGATTTCAAAAAAATATTTTCTCCAGTTGTGAAGATGACTTCTATTCGTATTTTGTTAAGTATTGTTGCATTAGAGAATTTACATTTGAGCAGTTAAATGTGGAAACGACATTTCTTCATGGTGATTTGGATGAGGAAATCAACATGCATCAGCCTAAGGGGTTTGAAGTCAAAAGTAAGGAGAAAATGGTCTTCAAAGCAAGCTTCTAGGGAGTGGTATTTGAAGTTTGTCAGTTTTATGCAGGAAGTGAATTTGCGCGATGTCATTATGATCACTGTATTTATTATCAGAAGTTTGCTAGTGATTATATAATTCTTGCATTGTATGTGGATGATATGCTAATTGCAAGCACAAGTATGCAGAAAATTAATGATCTCAAGAAGAACTTACCCAAAGTCTTTGAGACGAAAATTTTGGGGGTGAGGTGAGGCGAGGCAGATTCTTGACATCCAAATAAAGAGAGATAGAAAGCTAAAAAAGTTGTGGTTATCTCAAGAAGATTATGTCGAGAAGGTACTTAAAAGATTCAATATGGATAAAGTGAAGTTAGTGACTACTCCATTGGCGAATCACTTCAAGCTCTCCAAGAAAATGTGTCCTTCATCCAATGAGGCAAAAGAGTACATGGAAAGAGTTCCTTACTTTTAGTGGTTGGAAGCTTGATGTATGTGATGGTTAGTACGAGGCCAGATATTGCACAAGCAGTGAGAGTTGTAAGCAAGTACATGCAGAACCCAGACAAGAAACATTGACAAGCAATACAGTGGATATTGAGGTATCTTAGAGGTACATCCAGTTATTGTTTATGTTTTGGGGGAAATAATGTTGTTGTGCAAGGATTTGTTGATTCTGATCATTTAGGGGATAAAGACAATGGTAGGAGTACTACTGGTTATGTCTTTACAGTTGGCGGAACTGCAACCAGCTAGTTTTCTAAGATATAGAAGATAGTTGCTCTTTCGACTATAGAGGCAGAGTATGTTGCAACTACTGACGCAAGTAAAGAGATGATTTGGCTTCAACAGTTCATGGGAGAATTGGGTTGGAAAGAAGAAAATAATACTTTGTGGAATGACAGTCAAAGTGCTATTCATCTTACAAAAAACTTTAGCTTTTCATGCAAGAACGAAGCATATTCAGCTGAGGTATCACTTCATCCGACATGTTTTGGAAGATGGTCAGTAGAAACTTAATAAAGTTGATGGGAGCAGAAAATCCGACAAACATGTTGACGAAGGTCATTGATAGAGGGAAGTTGAGCCTTTGTTCAACTATAATTAATCTCAATAATGATTGGAAGTGTTGGCGGTTGATCTGAAACTGTTTGAAGGAGAAGTACAAATATCAGTCTTCAAGTGGGAGATTGTTATGGGTGTAGTCTGATCCGAACTTTAACTCAGAAATAATTGTAAAGCTACCCAAAATCTGGAGAGGTAGTTTGTACTTTTGGGGGGATCCTGCAATTGTAATATATACGAATTTTCTTACAGATAATGAAACTGATCAGCCGCCGATCATGGAGTAGCCCAACGTTTGAGTGAACCACGTAAATTTTGTGTCTTGTGTGATTGTTTTTTTCGATCTTCTTTTTACTATTACTTTCGATGCATTGTTATTCTCTACCATGGAGAAGACGTATATCCACACAAATCCGACACATAATTCATAACCTACTAAAACATTTTTTATGTTGACTTAATTTTTTTTTTAATATAAAATAGATAAATAAACAAAATTGTTTTGATATACAATTGAAGTGATTGACGAGGTTAGACTATACAATTCTCCAAGCAACTCTATCTTAAATACATTCATTTACTTCACCATAATCCTAAGGCCTTTTATATATCTTAATATGGTAAATCCGTAAGGCAAGACAAGTAAGTAGTATATTAAATATGGTTGAACGCTAGCCCCGTAGTTAGAATGTGATCACAAAGTCAGAAATAACTAAACAAAATTGCAAGATAAAAGCAGCACTGACAAAGACCAACATTAATTTCTAAAGTGGTTTGGCTTAACTGCCCACTACAACATATGAAGTATAGTGATCCAAGTCCACAAAATGAATGGTGAAGATACAGTAGTCTAAGAAAATATCTCTATCAAATCTGAAGCAACCTTCCAAATATAAGATGAGATATTCCCAAAAAATCCAAGATGCAACATGAGAGAAAAGTTGGTAAGACAAATGAGTTGGGCGATCAGAATAAGGCCACACTTCATGAATAATGCACAGAAAAATGTAATTCAGAGCATAGTGCTTTTGCGCTTGATTGTAGCAGAAAGAAACGTGCGGCATAGTGGACTAATTGAATAACTGATTGGGTTTAAGCCTTTGGTCCAGTAGTATACAAGTAACCTGCGTAGTAAAGTTGTCCAATAATGGAATGCTCCCTCCATATGCAAAGATCAACAGACACCTTAATTTGCATGGGGGTTTTTGGCACGAATTTACTTCGTAAAGTACTATATAAAAAGCATTACTAATTCCAGGATTTATTGTTTTCAAAAGTTAAAATGAATCACATCAATTATGAAATTGAAAATACGTCAAATTGACTTAAAAAGTCGATATTGATCATATATTTCGAAACAAAGGGAGTAAATATTTATTTTCAAAATCTCATATTTATCGTACAGAAAATAAAATATGCAAGTATGTTTCAGTAAGTCTTAAAATCAGTGCCAATAAATATATAAAGGGCCTGATCTTTGCAGGAAGGAGGTAGTACAAAGGTGATGTGTTGCACCATGAAAAATTATGGTAATTAGTAAGACATACAAACATGTTGATGGTTTTAATATATGCAAGTATGTTTCAGTAAGACATACAAACATGTTGATGATTTTAATATAGTCTGTAAAATAACCATGGCTGAAATGAGATTTGGGCAATTTAACTATAAACTTGGGAAAAAGGAAGAATAAAAAAAACTGGACTTCAATCAAATACATCGGTGAAGAGGCAAACAAATGGCAAGCTAGAGGAAAAAATCGAAGCAATGACCTACAATTGTGATCATTGCATTAACTAACATTTTGTCTTAGTTAATACTTCGGGAATCATTCATTCCATGCTAATTACATACCAAAAGTTTATCTCTAAAGATATATTTGGTTCTCACGTCATATTTGACTTGGTGATAAACTGATAATTTTAACAAATAACAAGAAGAGGTTTTTCTGAGTTTAATTTTATATGAACTGGAGTTGAAATCAACAAGAGTGTCCAATCAACTTCCTTAAAAATCTAGACATCTAATCAAACCAAACTCCTGAGCCATTATCAGCAGATATGAAATAATAAAAATGACACCAAAGGTTACCAAATTAAAATATGCAAAAAAGCATAGTAGTTAATTGATGCCATACGAAACTCTAGATCAATTATGTCAGTTATCAAAGGTTATATAATCTAAACGAAAACCACTAATCATGGATATTCCCTGTGCTGAGAGCTTCACAACAAATGACTTTCCAAAGTCTTATATGATTGCATTATACCACTTTAACTGCGGCAGAATGGATAATTTTGTGCTAACATAATGCTGTAATAATTTATTAAGTTGCACATGTTTATAGGAAGTTGATTATGTGATTCTTGACATTACAGATAGAAAGTAACAATCAATGATACTGTATAAATAGAAAAACCACATTCTATAATTGATTATAAATTCAATTGAAGACGATAGTTAAAATGAGAAAGATGAAATGCAAATTCGTCCCGGATTGGTAGTCTAGCAAGGGCTATATATGCCCGACCTATATGGCATGAGTACGATTATAATATTTAGCAGTGGTGGAAAAACCAAAACCATGATCTAGAGTGCACAATAAAGACTAGAGGAACTGATTGATTCTATAATTTGAAAGTTTAAAAGAATGAATTTGTACCTGGACAGAAGACTCTTCATTTTTCTGCATCAATTGGCCTTCTTATCAAGAGCGCCTCGCGTGCCAATAAAGCCTGCACCCAGAATTCCTCTACTCCATGCACCTTCCATTTGGAAGGTGCAGGTATTACCCCAATTGCTGGATCATCAGGATGCTTTGCGACTTGCGTAAGCCAATTTAACATTTCTGATATAGATATAGATTCTCGTTTCCTCTTTCGAGAACCGACTATTTTGTCGACAGCTTCATTAATAACTCCGCCACCCCTAGTATTCAATTCTCTCTTCTCAGAAGTACCGACTTTATCATTAAAGTTTCTGGGCAGATAACAGGACATCGTAATCGTCATTTAGATTTTCGTCATCATCATTTGCACTTACTATGTTGTCTCCTTCGGCCCATGAACACGATCCACTTTGCTTACAACTAACTACTTTGTCAACAACACTTTTAGCTGACAACAGGATATCATAATCGTCCTGGACACCAAGTTTTTCATCATCATCACTTCTACTTGTTTTTATATTGTCTTGCACTTTGCCTCCTTCGACCCTTGAACAACATTCACTCTTCTGAGAGCTAATTACTCTATCCACAACACACTTGGCCGATAACATGATATTTTTGTCGCCTTGGACACAAAAATATTTCTCGTCATCATTGCTATCTACATTATCATGCAATTTATTGGAAACTCCGCCGCCATCTGACAAAAGCAATCCACTCTTTCTGATATCAAGATCGATGTAACTTCCAGTTTCATTGAATTTCAAATCAAGGTTGCCATCACCACTACTACTATCTACATTATCATGCAATTTATTGACATCTCCACCTCCATCTGACAAAAGAAATTCACTCTTACCAATATCAAGATCAACATAACCTCCGATTTCATTAAATTTCAATTCAAGTTTACCATCTTCCATACTACTTTCCACATGATCGAGCACCTTATTGGAGTCTCCGCCATCTGATAAATGCGATTCACTCTTACCCATATCAATATCAACATAACTTTCAGTTGAATTAGATTTCAAATCATTCCTTCTCTTGTCCTTGCCACTCACTACCAAACCTCGAAGCTCCTCCGACTTTGCAATTAACAAATCTAATCTCTTAAAAAGTTCAATCTCTCCATTCTCTGACCACTTATCCCTAAAGACTTTCCGTAACCACCCATCCAACTCCTTCAAATACTTAATATAAATTAATTTAACAGATGCTACTAGTCCAACACTCAACTCACATTCCTCTGCAACTAAACCCCACAATCCCTTCCTCGAAACAGTATCAAAACCACCTTTTTTTTTAACTACGCAGAACAGTTGAAACAAATCGACCGGCTGCCCATCAGCAAGCAATGCCGGAAGAGGTCGAACATATTTGTCCCACTGTGAAGATACCTCCCTCAGAAAAATAGGAATAACTTGATCAAACAAAACTTCTCAGTCCTATCCTTACAGTCATCAAAAACACCGTCATTGCAGCAAAATCAAGATCAAAACACAACACATTATTGCTCTCATAACCTTGATCAATTTTACTGTTTTTTAACTCCAACCCATGTTTTGATTTTGACCATCCAGCCATTTTTTTTCCTAAATTTTCCCTTTTCTTAACACCGAAAATGAAAATCAACAATTACAAAAAGAAAGGAAAAAAAAAAACAATTAATTTAGATAGGGTTTATTAACATTAAGGCCAAAAGAATTTAAAAAACAAAATACATACACCAACTAAACTATGATTTTTATACTTCGTTTTGATTTGTAGATGTTTTTACCTTGTGTATGTTTTGGTTCAGCCCTTTTCTTTCTTTTGCTTGAAAACCCAGCAATTTTTTCTGCACATAGAAAAGGAAAAATTGTGTACGAGTGAGAAAAACCCAGAAGAATTAAGGTTTTTGGGGCGTGATTTCATATGCTGAACATTTTTTCGACAGCACAAAATGGAGAAGACAGGTGCCAAAAAGGTACGGAGCCCAGCTGCCAAGTACAAATAAAAGGTTTCCTTTTCTTATTTTCTTTTTCTCTATATGTTTTTGTAAATCTAAATACATAACACAAAAATATATTACGATTTACAAAAATCTATATATTATCTATTATATATATATATATGATGGGCATAGGGAAAGAGAAAAAGAAATATCAAAAGTTGTTTAGAGATTTTTAGAAACTCACCAGAAGAATTGGGATTGAGGGTTTGTGACAAACTTTCTGATCATGTCAAAAGAACAAATGAGATATAACCTATGAAATGAAAGCATTCCCTAATATATATTTCTACAAGGGAGTCTGGACCATTGATTTATAGATATTTTCTAGGTTTTAGAGTTCGGATCGTTGGATCGTCTAATAAAATTAGGGTATTTAAAAATTGACTATATAACTCAAATATATTTATCTCCGATATATTTAATGGTTTTCGTGAATTTTTATTTATTTGGTGATCGCGGTGTCCAATTTGATTTAATTTTTAGTGAATGAATCTCACGTACCTGAGTTTGCATCTGAATTGTTATTTTCACAAGAAAAAATTAATATTTTTTACAAGAGTACTGTTATAGTGACAAAAAAATTTAACAAAAAATAACTTACAAAATTATGTAACGAAGTGTAATTACTTGATGATCCACCGTATATAGGTGAGTCTAGTGATAATAATCAATCATAATCAACCACCTCATTTTGTATCCATATTTTATAATCAATCTTTTGTCACCAAACTATTATTGTTTTTATAACGTCTCACTCACATCAATGTGGGTCCATTTATCATTAATGTGAGAGAAATCTTGCGAAAATATCAATTCTTTTGATTATAAATGCTAATAATTCAAATTAAAGTTTATTTTATTATGTGTGGTTTTATACTATATCATTTGGTAATAATTTATTGTTTTAACCTATTGAGAAAAAATGAAAGTTAAATTCTTTAAATTGTGTTTAAACGTAAAAATTTAATAAAGATGTTCTCATAATTGATATAATCTTTATTGGATTTTTTTTGGAATACTTTTTTTTTGGATTTAATTAGCATTCATGTTATTGGGACTGATTTTAGATCTAATTAATGCTAAGATTAGATTTGAGTCGTATTCAGATCTCATGCTTCTAGTGCTTACCAAAATAGATTTGGACCAGGTATTGATATAAAAACATCATAAATTATAGTTGAAAGCTCATTAAATAGATTTTTTTTTAGGATTACACACTACAATAAGTAGCATTGTTTGACCTTTTGAGAGTGCATTATCATTTTAGTGCGAGTATGTTCGCATAAACCAAAAGTTTTTAATTGTTAGAGATAATCATAATTATATTTATTATAAAATTTATATTATTTATAATTAAATGAATGTTATCCACGTTAAAGATTTGTTAGAGATTATCACAATCATATTAGGACAATTAAGATTGTTTTGTAATTGGATCAGATTTACTAAAATTAGTCTCATTTTATTTTGTTACATATGACAATAAATTTATATTCATAATAAATACCGACGTAATGTGGATAAATCAGATATGTAAAAATTAAAGAGGAACTCAAAAATTATTAATTTATCTTATTATTTAGCGTTTTAAGTTAATCGCAATCCAATATCGTCACGAGATATCCAATATCGTAACGAGATGTGTTGACATCTATATCAATTTTCTTAATATATAGACACACGTACTAGCATGGACACCCGTGTGGCTGATAAATATTTTTATTGAAATGTGATGATAACCTTTTAGAAAATATTGAGATAACATTTCTTAGTTTATTATTATTTTTAAATATTTTTTGAAACTAAATCATGTGTTATATATGTTTATTGGATAGATCTTTTTATAACTCTAATAATTTTATGATGTTTTTAATTTTTTGGGTAAAATTCAGATGACCACCTGGGTTTTGAACGCATTCCCACTTAACCACCTGTAATCAGTAAAGCTACATTTAAACTCCCAACTTTTTGAGTTGAAGTGAATAAATGCTTTCCGTCTTAACTGCGTTACCTGAGTTGACTAAAGACATAATTATCCTTCGTATATATTCAAAACGACAGACGATAGTGATACCTAACTGGGTATCTAATAGACTATAGATACCAAATAGAGTTAAAAGATTATTTTAGGTTTTTTTTTAAATAAAAAATAAACTGTATTGATTTTATTTTAAAGAGTGGATAAAAAAAATACGAGAACACATAAGTAATAAAACATGAAAAAAAAATTAATATACTTTGTTATATGTTCTAATAATAATGGGTACTTCACGATCTCAAATTAAATAAATAATTTATATATTTTATATTTTTCACTTTTTTGGGGGGGTTTGTATAGTTGATTGTTTTTAAAAGGATTTAAGACCAATTATTTTCTTAAAGAAAGTTATATACTTTATCTATTCAAATTGGTTATATCTTGTTGACCTTAAAAAAAGTAATTGCAACAATAAATATTTATTTAATTAAAAAGTTCAAAATAAACAATCTAAAAAAAAAATTCGCTTTAACAACTTGGTGTGGAAAAGTACTTTAAAATATGACATTATTTTTAGTAATGATAATATCATTAACATACATTATTAAACAAAAACAATTAATATTAAAAAAGAGTCAAAAAAATGTCAGATTTTTATTCCGAATAGGCACGATGATATAGCTGATAAATTAATTGCAACAATAAATAGATAAATAAGTAAGTTATATATCTACTACCTACTTGCAACAAAAGTTTAATTCTTTTTATTTTATTTTTTTTTTTTGCAATTTTTTTTATAACAAAAATGTTTTTCTTAGAAAGCGAAGTTTTTATTTATTATTTATTTTTTCCTGGAGTACTATTAATTCATTACAACTTACAACCAAGAGGGGTTTCTGAATTCAAAACTTTTATGCAAATATCTCTACTTTGTTAATGGGAATTAATATTGTTAAAATAAAAATAATATTGTCAAAGTAATATTAATGTCACTATAACAATTATCAAAAATATCTTTAAATATATATATTTATTCCGACATTATATTTTCCCCTCTTTTACCTTTATAGGTTTAATTATATTATTATTTTATTTTTTTTATATTAATTTATTTTATCTTTCTATTTAGTCCTTCAAATTTTATTTCACCGTACAGAATTTATACACGCGATATCGAGCGGTAATATATTTAAAAAGAATTCAAGAAGTCATATACATAAGCTCTTATTTTTGGACATAAATGGGGGAGTATATGGCTACCAACCCACTGTGATACAAACAATTAAACAACCAGAAACCAAATAGGCTCAAGCATACAAACAAAACTATTTAGACAACTGAAAAACAATTAATGAATAAACACCGGTTGCAGAGAGGCCAACTTATGTGTTGTAAGTTGTAATGAATTAAGGGGGGTATTTTGGAACTTTCCTACCCTTTTTTGACCGTTACAACCCTTTCTCACGCACTCTTGGCGTCTGACATACACGCACAGTTAAAGTGGATGGAAAAGGTCACGTTTTCACTTCAACTCAAAAAGTTGGGAGTTTAAATGTAGTTTTACTGACTACAGGTGGTTAAGTGGGAATGCGTCCAAAACCCAGGTGGTTGTCTGAATTTAACCCTTAATTTTTTTAATAAAACAAACGACTACAAAAATGAAATGCATCACTAAATCACATGTTATGTTTATCAAATAAGTTTTTAGATTTTACAAACAAATAACTATTTTATTAAAAATATTCTGATAATCTTAATTATTTATCAAAAAAAATTAAAACGTTTCTAAAACATGTGATCATACTTAATCATCTTAATCATACTTAATCATTTATATAATGTTTTAGATTTTTAACAAACAAATTAAAGTCGATATTAATTGCATGAGTCAACTCATGACCAATCATAAATGACTCGGTTAACTAAGCCAATAAGAATGATAGTTTGTCAATCCTACGTGGACACCCAAAATTTTTATATCACACCCATTCATTACTCATCTGGGATTTATTGGAGATAAATCTTTGATATTACATGCTTTACATAATTTAATTCAAGAAAAAAGGACCTAATTGCAAAAGAATAGAAAATAAAGGGTTTAATTGATCATTAAAATAAAAGTTAGTGGGTCAGTGGAACAGGACCCCCAGGCACCAGTGGGCGCCAGTACACTGGCATCTGGATGGCCAGGCCTATATCAGACTATTTCCTGCTCTCCAAAGAGAAAAAAGAAGGAAAAAAGCGAAAAATAAAGAAATATATGTATATATAAATAAATTAAAAATAAACAAACCCACAGGATTAGAGAGCTATGATAAGTGATTTAAGAAGAAACTTGGGGCTAAGATATATCATTTTTAACCTCTTCTTTCAATCTTATACCATTAGAGGTCCATTTGGAAGCTAAGAAGGAAGGAGAAGACATTAAAGGTTGAAGAATCTTCCTAACAATGTCCTTTCTATTTCTCTTATTTTTTTCTTCTTCCCTTCTTATAATTATTAGTGATTTGGTGGTACTTCTTATTTGAGGCTCTCTAAGCATCTTAATTGTTTATTGGTGATGCTTAAATCCTAGAATGGATTACGGGTAGTTAAAAGACTTTCTAATAAGTAGAAATTTCTATTAACTAGCCTAGGAAAGCGTATTTTTATTGGTTACTTGGTGATATAATTGTGCTTTTGTAATTTTTAGTAGTGTTTTGGTAAATCTATGAAATTTAGAGTTTAAAGGTTAAATTCTCTTATTAGATCTTAATGGTGTAGTTAAATTTTTCATAATGTAACTAGTGTTATGTATGTGCTTTGGGTATTTTTGTAAATCTATGGATTTAGGATTTATGAGCCTCCTTTCCTAAACTTCAAATCCTTTTAATAGATTTTATGAATATTTTATTGTGGGCTTGGAATAAGAATCCCGTGAGCCTATGAATTGATTCAAGAACATTAAACTTTATGTTTAATGGGAATTAATGTATATTCTCATGATGAACTTAGATTTTTTTGTAATTTTTTAATTAGGTAATTGTAATTATGATTGGGCTTTAAACTAATTAAGATGACTTTCATGCCCAAAAATTGGGTTTAAGGCCTCTTTATAGTGAATTTTTTATTTTGAGGTGTTTGGGGTTACTTAAGATGACTTACATGCTTATGAACCCTATTTTGATGCGTGATTTTATTTTATCAAAAGAAAAATAGTTTTCAAATAAAAATTGCAAAGACTTTTTAAAAGTGAATCAAAGTAGATTATTAGAATAAAATTTAGGCTAAAATTGGAATTAATTTGAACCTTGGTTTTCTCTGTAGAATGTGAAAATCTATTTTCTTTATCAAAACAATAATTTTCATCGCAATCTTATTATGTAACAAGATTTTCCAAATTAAAAAGAGTCTTTTCTACAAAACTCACTTTTAAAACATTAATTTCTTACAAACCTATATTCATATAACCATCTTTGAAAAAATAAACACTAAAGGAAGATTTTCAAAACTATAAAAAACATTCTTTCAAAAAGAACATTCAAAAAAAACTTTTTAAAAGATTACAAAAAGCCAAAGTTTTCAAAAGACTGTTTTTCAAAATCCCTAGTCTTTAGAAATAGAGGCCCAAAATCCTTCGTCCTTAAAAATAGAGGTTCAAAATCCCTCATCTTTAAGAATAGAGACCCAAAATCTCTCGTCCTTAGGAATAGAGGCTTAAAATCCCTCGTCCTTAGGAATAGAGGTCTAAAATCCCTCATCTGCAGGAATAGAGGCCCAAATCCTTAATAATAGAGGTCCAAAATCCCTCCTCCTTAGGAATAGAGGCCTAAAATCCCTCGTTCTTAGGAATAGACGCTCAAAATCCCTCGTCCTTAGGAATGGAGGCTCAAAATTACTTTTAAAATATCGCAATCATAATAACCTATTGGTTTAGGAGACGATACCTTAGACTTTTTTTCTTTGTTTTTATGACACAACTTGCCTAGGCGTAAGACACTAAGCATACACTTTTAATACTTTTCTTTTAAGACAATTTATTTAAATTTTAGAGAAAACAATAGGAAAGCGATAGTCGTGTTTCACACAAGTTGGGGATGTCTAATACCTTCTTCTCGCTTAAGAAAACCCCCGAACTCTTGAAATCTCGGTTTTGGATTAATTTTATAAAGTCACATGTTGACCATCTCATTTATCAAAAACTCAAAATTTTGGATGAGTTCGTACATTCTTTAAATCTATAACAATTGGCGACTCTATTTAATTGGCCCACCTTCAAATCAAAATTTCAAAATCTCGTCAGCATAAGTCAATTTTTTTTTCCAAAAATCACTATACACGCAAATAATAATAATTTTTAATTATTGGAAAAAAACCCCAACATTCACATCCTATATACTTAATTGTTTATATAATATTTTTTTTATCAAACTAATCAATATTATTCCCTTCTAAAGGATGACGAGCGGTCCGAAGTCAATTCGAGGAGGCTTTATAATAAGGGTTTGGGACCTATGAACGGAAGAACACAGGACGCTTACATAGCCAACGCTTAAATCCAGCTCTACCCAAACTTTTCTAGTTCACCCCAATATTCCCCACTTGTCGACCGTTGATGAGCAGTTTTTGGATATCAAACGGACCTCCCCAAAAGGTAATTTTAATGTGGCCGATTTTTTCTCTTTTACAATCAGTTTCGCTACAGCACCCGCTACTCTAGCTAATTGTCCACCCTTTCCACATGTGATTTCTATGTTATGTATGGTCGTACCTAAGGGCATATCGGTTGAAGTAGATTCTTCTTTTTTAATGTGACTCAACTCATGGACAAAAAAAAATAACTGAGATGTTAATTCGTCATAACCAATAAGAATAATTGTTTGTCTTATTATAAGTAGTAATACAATGAATAATAGATAACAATAGATAAATTAAATAAAATTATAATATAGAAACATTAGTCAAGCATGTATTAAATCAACACAGTAAAATAAAATCGATAACATAAACATTGCAAATAGGATTCTAAGCTTTCCAATACCTAATTTTTTTGTTTATATTTTCCTCCTCTTTCATTGATCTTTCGGCACGTTCTTGAGGATTTTCACTCTCAACTCTTGATTCAGCTATCATTTTATGTTTGTTATGTATCAAATTTCATAATAAATAATAGTAAAAATCCCATGATAAATATATATAAAAAGAACACTTTCATAATTTTTGTAAACATAATTCATATTAAAGCAAATTTTTTAGAGTAATTTTAAATAGAAATAATAGCTTTACACTTGAGGATCATCTTCAATTGATTTGACATCATTTTCATCTACAGTTTATATGAAAAAAGAAAAAAAAAAGTCACAAACCATACATGAACTAAGAAAAATCAAATATAGCAATGTATACTATTATGATGTACAAAAATATTTAAAGAAAAAGTGTTAATCTAGACATAAAATATAAAGAAAAAAATGGTAACATTATATAACTAAGTAAATATTGGGATGAAAAAAAAACATGAAATCAAATTTGATGATATCACGTAGAGAGAGTTTTTAGCTTTTTGCACAAGGAAGAATGAAGAAGACGAATAAGTCTCAAACTCATACAAATGTAGATAGAGATAAAAAAATAATAAAAAATAAAATAAAATCTTTCAGGTTTGACATTATATCAGATTTTTTTTTTATATTTGGTTATGTTGATTTTTTTTCTTTTTTGGTCTTTGGTGTAATATTTTAAACCCTAATAAGATTTGTATATGTAAATTATGTGTTTAATAAATGAAATTTCTTGTTCCGACTCTGTGTTATGTGATGATATACTCTAATGAATGACTGTTCAGGGAATCATTGAAAACCTAATACGATTCGAAAACGCTATCGTATACGTTTAGAATTAGAGCATATAACCTAAAACTAGGTATCAAGAAGTTTAAAACCTTAAGCCCTAATGAGATTCGAATTTTGTGCTTATTAAAGATCGAAATGATATTTCGAACCAGGTGTTTTATAATTTTATAGTGTAAACGATGAATTTGGTCAAATAAAATTTTTTTTGTCAAGCTGCTTAGTCGTGCTTACATTAACAAAATGATTCGTCGTGTTTTCCATAATTTCACCAAGAAGTATCCCAACAAATTATTTTTAGAAAGCTGCTTTGTCGTACTTAAACTGATATAGTGCTTTGTCGTGCTTACGGTAACAAGCTGCATTGTCGAGCTTGTAAGATATTTTCATTGAGAAGCTTAGAAGATAGGTTCAATTGCAAGCTGCATTGTCGAGCTTAGAAGATATTTTCATTGAGGAGCTTAGATTGCAAGCTGCATTGTCGAGCTTGGAAGATATTTTCATTGAAGAGCTTAGAAGATAGGTTCAATTGCAAGCTGCATTGTCGAGCTTAGAAGATATTTTCATTGAGGAGCTTAGATTGCAAGCTGCATTGTCGAGCTTAGAAGATATTTTCATTGAGGAGCTTAGAAGATAGGTTAAATTGCAAGCTGCATTGTCGAGCTTGGAAGATATTTTTATTGAGGAGCTTAGAAGAATATTCTAAGAATATGCTAGGGTACAAAGTGTAATAAGCCGAACCCCTAACGTGCAATTAGTGAAACTTGGTTTTTCTATAAATAGCAAGCTCAATTCATTCATTCCTTACTATTTTTCAAGAGCAGTTCAAGAGCAAAAACACTCTATATTTATATTCTGAGAGATATTGTGAGATAAAAAATTACTTTCTAAGCATCGAAGCGCTGCGTGATTGGAAGTAAAGCTAGCAACTACAAGAGGTATTACTCTAGTGGTTATTATTTTCATTCTTCTTTATATATTTAGTAAAAATATACTTTTATAAGCAGTTATAATGCCCAAATTATTTTAAGTATATAGTACAAAAGTCCTATTTACAAGCAGTTATAATGTCCGCTTTATTTCTCTTATATATTAGAAAATATATTTTTATAAGCAGTTACTATGTCCGAATTTCTTCAACTATTTAGTAAAAATATTCATTTTATAAGCAGTTATAATGCTGAAATTTTATCAAATATAATAGCCGAATATTCATTTTATAAGCAGTTATAATGTTGAAAATTTCTCAAATATAATAGCCGAATATTTATTTTATAAGCAGTTATAATGCCCGATTTATTTCAACCATAGTAACCGAATATTCATTTTTCAAGCAGTTATAATGCTCAATTTATTTTAAATATAGTTGAAAAATATTCATTCTGTAAGCAGTTATAATGCTAAAATTATTTCATATATTGTAGAAGCAGTCTTATTTATATGTGGTTATGATACTCGAAATAAAACTTAAAAGATTTAATCGTTAAACGATTAATTGTCTACATAAACTTATAATCGTATAGGATTTACGACGAACGTTTAGACCGTTAAATTAACTGTAAAAGATATATGAGGCAAGTCTTCTAACCTTGTTACATTTAAGCAAGTCTATTACATCTTGCTATCAATTATTGTGAAGTTATTGCTTCTTGTTCAGCATAACTTAAGAAATGAATCATTATTCATATATTGTTTATTCGAGCGTAAAATGTTGTGTCAAACCAAATTATTTTGGTACGACATCTTATACTGAGAAATGGAACAACTTGATATAAGGTGAACTGAAACACCTTGATATAAGGTGGTGGTAAATGTTGATTATATATCGACACAAAATTGTAGGATGATATGTATACTCCTAGGATATTGGTTAGGCTCATCCCCTACCAGATATTCGAAATCAAGCGGTTCTAAGTCATTGAAGACTGATAGAACTAATTGAAATATATGGTTCATGTATAGAACCCTCAGTTATACATCATTGACATCTTTCAAATCAAACACATTGTGTTTACGTTTTCAAATGAACTTGCTGCGCATTTGTAGCTCATTCTTGCATATATCTTTTTTTCAGTTTTAAATGATAATCCCGGCACTTCTGGGACAGACAAAGGAAAATGACATGTTTATTAGTTTTAATTACTGTTTTTGAATAATTCAAGTCTTTTATAAGGCTTTGTTGTAATAACTTAGTACTGAGAACGATGTAACCGAACTTAATGATATGTAATATATTATCATCCTTTATTACATTTATTTAGCATAGTTGTACTAAGTAAATACAATATCTATACGAACTATACATCTGAATGAGGGTATTTGAATGATATTGAAAGTCCTATAAGCTCTGTGGTTACACTTAATGAGCGCCGGTAAAGTGTCATCTTTACCGGAATGCGCCCCTCAGTTCTATGGACAATCTTATCGTTAATACTATGAATGTCAGATAGATAGGAAATATTGATATGAAAGAGGTATTCATGAGATATGAATCTATACATCCAAGTGAGGGTATCCAAACACAGATAACGTTCTGGCAAGAATTATCATCTGTTATGGGATACTGTGAACCTTGGATAGATAGAAGTCATATATTATTGAATATTTATAGTTGTATAGTTTCACGTGAGCACCATATTTGCTACAGGGAGTGTAGAGAATTTGGGGGCGTCACATTTGGACTCTTTTTCTCTTGTTATTTTCTAGAGGCACAATGGAGATTTAGAAGGGGGGTTGAATAGATCTTCAAAACTTTTCAGTTTATTAAAGAATATTACCAAGAAATTTGCTTAGTCAATATCAATTTTGCACAACGGAATATTGGTATGAAAACTCCCTTTAAAGATTTTATTTAGATCTCAGTTCTGAATTTAGTTCATGTTGAAGTTAGTCATTCATCATGAATATTAATCATATCAAATATAAAAGACAGAAAGTAAATGACATGAAAGATTTTAAGTGGTTTGGAGACTGAATAACTCATACTTCACTGTTCTACTCCACTGAGTAGGAAATCCACTAAGGATGAGTCACTAAGACCACTTACAACTGAACCACTGAAGTTCCTTCGAGTCACTAAGTCTCGGCATCAAGACACTCTGTCTTGGCAATTCGGTCACTGAAACCAGACCCTCTGGCCCCAATTCGGTCACTAAGACCAGGACACACTGGCCCTAATTCTTGTATGTTGATATTTGTTGGGTGTACTGCTGAGTTGACATTCAGGCTCCTTCATCTTCAGGTACTTAGCAGCTTGAACATGATCATCTTCTTGATGTTGTTGATCTTCGACATTGATACTTGACTTCCTCTGGTGCTCAGCAACTAAACATGATCATTGTTGATGAGCTACTAAGATGGCAATATAGCTCCTTTTTCTAGGTACTTGACAACTGTTCATGATTGTCTTCTAAGATGACAGTAAAGCTCCTTCCTTTTGGTACTTAGAAGCTTCTCAAAATTGATGTCAAGATGACGTTGATGATCTTCTTCCTCTTGTACTTAGCAGCTCTGAACATATCTTCTATTGTAGAGTTAACATACTCTGAATCTACATCAGTTCAGCTTTTTTTGTGTACTTAATGGATCGTAGAGTGTGTTCTTGTATTTTTCATTTGAATCTTTACACTCTACGTTTTTCATATTCATCCATCATATTTTCCCATTTTTTGTATTTTAATCTTGACGCTCTTTTATAGTTCTTCATGGATTTTCCCGTTGAAATGTTTCCGTTGAGGTATTCAGTACTTCAGATCTTCTAAGATCCTTGATGTTGACATTTTAGTTCATGTGTCAGTCCCTTTTTGACTTTCCTGTCACATCAGTTTGCTTTTTCACCTAATATCACAGAGATGTCACATTCAACAAACTAGTCATTGGACATTTCCTTCTGAGCTCTGATTTGTATCAAGGACCTAATGTTTGATGCCTCGGGATCTTCAGTTTGCAATGTTCCATTTGTTAATCTTTTTATCAGACCTGACTTTGTTCTACGATCTGTTGCTTTAGTAGAGTAATGAGAAACGTAGAGTTGAGCTCTACGTTCTGTTCGACAATTTTCTGCTCTACGATTAGGAATATTATGATGCATTAGCAGATTTCTTTGCGTTCTTTGAATCTTTCAGCAGCTTTACGAGACATCTTTACAATCTAATTATCTCTTTGTAGCTTTACGATGTCCACTGCTGCTCTACGATTTCTGAGTGACTCTGCGAACTAACTTATCATTTACAATCAGGCAGAGTACCTCTACGAATTGACCTTTACTTGCTCATTCTTTAACTCATCTTCATGATTCATGAAAGAGCTCTGCGATTCTGCTCTATTGCATGTT
This sequence comes from Aralia elata, assembly GCA_034770075.1. NCBI lineage: Eukaryota > Viridiplantae > Streptophyta > Magnoliopsida > Apiales > Araliaceae > Aralia > Aralia elata. The sequence continues at coordinate 31,908,952 of CM068381.1, read as the reverse complement.
CTATAATTCTGGTGCTGATATAACAACCTTATCTTTACTGAACAATCCTTGAGTTTCTTCAGCGATCGTTGATGAGTGTGTTTTATATACACAAATTGGGTACTTTTAGCCTTAATAATTTGTAAGTCTTTAGCTATTTCGTTTGGTTTTATGTGTTTTCATTTTATTATTGTGTAATGTAGTTTTGTATTACTTTTATATGTATTTGTGTGCTTTTATGTGTTTTTACGTTGTTTTGTAGGTATTGAAATAAAGGCCCCTTGGATCGATGCGTTTTTGGTTTGAATCTAGCATTCCCGCTGCTTGTTTCTCAATTTAACCCATGATGCAATCTGAATCTCTCAAAACTCAAAGAACAAAAGTTGTAGATTTTGATCTTAGCTTTCCAGAGCATCCGGAATCATCCAATTTGAAGTTAGTATTAGAGAGTTATGGTCATTTTACCATCGGATTTTGCATGACTTTTACACAGCAGTTGCTTCGGGATCAATTTGAACCTTTCTGCGGCCGTTATATCGTCAAGCTCCAGTTATGAAAGTTGTAGAGCTACTTCTTAGCTTTCCATAGCCTACTTAATCGCCTTAATCCGAGTTCGGACGAAAAAGTTATGGTCGTTTTTCCAGAACTCGCCGGGGCGGGAATTTCCTACACAAATTCCTCGCCGCGGCGAGAGCTCGCCGGGGCGAGAAAACTTAGGCCAAAAAGCTCGCCGGGGCGAGCTTGTCGCGGACAGAAGCAGATTTTTCAGGTTTTTTGGTCATTTTGGAGGTGCTAAGCTAGGTTTACTCATACCCAACACTTATAACATATCCAGGGGCTCGAAAATCAGGAACTACAGTTGTGGAGGCTGCACATAAACATCAAAATTGAAGAGAAATGGGCTGCAATACAAGGAATTTCCAGCAAAATCAAAGGAACAATTGAAGAAAGGAGTACCAAATCAAGGAGGAAAGCTAGAAATCATCAACCCTCAAGCAAGCAACGTTGGGAAATCTTCAAAAGTGGTTTTATTTCTAGTATTTTCTTCTTATTTTGTAAATCCAATATGATGATATATAGATCAAATTTGATGTTTATTGTAGTTACCATGAACTAGGACTCATTTGCTAAGATTTCAATGGAACCCAATACATAGTTTGAATTGAATGCTCTCTCTTTGATGTTGGTTAATTATTTGTGATTGGATATCATAATTTGTGCTTTATATATTAATTACCTTGCTAGTAATTACCTTGGGAACTTATATGGAATTGAGAGAGGAAGTATAGGTTGAGACCTTGTTATGATATCATGTGAAAATTAGATATTCCTATGGGTAATTTATGAAATTAAGTGACGTGTGTTTTATTTATTACCTTCATGAATGGATAATTTGATTGTATTTAGGATAGACATATACCTAAATACCACATGTATCCATTTGAGAATCATGCTTAATGATTTCTATTGCGAAAGTTGATAATTGATAGGGTGATTAATGAGATTTGGTGACACGTGTCTTGTTGATTATTCTTGATATTGGATTCTTGCTAGTGTGTAGAATAGAGATATTTATACACCGCATTGGGAAATACGTATTTGACCATCGAGAGAGGCTTGTATATACTTGTAAATTCTCGGATAACAATCCTTGTGATTTAACTAGTTGAAAAGAGAGAGTTAGGATATTCAAGTGAAGTGTTGGGGGAAATTGCAATCTTAGACTTGTTAATATTTGATTTCATTATCTTAATGCTTTCCATAGTTGTTTAATTATTTGTTATCTTCATTAATACAAAACAACAAAAACAATCATCGCTTGTTTAAATAAGATTGAGATGATAAATGATTAGTACTTGGAAAAGACTAGTAACAATTCCTCGTGGGATCGATACTCTACTTACACTTTATTACTTGTTGACCGCGTATACTTGCGCGTAAATTGTTCATATACAAATCGGACAACAAGTTTTTGGCGCCGTTGCCGGGGAATTATTCTTCTAGTGTTTTTTCAATATTAGTCATAATCAAATTAGTCTTAATTTAAACTTGTATATAAATTTGCTTTTAGTTTGTTTTATCATTTATTTTTCTGTTTTAATGCTTTCTTCTTTGCAAGGTACACCATGGATGACTTTGTTGATCAATGGCCGTACATGAGTATGACTCAACCAAGCGAAACTGGGATTGATAGACTCAATGCATTTTCTGCATTGTTAGCACAATTTGAGACATTTTCGAGGAAGGTTGATGCTTTAGAAGCACAAAATATTCAAAGTATGGTGGTTACTTGTGATTATTGTGCTGACAATCATCCCAGTCATCAATGCACCGTCAGTTTTAGACCGGTACAATACGGTGGTGATTACCTCAACAACTATGATTATCCCAATTATCACCAAGATTGGGGGTATCACCCGGATACTACATGGAGCTATAATTATGAAGATCAATACTATGCTCCAAATCTAACATATGCTCCGGAATTCTCATGTCCACCTCCTATTCAAGAAGATAAGATGTTAAACTTTGAGGAACTTGTGACCAAGATCATGACTTCGAATGAGAAGATGTTGAAAAGTCAAGAAATATCAATTCAAAATCTTCAGAATCAGGTTGATCAAATGTTTAAAGCTTTAAACAACTGCCCTCAAAACAATTGGTGTAATGACATGGATTCCGAGACTTATGGTGAGCCCGAGCCAAATCTGCAACTGGATGAGCCACAAGAGATAGAAATAGAGGAGACAATTGGGGATAAGGTTAACACAATCGGCGAAGAGATTTGTATGAGTTCCAACGATGATGAGCCGATTGTATTAATACCCCAAGTGCCTTCTCTACCAAAGTTCAAGAATCCAGTCAGTTTTGCAAAACCGTGTCCACTTGGTAGTCATTTCTTAGGCGAGGCTCTATGTGACGATGGTGCTAGCATGAATGTGGAACCATGGTGGACCGAGGAAATGAAGATAAAAGAAGAGCATGTTGTGCTTGACAAGCCCCAATGCCTAAATCTTATCACAGACACAAAGGATGATGCACCTAGCTATTTGACATTTGAAATTGAGGGCTTATCTATAGAAAGCAAGCTAGGTGCCTTTAGTTCAATGGCTATCACCAATGAGGAGAAACCCTCAAATGTTACATGGCTATCAATGGATGGTGGGTTCCTCAAATTTCGAAGGGGAATTGGATAAAAACAGGGAGTTAGTCAGGCCGAGGACTGTAAACCAAGCGCTTGATGGGAGGCAACCCATTCATTTCTATTCATTTGAATTCGTTGTTTTTCATTTACCGCATTTTCAAAGTTTTCAAGTTATGTGTGTATTTAGTTAGTTAAGTTGTAGGATTAGATTTGCTTGCTATGTCTCATCATAATATCAATGTTTGCCTATTTAATCTTTGATATGTTGCATTAATGCAGGTGTGGGGCATTGAGAATGATTGCTAAACTGAATTGTGAAAAATCAAGTTTTGGGATACAGGGGGTTGGCGCCTCGGCGAGCTCGTGAAGAATAAAATTCCCGCCCCGGCGAGAGCTCGCCCCGGCGGCAATTCCAGGCTTATTTTCTCGCTCCGGCGAGCCTAAAAAAAAAATTTATTTCTTCCCAAGCCGGATTGTATTGTCATTCACACTTCCAAACTCATTTTTCCCCTCCCCCACATGGATTCATCTACAACCCACTGAGCATTCAAAAGTACTCATCTCCAAATTGAAGGTAACATCAAACAACTTCTTTTGCCAACACAAAGCAAGGTACTCACTCCAATTTTTGCATACAAGTAAGATCAAATTGTCAATTGTGAAGGGTATTCTTGGTTAGTTAAACTGTTATACTTGGATTTGCATTGGGTAATCATATATTGTTCAAATTTGCATAAGTATAAATTGGTTACCCAATTGAGTTTGTGTTGGCTCAATTGGAGGATTTTGGGTTATTCATTGCTACGATTTGATTGAATCAATAACTTAGCAATTTTTGTTGAAACTGAGTTTGGGGGAGGTATTTGATGAAGAAGTTCAATCAGTGCACATCACGTAGTCAACGAATTGTCTAAAAGAATGTTGGCCTGATTGAGCATTGTTTGGTAAGGAATTGCTTGGTTATTATCCGAATGCCACCCCAATGCATGTTCTTAAGCTACAACCATTTTCATTTTATCCATAATCAGACTCAAATGTTTAGAAGGCTATGGTCGAGCATGATGCTTGGCCAATCAGGGAAGTTCTCAGTTTTCATTTCTTTATCTTATAAACAATGAGGACATTGTTCACTTTGAGTTTGGGGGTGGATCATATAGCATTGGCATCATAGTTACATAACATATGTTTGTTATTTGTACATTTTAATGTTTGTTTGCTATTTTGAAAAAAAAAAAATTTATTTTTAAGATGTGTCTCTTGAGCATTGTTTTAATTTGATTTGAACTACAATCCATGGTCTATGACAAGAACTTGTTTGAATTGATTCTAACTCATGGAAAATGGATAAATGTTGCTTAGTCCTTGTGCTTAATCGTTATTGTTGGTTATTGTTTTGCTTATGCGTCCTTTCACTTTTGCACCTACCCATGAGTATTGAGCTAGTTGTATGCTTAGAGAAGGCTTTTATAACCGAATGCTTATGGGAAATATCTATAAACTCTAGAACTCGTTTAAACATCACTCGAAGCAAGGTGTCCAAAATTTGTTGTGTTTGATTTGTTAGTCATGTGGTGAGTGAGATGGAGCGTAAAACGCACTCACTCATGGACACATGCGTAGGAGAGATAGAGCGTAAAACGCACTCTCTTATAATTGTGACAAAAGAAAGAAAGTTTTTTATATCAAATCTTGTGTTGAGTTGAGATGGAGCGTAAAACGCACTCACCCACAAGAATAGACTTAGGATAAGATGGAGCATAAAATGCACTTACCTAGAGTCTTTTGATTTCAAAATTTTGAAAATTGTGATTTATATACCTTTGTATTGAGTGGTGTGTTAAGCATGTTGTTTTAGGGTTTATTTTGATTATTTCATAAGGTAATGTGGTTGCATAGTTTTATCCGAGCTTAATTGGTTTAATGCTATTGGGTACACACACACGCGGAAGGGACCTAAAGCAAGCTATAACTAGCTAATTGTAAATCTAAACTTGCAACGTTTTGAAAGTTTCCTTGAACTCTATTGTGTTTATGCTTTGAGACCATTGGTTAGCTTATTAACTCATTGCTCAAGATAGTTTTTATTTAGAAATGTTTAATTTTTATAGTTTGTGTGTTTTGCTTGAGGACAAACAAAGGTTTAAGTTTGGGGGTATTTGATGAGTGTGTTTTATATACACAAATTGGGTACTTTTAGCCTTAATAATTTGTAAGTCTTTAGCTATTTCGTTTGGTTTTATGTGTTTTCATTTTATTATTGTGTAATGTAGTTTTGTATTACTTTTATATGTATTTGTGTGCTTTTATGTGTTTTTACGTTGTTTTGTAGGTATTGAAATAAAGGCCCCTTGGATCGATGCGTTTTTGGTTTGAATCTAGCATTCCCGCTGCTTGTTTCTCAATTTAACCCATGATGCAATCTGAATCTCTCAAAACTCAAAGAACAAAAGTTGTAGATTTTGATCTTAGCTTTCCAGAGCATCCGGAATCATCCAATTTGAAGTTAGTATTAGAGAGTTATGGTCATTTTACCATCGGATTTTGCATGACTTTTACACAGCAGTTGCTTCGGGATCAATTTGAACCTTTCTGCGGCCGTTATATCGTCAAGCTCCAGTTATGAAAGTTGTAGAGCTACTTCTTAGCTTTCCATAGCCTACTTAATCGCCTTAATCCGAGTTCGGACGAAAAAGTTATGGTCGTTTTTCCAGAACTCGCCGGGGCGGGAATTTCCTACACAAATTCCTCGCCGCGGCGAGAGCTCGCCGGGGCGAGAAAACTTAGGCCAAAAAGCTCGCCGGGGCGAGCTTGTCGCGGACAGAAGCAGATTTTTCAGGTTTTTTTTTTGGTCATTTTGGAGGTGCTAAGCTAGGTTTACTCATACCCAACACTTATAACATATCCAGGGGCTCGAAAATCAGGAACTACAGTTGTGGAGGCTGCACATAAACATCAAAATTGAAGAGAAATGGGCTGCAATACAAGGAATTTCCAGCAAAATCAAAGGAACAATTGAAGAAAGGAGTACCAAATCAAGGAGGAAAGCTAGAAATCATCAACCCTCAAGCAAGCAACGTTGGGAAATCTTCAAAAGTGGTTTTTATTTCTAGTATTTTCTTCTTATTTTGTAAATCCAATATGATGATATATAGATCAAATTTGATGTTTATTGTAGTTACCATGAACTAGGACTCATTTGCTAAGATTTCAATGGAACCCAATACATAGTTTGAATTGAATGCTCTCTCTTTGATGTTGGTTAATTATTTGTGATTGGATATCATAATTTGTGCTTTATATATTAATTACCTTGCTAGTAATTACCTTGGGAACTTATATGGAATTGAGAGAGGAAGTATAGGTTGAGACCTTGTTATGATATCATGTGAAAATTAGATATTCCTATGGGTAATTTATGAAATTAAGTGACGTGTGTTTTATTTATTACCTTCATGAATGGATAATTTGATTGTATTTAGGATAGACATATACCTAAATACCACATGTATCCATTTGAGAATCATGCTTAATGATTTCTATTGCGAAAGTTGATAATTGATAGGGTGATTAATGAGATTTGGTGACACGTGTCTTGTTGATTATTCTTGATATTGGATTCTTGCTAGTGTGTAGAATAGAGATATTTATACACCGCATTGGGAAATACGTATTTGACCATCGAGAGAGGCTTGTATATACTTGTAAATTCTCGGATAACAATCCTTGTGATTTAACTAGTTGAAAAGAGAGAGTTAGGATATTCAAGTGAAGTGTTGGGGGAAATTGCAATCTTAGACTTGTTAATATTTGATTTCATTATCTTAATGCTTTCCATAGTTGTTTAATTATTTGTTATCTTCATTAATACAAAACAACAAAAACAATCATCGCTTGTTTAAATAAGATTGAGATGATAAATGATTAGTACTTGGAAAAGACTAGTAACAATTCCTCGTGGGATCGATACTCTACTTACACTTTATTACTTGTTGACCGCGTATACTTGCGCGTAAATTGTTCATATACAAATCGGACAACAATCGTTTGAACTACTCTACATTCAGTCTTGACTCACTGATCTTTGTTTGGCTTAGCTATTCTTCGATCACCTTAATCTGGTCTACACTTTGTAAAGCGAGGTGAACTTTATATCAGAGACTTTAACTCTAAGATATATCTATTTACGCTTGCAAAGGAAAACTTTGTTAACTTCTATCTACTCTGCTATCTCAGTTATCACATTTCGATTTTGCAGCCTTACAATCTTCATTCAAGATTATGCGATTTCTTCTTTAGTTCTGAGATCTCCTTGCAGCTTTGATTTCTTCATATCTTGCGCTTTTCTTTTCAGGATGGAGTGAGCTTTACGATTCCTTCGTTACGAAATGATCTTTGCTTTGCGAAGTGTACTCTACAACTAGTGCATCTGCTCTACGATCCATCTAATGTACTACGAATAATAGTTAACTCTGCGATCCATATTAACTTTATGAACTGACAGAGTAACTTTATAAACACTGAATTCCTAATGACTATACATCAACTTTATTCAGCAAAATCAACTTAACATTTTGATCTTTCAAATCTAAGTTCTTGTACATATTTTTCATTGAAGGACTTCACAAAGCTTGCGAATACAAATATACATTAATCAGTTTATTCTCTGAATACTTAGATTACTCTGCTTACAATATTTACATTACGAACATGCAGATTAACTTTATGATAAGATCAGCCTAACAACCTTGATCTTTTCATTCTAAGTCCTTGTACATGTATTTCTTTTATAAGGATTTTACAAAACTTGGAAACAAATATACTTTAATCTTTGATTGCATTAAACAGTTATCATCAAACCACATTCATCAATAATAAGTATGCAATTCTCAGTATTCAGCATCGTATTTATAATCATTTTTCTAACAGGTCACACTTATTACATAAACATATAGTCATGTAAGCACACAATCAAATATTCACATAAACCAATATGGTCACATAGACACATAAGGACGTAATCACATTAGCACATAAACATATAATCACATAGACAATTAAGCACATAGTTTCATTCACACAATCACAACAGTTATCATCATCAAATCAATCAAGCTTCAACATCTCTATCTCACCAAACATCATCTGCTGTAAAGATAAATATATATTTTCAACAAAGACAATCACATGCAAAGATAAATATATATTTTACAATATTAGTGTTCTTATTTAATTATTTATTTTAATAAAAAGTTATCATATATAGTACATAAAATTAGTTAACAATTTATAATAACACGATATTATATAGTCTTTAATTAACAATTTATAACAATCTTGTTTTGAAACATAATGAGTATCTAAAATTAACTAACAATCTCCTAATAATAAAATCCGAATAATAAAATCGTGCATATTATGGTACTTTAAAGATTTAGAGAATCAATATATTAATATATATATAAAAAATCTTGTTGGATGAGATAATATGAGTTTTTAATATGATAAGTATGCTTTAGTTTTTGGATAAAAAAATTAAATTTTTTTTTTTCATAAATATGTCAAAAAAAAATCATATTTCTTGAGTCAATTCATGACCAACAAAAAAAATCAATTAACTCAGTCAACTTTTTTTTTGTTCTCATTATTATATATAGTATAGATATATCGATCTCTATATCTAAAAGCACAAAATCTAATTAAATTTTAAGTTGAAAACTCGGTGAGTTAACTCGGTTAATATATGAATTCATTCATTTACAAATTTTAAAACTCGATGAGTTGATTCGGTTGGTACATGGGTTCATTCCTTAATTTGTTCTGTTAAGAGATGTAATATTCATTGCTTTTTCCGATATCAGGTGATAATAATTTAAATGTATAAACATCTCTTGATTTGATTATACATGCGTGTAATTTGAGATAAAGAATGAACTATAAATGAGAAAGAAAAAGTAAACTTAAGGAATGAAATGATTAATTAGTTCGTAAAAATCAATGGGACAAAAGCATCTTACAAACACAATTAAACTCTTCCTCTCTCTATATGCACTCATCAAATAGACAAATAATGTAAATTATCATTCTATTTGACAAAATTATAAAGTATTAAATAATGTAAATTATCATTTTATTTGATAAAATTCTACAGTCTACTACAAAATAAAAGCAAGGACGACAAGTAAATAATTGTATGTTTATTTTTATATTACACGTATTTAAAATTTTAGAATTATAATATTTACATTAATTTATATACTAATCTTAAAACAAGTTAGTGCCTCACATTGATTCACTTACTAGTGTATATACTAATATTATTATCACGATTAGATTAATGAAAATAGAATTTATTTACATTTTAACTTAATTGGTTAGATTTTGAGTTTAATTTTTATTGTTATAATTGTTATTACTTCTTAATTTGAGATTTATAAAAGATTAGTTTTATGTACACAAATTATACGTAAAAGTTGTGCACAAACACTAAAAAAAAGTAGAAAAAAAGTGATACTATTTAAATTTTACACATTTTTATTAATATTTAATATATGAGTCCTACCATTTGAGCACGATTATTTTTGTATAGTTTATGTATATAGAATTATTTTTTTATAAAAGTTATTTCCTCGCTAACATAAAGTATAGTATTAGTGAATGAGATTCTTGTGGTTGGTTATGAAATTTAATGTATTTATAATGATATGCCTTCAAAATGGGGATTTTTAAAAGAAAAAAGAAAAGTGGGTTATACAAAAGATCATAGTAGTTGGAGATTATGATAACCATATTACAATGATTTTTTTTTTTTGAAAGTCCTGTGACCTAAAAATACTTCGGTCTTAATCACTAGATTAAGATCTCATCGACTAATTATTCACAACTGAAATAAATAGATAGACTAAGGTCATAGTTGTAGATTATCATAACCATATAACAAAAATTACAGGTTCAAAAAAGAATTACTATAATTTCATTATTGACAATTGAAATATATTCATCGACATTAAGATCTCAGTTGTTGGACATTATCATAATCATATTAAGATAATTAAATTATGAAAATTTTCACCATATTATTAAAATTAGATTAATGGCAATCAAATTATTTATAGACAATGTGACCATAAAAGAATTTGTTTGATGATATTCATATAGTTACAATGATGACATTCATGTAGTTAAAAAAATTATCCAACGCAACTTCTGAATTATGTTTATTACTTCATACTCCCTCCATTTCAAAATATAAAATTAATATTAACATTTAATGATTAATTTATGTTATTTTTAAACTTGAAGCATAATTCATTTAAATTTTAAAAAACATTTTTTAAAATGATCCATAATTATATTGACTAGAATATTTTTTTTAAAGCTCAACTTTTTGGAGAGTACAATATAATTCATAACACATAAAGGAGGAAACAAACTTTAAAAAAATAAATAAACTCAGCCAAGTAAAAATTGAAATTAAGACCTAAAATTCGCAATATCTTAATCTTAACCACTAGGTTAAGACGTGATCGTGATCTTATATCTTGAAAAGATCGAGTAATTTTTAACCACCGTGTATGGGGAAAATAGTACTCCCTCCGTCCCAAATTAATTGCTCAATTTTGACTTTTTAAAGTCAAATTGACCATTTTTAAAACTAATCTTTTTTACTATTTTTGTTAAAATATAGGTGAAGAGATTATAACCAAAAGAAAGTATATACAATTTATTACTAACCCCAATTTTTATAATTTTAGAAATATATTTATATATGCTTAATTATTAATTCTAAAAATAGTCAATTTGACTTTAAAAAGTCAAAACTAAACAATTAATTTGGGACGGAAGGAGTACTAATTTACTCTGTTGCTTCATCCGTTCCACGAGAAATTTCATTTGTTAATCACTATATTTCATTTGTTAATCACTATACAGGGATATCACTACAAATATAAATGAATTTCATAATCTAATTCAATAACTCTTACTTACAATATCAATATATTCACAATCTATGGGTGAAAATATTACAAAAACAAGAAATCTCACTATAAAGAGGCAAAAAAAAAAAAAAGACTCCGCATACTCGTTAATAATATGCATTTAAAATCTTTACCTGTCCAAAAAATAAGATGTACAGTGTAAGAAAGGATGTCCAAGCTAAAGCCTCTTAGAAGTTTGGAGTAATTCAAAGGAACAAGAACGAAGTCTATCAAGTATCAACAATGGATCAATTGCAGTGGTAAAAGAAGCAACATGGAAAGAAGAAGTACTAAACCTCAACTATCAATATTTTGCAATTGACCTATGATAACACGAATCGTTTAAATACTTCTGTACGTATTAGGTCAATGGCCGTTTGGAAAACTAAATTGAATTTTGAAACTTCTACTATATTCATCAATAATATACACACACACACACACATGTAAAGAAAAAGTCAAAAAACCTAACAGACCTTTGACATTGGAAAGTGGGAATACATGCTACAGCCAAGGAAAGTTGGGGAATATCTGTACCAGTTGAGATAGTGGTTATGGAATTAACGTAGTTGCTTCCACAAACATGTATCATGAACGTATAAGAAAAAGATTAATTAGAAGGGAAAAGAAAGGGCAACACTTGCAGCATGGATTATCCACAACTATTATTTTTTGGTAAGTTTAAATGGTGAAATCAAATACTATTATATACATGATTCAATTTTTTACATACTATGCCTGCCCATCAACCCCTTCCACTACACTGATCAAATTCAAACCTACTGACAGATGCGAGGGAAAAAAAATACCCTCATAACATTTGCACCATTACACAATCAAATTTATAGCAAGAAAGCGAACTGGAGGTCAATGAACACGGATAATAAATTGTATACACTCAGGATGCACAAACACAGATAAACACAGAAAAATTCTTTTGTTTGGTCCATGGTTACCAGAAACGCGGATTAATTGGGTACACGGAACGAAAATGGGTATGAGAAACGCTAACTATGATAAAATGCACAAGTAATCTAGTTTTCGTATCACGATTTGGAATGATAGTACCCAGTACACAAAAAGAAAGGCAATAAGAGTTTCCTGGTAACCTTGGTTTGGTCAAACTAACTTGGATGAATCTTATGCAACACTACCAATTCCATTACTCCTGAACTGTTGTCTCAACACTAATGAGGAATATACAGAAAATGAAAACTGGACCTATAAAGTATACTACGTCTATCTCCATTACTTCTTTTGTCTCTTTTCTTTTTTCTGTTTTTCTCGAATTCTAAGGACTGAACCCAGAAACTCTGAAAGATACTTGCATTAAAAAGAGAATATCCAAAAAAAAAAATGACCTAGCTACAGCTGTGACTCTCACAGAACACCAAAAAATAACTGACAACTCCATGCACCCATTACCTCCAACTCTTAATTTCAATTTTAAAAGTTATGAACTTTTGATGATACACTGGAGAGCTATGCATCAATGGTCGGATTGAATATCATTTCCTGCACCAAAACAAGCAGGGATTTAATATTAACATCACATGAATTTTCATTTAATTAAAGAAAACCAACATGTTCTCATTTAATCAAAACATGAAACAATATTGCGCAAACCTTATCGCACACGGGACACGTGTCACTTCTTTCCAACCATTCAAGAATGCATGAAAGGTGGAAATGATGCTCGCATTTTGTGATAATTTTTGGATTTTCTGCATCATACTCTACAGGGGGAGAGAGAGTTGTTAAGATTTACTTTTCTAGTCCAAACATAATAAAGATTGTTACTCTGGCTGTAACTCAAAAGGGCCGGAAAACCGGCCAATGGATAAAATCAACAAGCGACAAGGCTAAGTGAAGACCCGATTCAATTACCTTCAAGACAGGTGGGACAAACATCCTCCTCCTCCAGTCCTGAGACAATAAATTCACTGGACTTCTTGAGTTCACCAGATTTTTCAAATTCATCTTCCAGTTCTTTAGATGGAGCAAGTTCAATGTCGGTTTGCACTTCTCCCTCAGATCTATTCAGGATTTTAGCTGTGGATTCATTAGTGTTGCCGGTGTTGGTTTCTTCAACAGGCTCAGTACTTGTTGCTTGCACTGCTGTTTCATTTTTGTTTTCACTAATTTCTCGATTGCGTAGCGGAGTACGAGGACGTCCTAGATTTGCATCATATGGTATAGGTGCTGGTGGTGGTCTATAAGTATCGATAATTGAAGTTTCCAGATTTGTATTAACTAAAAGTCCAGTAGAGAATGCAGAGGTCGGAACATGCTGAGAGGATAACGGTTCATGCTCCTCTGAAACTCTTGGATACTGCATAAAGATGTGGAAGCCCCACAAAACAATAGGGCCAAAAACCAAGAGAAAAAATAAAATCATCATGGGTTCAAGTAAAAAACTAAATTCAACACAATGTCAGTCAATCAAAATCTAGGCCAGCATGATGGTGAAAAGTATGCAAGCAATAAATCAAGGGCAACACATACAGCAGGACTCCGTATTTATTATCTGACTTGTAAAAATATTAAAATAAAATTTGCTCATCTGTTTTATGGCCATAGAAATGCTGGCTGTAAAGGTGAAGGGTTTGCAAAGATATTCCTTATATCATATGATAATTTAGCCTATTAGGTGACGAGGGGTCACCTGTCTATAACACTTGAACGACGAGCGAGGGAGGCATGCAACTATGACTACCAAAGACAGTATCATATAATATGTTTCTGAATAGTGCAACTATGTCAGCAATTGTGACCAAGAACATAAGCATGCTTTGGTAAAGGGAACCTGTCAGAGAAGGTTCTCAAACCTTGCAGTCTAAACTTTATCCAGAGAAAGTGCTAAGTTTCCCTTCACAGTTCTTTTAATAATACATAGTCTAAAACTTGCACTTGGTGATTCAGAACGGCTAGTTGCATAGTCTAAAACTTGCACTTGGTGATTCAGAACGGCTAGTTGCAGTAATGGACTTATAAATCATAGATTATAATATAAGCAGTGATCTCTAGATTATTGTACAAATTTATATCTGTTCACACCACCATCACTGTTACCTCATCAATAGGCACAAAACACTCACAAGAACGTCAAAGGTTCATCACACCTTAAAATATTGCTGTTACCCCTGGCTAGACACACTAACCAATTTATCCCAACAATCACACTCACCCCTATACAGTTTGGGTGTTTGGTTATACTGATGAAACTCTGAACTCTTTACAGTTCTTCGTAGAAGTAGAAATAAGAACTACTAAAGCACCTGACAGGGTACAGTCCATGAGCATACAGAGCATAGAGAGAAAACAGAAGGTAAGATCATTTCATAAAGGTCAAAACTTGTATGTGATCAACAAATTAATTAAGGTCCAGAAACCTACCTGAACAAGCAAAGTACTCCGTATCAATTACTTAAATATGCAACTCAATATCTCATTCAGAATTCTGTGTCAAGCTCCTACCATTTGATCCACATCAAACACAAACACAGCTCATTGCAGGTTTGCCCAGGGAGTTAAGTGCAGGTTTTCCTAGGGAGCTAAGTGCAGGTTTCCCTAGTGAGCTAAGGTGCAGGTTTGCTCCAGTCTTTAACTCACAAATCCACCCTACAATTACATAGCAACTCATAATTAATTCAGCAAGATCATTGTACACCTAAAACGGATTGAACCATGCTCTAGATCTGTAACCATCATTAATAAACCTAAAGATCATTCATATTCCCACCAGCTCCTTTACATGTGATTTTACTCAAACAATGTTGTTCAACCAAATAATGCAGCGTAACAAGAGAATTTACCTCACAAAATTACTTCCAAGGAAAATTTAATGCTACAACATTGTACATGAAACCCAATGCATGGTGCAGAATTGAGTAGAGTGGAACCTTGGCAGGAGAATGCCAGAAACAAAATACTCTAGACTTTAAACAGATCTTCCCTTGTAATCATTCTGCAGACAATTCTGAAAGACTCTAAAGGCAATTAAGAATTTACAACTTATTTCATAAGGGATCATGTAAATTCCCTGAAAACCGCATTAATCTTTGATAATACTGAGTTGATTAAAAGTTCTCAGTATCCAAGTAGTAAATGAAGTAAATACCTAGAAAGCAATCTTAGTATATTTAAAATTGTACAAAATACTTCTCTTAAGTCTCTACTTCACAAAATTCCGGTAGTTACTAGTTTCAGTCATATGACTGTTCTTAATTAAAAGACGACGTATCCGCAGCACTAATCAATAATTGGGATTATGTTGTGACTGCGAATTGGAGTTTCCATTGCGAACTCAATTGAAAGTTAACTAAGAACAGAATTGAAGATAACATATGTTAATTCATATTAAATTAAAGGACAATTAATGCTATAATTTGAAGGAAAAAAAAACAAAAAGAGATTTAAGTAGCATATGATGTTCAATCAAGCATGCATATGATGTTCCATTGCGCATGCATGTATATGATGTTCCATTGCGCATGCATGTATATGATGTTCCATCGAACATGCAGAAACCAGGATTTTATTACTAAGGAAAGTCTTGACTCTTGATCGAGCATTATTTAAAGTCATATAGATGCAAAAAAAAACATTTGGCATGAGAGGAGAAATATAACTGACATGATAAAATGGAGGTGAACCGTTCAGCTCCACTCCTTTAGAAGAACAACAGCAGCAGCAGCCTCCCATTTTGTTCCGTTGTATCTATTATCCACCTAAAGATATCAGATTCAGCACTTGGTTCATGGTCACCTGTTCTCCAGTACAGCAATAGGAATTCTCTTAATTAATAAATCAAAGCCTCAGTTAGTTAATAACACATAAACTAGCATGATGCATGGACACTAGAGCTGACTCAGATAATCATATCTAAATTAAATATAAGACTGCAACCACCAGAGAAAGATGCAATAATGTTGAGATTCCTTCTCCTTATTTTGATAAGTAATAAAATGTTGAAAATTCATAGAGAAGCAACAATGTCAGCTTTGAATGCACAGAATAGAATGAGAAACAATAACCAAATAACGTATGGTTTCATTTTTTTTTTCATGGTCAAAGTAATAGGAAAAAAAATAACAAATTTCTTTAGCAATTGAAATGCACAAATTCTGATACGTCAAGACAAAGTCAACAGTAGACCATTTTGAATCTATGCATTATTGATAACATATGTTATGAAGCTAAAAACATTATAAATAGATTGAAGAAATTAAAATACACATACAAATATGGCGTCTTATATTTGATTTATAAACGGTCATTTGAGGAATCTCTACTTTCCAAAACACAGCAACACTTCTAATGGTGGTACTCTTTACTAAAGGAACGGTATTAGCATCCATCATTTTATGGAATTAGCATTATCACCCAGAGTCCTAATTCATAGTTTCATACCACTTCATACTCAGAATCCAACTCATTTCATTGCATTAATTTCGACGGAACAGAACACAGCATTAAGCTAAACTAATCACCTTAAGCAGAAGGTTTATGGTTCCAATATATTGCAGAGTCCAAAACTACTCAATCTATTGTAGCACAGAGTTAAATTAATCCTTGTCACCAATGTAGGTGGAAAAAAAAGATATACCACTGGATAGGATTAGAGCTACCAGATACATTTAATGACATAGCGAATCGCGTATTAGTACTTGTGTTCCCAAACATGGTACTCTCACATACCGATACTCTAGTACCAAAACATTTCTTTATTGTTTTATCTATAATTGCACAAATATCAATATTCTAACTTAGTATTTGATGCTCAAACATGACATTTGTACTAGATTATTTGTAAAACAATCAACTTGTTCATTCAACGAAAATCTTATATTAAATATAGTTTTAATTTATTTGGAATTTAAGAGAATCCCTAGCTATCAGTACTGAATTCATACAACGTTACCCTAGCATTTAAGCTTATAGAGTACCACATACACGTATTGATTTCATGAACCAAAATGAACAGCATAATCAGTTCACAAATTGAAATGAACTGCGTTTCAAGTAACACTAGATAAGATTCCTATAATGTGTGATTATATTTCCCATCACCGTCGAATATCACAGCAATTACTAATATTCACAAAGTATAACCATAAAGGTCGACCAATTCATCATTAACTGAAAAATTATGTTTGCTTTTGATAAAAGGGTGAGAAATTCCATAACATAAAACATAATTTAGGACACAAGATAAATTCTTTATAGTTTAAAACAATTCACTACAATGCTAAACGCAACTCCTACAGCTCTGGCAGTGTTCTAAAATCCCTGTCTCAATTTGGCTGGGCGCTTAGGCAGAATCAGACCTTTAACGCATCAATTTAACAAAAGCTTTGAAGTTCTACAATACTTTGAAATAAATTTGTTAAACCTTAAAAGAAGTTTTTTTTTTTTTTGTAATTTTTCATGTAAATTTAAAAAATTAAATCTACTATATGCTTGGTATAGTATAACAAGTATATACAACACAAAATAAATAAATGAGACTGGCAAAGAAAACAACTATGCGCCCGCTCTGCCACTTAGGTCAACCTAGCAATTTTTAGAACACTAAACCCTGGGCCCTTATCTTACGGAATTAATATCTATGTTTTTAAACAGACACCCAAATGCCTCCTCTTCGAACGGATAGGAAATTTAACTTCATATATTAACAATAAGAAAACAGATTGCTACCAAGACAATTCTCAGTGAAAAATTAAATATTTAATCGGCTCCGAGTAAAAGTACGAAACAAATTGCGAAACTAAAGCAAATTCCAATCCAATAAAGATCATAAACCAAAATCAAACAGATTCAACAATCCTACATAAACAATTAGCAAAGGAAACACATCAAAAATTCATTTTACAGGCTTCAACTCTAACAGCCACGCCAATTTCTAATAAAATTCCAATAAACAGAGCAGTTCACTGTTAAAAAAGCACACAAATACCAATACAAAAACAGTTGAAAATAAGTCAGACAAAAGATTTCATGGAACTAAAAACAAAAGTATGAACTCAAAAGCCCTAACATCAATCGATTCATCTAAAAATCAAAAACAGCCAAATATCAGCTAATAAAATCAACACGAACTTCGAAAATAAAAACTTGCCAGACGAAAAAAGCAATCAAACATCAAAACACAAATTACAAATAATATATATATTTATATATATGTATATGTATACCTTGAGATTGAATTGGTGGATGCTGAGTTGGGACTTGGGAGGTCCACTATTCAGTTAGAGAGAGAAAGAGGAGAGATAAAGAGAGGAGATAAAGAGAGGCTTTTCGGTCTTCTGTGTATATATGTGCATATATGTGGGTGCTAGTTTCGTGTGAGAAGGACTTTGTTGGAAAACGATGACTTTGAAAACAGAAAGAAGAAAAACTGGGTAACTGGAAAAGTGTTTTTAATTTAAAAAGAAAAAAAAAGTGTTTTTATTCTTTTTAGCAGTGCCGCACGCGCGGGAGTATAAAATTCGATGGGAATCGCTTGTAATGATTGACAATTTTCGCTGCTACTACTATTTTATTTTCACGACAGGGGTAAGTAAGTTGGTGGCCGCTTTAACAACTAACAACTTCCATGTTGTAACATTCTTCTACTTCTTTTCTCTTTCTCTTTTTTCTTTATATAAAAAATATTAATCTATAATCAACTATATATCTATATATCTATATCTATATAATAATATATAAATATAGTAACTGAGAAAAAAAATTCTCACAAAATATAGCACTCTCATAGTCTCTAATATTTTTAAACTTCTTTTACTAATAAAAGGTAAATAAATCTAATAAATATATGTTCGGTCAGAAATGATTCATCGGGCCACGGGGACGCGAGCGCATGCCCGTATGAAAAGTCTGACTCGGGGTGGAGAGACTTAGTTCGACTGCGGTTGAAAAACTTCACATTATCAAATATATATATATATATATATATATATATATATATATATATATATTCTTTTTTATATAGAGTCCAAGTCTTTTTATAGAAAATATAATAAATATATGTTCTTTTTTTAAATTTCTTCTCAAACTAAATCAATCTCCTCTTTTTAATTATAATTAAATAAAGGGTTTTCTTAACATTTACGTTAAGGGCACATGTTAAGCACGGAAAACAAGAGATGAGACCTACTAAATATTATTTGTTTATGTATTTGCACTGAATTCAATGCATAAAAAAACAATACTTCCTCCATCCCAAATTAATTGCTCAATTTTGACCATTTTAAGTCAAATTGACTTTTTTTAGAACTAATCTTTTTATTATTTTTGTTAAAATATAGGTGAAGAGATTATAACCAAAAGAAAGTATATACAATTTATTACTAATTTCAATTTTTATAATTTTAGAAATATATATTTATATATGCTTAATTATTAATTTTAAAAATAGTCAATTTGACTTTAAAAAGTCTTAAAAAGTAATTAATTTGGGACGAAAGGAGTATGTTAGTGGACCACATGCATTGAATTCAGTACAAATGCATAAACAAATAATATTTAGTGGGCCCCATCTCTTGTTTTTCGTGCTTAGCATGTGCTCTTACGCTCTGTTTCTGAGTTTTAAAATGGCCAGAAAAGAAAAGAAATGGACGGAAAATTTAAGTTTTCTTTCTAATTCTTATGTTTCTGAGTTTTTTAATAAACGAAAAAGAAAAGAAATGGATAGAAAACTTGGCCACTTTTCCTGTCAAAGTTTTCTGTCCAAAATTGGCATGATTTGGACGGAAAAGAAATTGGAATAAGTAATATTTTTATAATTCTCATATTATCCTCAACTTTCAATATAATAAATTTTAAATTACAATCCATGTCCCCAATTTATTTTTATCTACTAAACCTAACGTCTTTCTTTCTTTCTTTCTCTCTCTCCCCTGTAGAAGCAAATCAGATTCATTAGTGAATCAATTACCTTTATCTTTTATAGTAAATAACTAAGTACTTTACATGCAACTATGTAAGAGTTCTTCACAGCAGTAGAATATAGATTTTAATTTTCTTCATTAGTGAATATTCGTTAAAAAAATATTGGCAAACTACTATTGTGAAAAGAAATGAGATTTTATTGAAATTTTTTTTTAGTAAATGAGATTCTTCAGAGAATATTATTTTAGGCCCTGTTACATACTAATTCTAAAATAGTAAACTCTTTTTATTTTATTTTATTTGTTAATTGTCAAATAAGATACTAAATAATCATTTCTTTCAGATTTTTCTAATAAAATAGCTGCAATTTATTCCTTGCTAGCATGAAGACTTTAAAGTCTTGTTCAATCAACTCAGATATTTTCTTCGATCTCTAGACTCCAAAATTTATTAGTCAAATTTTAAATTGTAAATTGTTATTGATCAATGTTTAAGCAAGTAAAGCACATGTTTTTTCTTTTAGCTTTAGTTAATAGTATCTCTTCCATTTTTTATATAAAAAAATCTTATTTTCATAATTTAGAAAATTTAATAATATATTTTTTTAATTTTATGTTCGTTGATAAACGTGAATGAATTGTTATTTTATATTTCTATAAAAATAAATAAAACTCTTTTTCTCTCGAAACAAAGAAAAAGAAATTAAATTAAATTCTCTTTATGGAACAAAGGTAGTATCTTCTTTTTCCATTTAATACATATTATGTTTGATGACTTTTGGATATGGTATGGCAATAACTTTGTAGAAGTAGTTTTCATAGTTTTTTCTTTGATTAAATTTATCTTGCATATTTTTATTCATGGTTCAATGGTTATAATTGATAGAAGGGTAAATTTATAAAAGTGATATTTTTCTTTTCTTTTCATTGGAACTCAAAAACGTAAGAAAAGAAAATTTTTAAATTTTCTATTCTTTTCTATTAAAAACTCATAAACAACACAAAGGAAAACTTCAAGTTTTCTATTCTTTTCTTTTCTGTTATAATTTAAGTTTTCTATTCTTTTATTTTCTGTCCAAAACTCAGAAACAGAGTGTTAGGGCACATGTTAGGAGGACCCTTAAATAAAATACTACTCACAAAATAGAACACTCTCATATTCTCCAATATTTTAAAACTTCTCCTACCAATAAAAAAGTAAATCTAATAAATTTATATTCTTTTTTTAACCTTCTTCTCATACTAAATCTCCTCTTTTTTATAATTATAATTAAATAATATACCAAACAAACTCCAACATTAAACTAAATAAATACTGTAAACCCGTACATGGGATTACACACAAAGGTATGACAATTCATTAATCAAAACGTTGACATGCTATCATCACAAAGGGCATATGCGTCATGATGTGGCAATTGCTCTCTTTCCAATAAATTCTTCTTTTTCATTTTAATTAATTATTTCTTTTCCATATTTACAAACTCGATTTTGATTGTTGATTCATTCTTGCTATTAATTGCTATTAATCTCATATCCCTACCCTTTAATTTTAGGGCTTAGTATTTGGGATAGGAGGATTTTGATATTTCTGAATGAAATTGAGTTGTTTGTATTTTAATTTTGATAGTATGACGTTACTGATCTAACCTAAAATATCCTATCAATATTGTTAAAAACATATGAACAACTTCACACACCTATTATACACCACGAAAAAATCTTAAAAACCCACACTGAACAATAATCATAAAATAAGAATAGGTACACTAATAATATTATCACCATATTGACCAACACACAAATCTTATTGTATTATTGTCTCAAAATCATTAATTATAATAAATTATAAATTACTAAAATCAATGAATACCACAAAATAAATTTAATTCAATACAATTTATATTAATTTTGTACTATAGTGTAAATAATTAAGATATGTATATACAACATTAATGAAACTATATTATACCTTAATATAAGCAATATATTAATATTTACGTAAACGAAACCAATAAACTTCTAATAATAACCCGTATGGTTATAATATACGCATATTATTATGACTTTAATAATAATAAATGCAAACAAAATGATGTACGTATATAGGTAAATTCAACAACAACAACAATAATAATAATAAAATGCATAAATTTAATAATCTTCTTTTTTTTTCATTTTTATCTTTCTTATTATGTAGAGTCCAAAATCATTAGCATAATATTGATGAGTCTAGATCACAATATTAAAATTCGAAAAGAATATCAAAATATTAATATCTTTCCAAATATATTAATTAATCTAATATGAAAAATAAATCCAAATTAATCTATCTTTCTGTAAATTAATATTATGAGTCTAGATCATAATATCAAAATACAGAATAACATGGGAATACTAATATCTTTCCAAATAACTTAATCTAATATGAAAAATAAATCAAAATCCATTTATCTTTCTAAATTTTTTTATTATTCAATTTAATATTAATAAGTAGATATTCAATTCAACTTAAAGTCTATAATCACTCAAATGGACTCAATTGAATATCCATAAATATCTATAATATTTTTAAAACAATGTATTGCTCAATATTATACTAATTTTACAATCTTTATATATATATATATATATATATATCATAAGGAAAATAAGATTATTATTACTACTACTACTACTATTATTATTATTATTATTATTATTATTATTATTATGTTTTAGACTATTGAATTTGAAGACATGTAATTACTTTTTTAATCTATGCTTTTGTAAGAACGATATTGCAAAGTTTAAATATATTGCAAAAGTGCATATTTTTATTCATTATAATATATATTCTTACAAATAAAGTGTATATTATATACTAAAAGATGATATTTGTCCTCTATCAATTTCTTGTTAAATTCGAAACAATCCTCATACGTCTCTTTAGTGAATTAAACTTTAAAACTCTATAAAAATAACTTAAATTAGTAAATTAAAAGTTTAATCTATATCATTAGCTGGTAAAATAAACAATTAGAATGTATTCACAGTTCACACATAAAATTATTAAATAATTTCAAAAATTAATATCTATATATAAAAACTGGAACAAGTTGTAATAAGTATTTATTGATAACTCTGCAGATACCTTTGATATTCTGCAGCAAAAATAAAACATTATACATTGATAGTTAATTATAATATATGCAAAAAAGAATCTAAAGTTATGTTTAAGTCAAGTTTGGCTAATACTACTTAATTAAAATGACGTAGTTTTATCTCTTAGGGTTAAGTTTTTCATTTTAGATTTTTTTTAAAAGAAAAAAAAATTAAGTATAAATTTTATGCAAAACTACGTCGTCATCGAAATTATTATATATCCTTAAAATTGGCTAAGGCATGCCTTAAATTCTATTTTTTCGTACTATATATATATATATATATAATTTTTTATTTTTCAAAATTTTTCATAAGTTTTACAAAAATTTAAGTAAATATTAATAATAATAGCTATCACATCGATGAAATATTCTATCCAAAATAGATTAAAAAGGTGTATTGAACAGGTAATGTAATTTACTTAAATATTAAAGTTAAATTTACTTATATTCTTATATAAATATCATGTATTTTAAATCAATTTTAGGTAAAAAAAAGTTGTATAAATAATGAATAATAAAATTTATTTTGTTGTATGATATTAATGTTATTATCATTATTTATTAATAATTATTTTTTATATAAAAATATATATATAATAGCACGTGCCTTGTACGGGAATTAGACTAGTATAATTAAAAGCACAAATTTAATTTGATTTTACCAATTTTTGGTTCAAATTTTCTATTATTAACATAAATATTATTTAAATTTGTATCAATTAACAACTATCCAAATTTAAAAACATTTTCATCGCTAATGGGAATAGAATGAAAGAAGATCTTTTTCTTTCCTATTCAAATTAGTATAAATACTATAAAAAGTTATAATAATTAAATATATTCTATCCAAATTTGTAAAGTATTCAAAAAAAAAAAAACCCAACCAATCTTTGATAGAAAAAGTAACTTCTAAAAGAATTTTTATTTTTGATTTTACCGATTTAATTATAATTTTTATCATTATTTTATGTAACTAATTAAGATAATATAACACATTATACTATATATTACCTAAATTTATTAAAACTTGAAATTATGCCAAATCACACGATTAACTGTATTAATAATATATGTGAATTTTTTTAAAACATAATAACTGCAAAATTAGGTGAAAATTTGTACTAAATTCATTACTAACTAATTGTCATAACAAAATTAAAACTTATTAGAGCTTGAGTTTCATACTTCTATTCGGATTAGAATTTCAAGTAAATTTTGTCAATATAAACACTTACATGAATTCCATTACAAACTTAAATAAATTAAAATAATTATTTTCTCATAATTATAACCAAATAAATATGCACTCCATTCAAATGTTTAGCTTAATAATTAATTGAAGTAACCTATAATATATAATTCAATATTTATTATTTAAATAAATATTTAATAATTTAATAGCTACAATTATCTTCTCAATTAAAATCTTAATTAATATTTATCTACTTAATAATATAATAAACCATTATCATACGACCCGTGCTTCGTACGAGATTGATAAGCTTTGTATAATTAAGAACAAAAACTTGGTTTCAAAAATTTTTGGTTCAACTTTTTCTTTCCTATTCAAATTAGTATAATTACTATTTAAATTTGAAACAATTAAATACTTTTCAAATTTGTAAAGAATTCAAAAAAAAAAAAAACCTAACTTGTTAGGAAAAATGAAAGTGTCTTTTGTTTTTATATCTCTAATAGGAAAAAAATCTTTCAAAAGAATTTTTATTTTTATATCTACCAATTTTATTATAAACTTTTTCTATCACAATTTTATGTAAGATAATCTATTTTAACAAATTTTATGCAGGATAAATTTATTATTTAAATTTCAAGATATCTAGAAATCTCTTAATAAATCATGTGATTCGATTATATTAGTATTAGTCGTGAATTTTATTATTAAATTAATATTATAAATAAATTAATTTTATTAAAACTTAAATTTTTTTATCAAATCACGTGATTAATTGTATTAATAATAAATCTAAATTTTAGTAATAGCTGTAAATTAGTTAAAAAATTATAGTAAATTCATTACTAACTAACTGTCATAAGTAAATTAAATTTATTAAACCTTAAGTTTCATAATTCTATTTGGATTATAATTTTGACGAATTCATCCAATCTGAATAAAATTAAAACAATTACTTTCCCATAATCATAAATAAATAAATCTACATTCTATTCAAAATGTTCAACTTAATAGCTGATTGAAGGAACCTATGACATATAATTCAACAATTTATTAATCAGATAAATATTTAATAATTTAATAACTACCATTATCTTCTCAAAATTTTAATTAAATATTTATCCTAAATTTAATTAATTATCATAATAAACCATTATCCATGTATCATAATAAACCATTATGCATGCTGCCCGTGCTTTGCACGGGATTGATGAGCTTGTTTAATTAATTATCAAAAAAAATACTATAAACTTAAATATGTCAATTTAAAATTTAAAAATATCTTAAATTAATTCTTAAAAATCAATACTGATCTTTATATTTTGAAAGAGCATGAGTAGAGAAATGTACATCTATGCGCTTGATACTTCCTGTATCTTCTCATTTACAACACTTACAAATAAAATTTTCATAAATAACTCTATATTATTAATATTTGGTTTAATAATAACTACTTGATAATAAAATTATAATATTAATTTGAGAATATTATGTCTTTTATGGAACGGATGAAGTAATATATACTAGAAATCTTGAAGTGAATTGAGCTTGTCAAAAATTTAGTATGGACAAAGTTCAAAGATAGTTTATAACTCCATCATAAAAAAAATATATTTTAAACTCTTTAGATTAATATATATATTTTTTACACAATGTAAAGTTTGCTTACATTTATCCTCTTTAGATCGGATCAAATGTGATAGTCTACTAGTAGAGACCTCTCATTTATACACTTTGTGTGTACAAAATCATAGATTCGAGTATACCATCATCTATCAAAAGTCTGAAAAATTCAAAGTTAACCGAGGCCTTATTGAAGAAAAAAGTAAGTTTTCATTTGGGTTATATTTGTTTGGAGAGACTACACTCGGCATAGGACTATTTAATCCATTGTCCCTTATTTGTTTTAAAAATTAGACAGGGAATATTTAATCCTAAGATAAAAAAATAACTTAAGATGTGATATTATTTAATATCTACCTCAACCAAGTATTATAATTTCACCGCTTAGGATTAATCATATTTGGACAAAAATAGCCCTAAACTTTTTAGTGTACGCGTCTCGCCTGTCCTACTTCTTATCAAACTAAGCTAGTACATTTCTATTAGGTGGCACCTATCTTGTTTGCGGAGTAAACATCTACACGGCCCATCTCATTTCAGGATTTCAAGATTATGCATCAGTGCACCATTGAGAAGGTGACACGTATTGAAAGTGCGTACTTGGAAAAATTTCTCCTATTTTTTTTTTTTTTGCAATAATATAATAAAATCACAAATTATTTCATTGCATTACATCTATTAAATTTGTACAACCACAATTTCTTTTATTTTTATCGGTCAATTTGTGAAATTATATTTTTCAATTTTTTATTGTGTCCAAGCACCATGTATAGATTTTAAAAAGATAACCAAAAGCATATAATTTCTTTATCAGATATATAAAGATGATGACAGTTAGGATATGATTTTTAATGAGTCTAAAATATTTAGTGGGTTCTCACCTATAAATAATATGCAACACAAATGAGAAGGAATGCGGAACGTACGACAATTAAAAGTTGTGGTGGAGGCCACAAGGAAGTCTTTTCATTCTTTTAAGCTTTTCATTTCCTTAGGACAAAGTGGAAAATCAAAAGACTTGCCTTTGTTATAAAAGGAGGAAGCCAGCAGCCAAAGGGGGAGAGATCCGAGAGGATACAAAGAGTAAGCATAATACTTTCATCAGAGAGAAGAAACATCTGAAAGCAAAAGAGCAAATAGAGAGGAATAAGGATGTGGAGAGAAAATAAATACGGAGTTTATTTATCAATTTAGAGAGCTTGTATTATATATATTATTTTCATAGTGGATTTCTGAGATCTCTCCCCGTGATTTTTTCCCAATTAGGTTTCCACGTAAAATCCTCATGTTATTATTTTATTTCCACGTGTCATTATTTTATTTCACACACTAAAACAAATGTATATCCTCCATCGTTAAACGTCTTTTCGGCTCGTTATTTGGTGATTTGGCGAGCGGTCAGAATTTGGCGTTAACATTGGCGCTAGAAGAAGGGCGGCAAGAAAAATATATTAGTAGAATACTTCCATCGGAGAGAAAAAACATCAGAAAGCAGAAAGCAAATAGGGAAGAATAAGGATGTAGAGAGAATGAATTATTTCAAAGTTGAGAGCTTGTACCTTCCTTATTATTTTCATAGTGAATTTCTGTGATCTATCCCGTGATTTTTTCTCAATTGGGTTTTCACGTAAAATTCTTGTGTTATTATTTTATTTTCATATACACATACTGGCACACACTAAAACAATTGCATAACCTCCATTGTTAAACGTCTTTTCGGCTCGTTATTTGGTGATTTGACAAGCGGTCAGAATTTGGCTTTAACATTGGCGCTAGAAGGAGGACGGTTTTAGTGTTGAATCGAAATCACCCTATTGATTAAACAATTATGAGAGGTAGCAACTTATGGTTCCAATTTTTTGTGGACTTATTTTCGGCAGACTCACATCCAAAAGCTAAGTCTCAATCTCTGTCTATGTTTCAAATAAATATAATAATATGTACTGATATGTGGTATATATGGCAAAGCCCAATCTATGCATGATTGTATGATATACTAATAAATGTTGTGAATACTCGTGATTGCTAGGTTAATGTCACTGGCGGAACTTAAACAGTCCACTTCAGATAACAAACTCTAATAGTAATGCCCTATACTCTAATTCGGACTTCGACTATCGCTCATGCGAACTTATTATTTATATTCGAAGCTAATCCAGGACATATCATTCGGACGGCTCTAGACAAATGAGGAGCAGGCTAAAGAGTCGCTTCCTGATCTGCAACAGGCACAAAAACCGCTAGCAGGACAGATCCACAACATGCACAAAAGCCGTTTGTAGGATAGGAGCAGGCCGAAGAGTCGCTCTCCAATTCGCAGTAGGTACAAAAGCCGCCCGTTAGACAGATCCGCAGCAGGCACAAAAGTCGCTAGCAGGATAGAAGTAGGCACAAAAGTCGCTCACAGGCGTCAGAGCCGCTCTAGTGATAGTTCGTTTGGAAAGATAAAAAGTAAAGGAACTTGCATCAGCCATTGAGGCGCTAACAGACATGAACCATCTCTCAGGACAATCAAGGCACCCATCGGGACAGTCAAGTATCTCCCGGGACGATCAAAACACCATCCGAGACGGTCAAGCACCCTTCAGGACAATCAAAACGTTATCCCGAACGGACAACGTTCTTCGGGACAAACTATTTATATTTGACGATGATACAATTGGTTATCTATCAACGCAGAACTGTTGACACTATAATCGGGGAATGAAACAAAGGAGGTTCGAGGTTGGTGATTTGGATCTTCGGGAATGATCGTGCCTATCAAGGAAATGAGACAAAACTTAACAAAACAATTCATATTATAGAGGAAACTAAGCGAATAAAACAAATGCTTATAACAATGTCATATTTTGTACTCTCTTATTTTAAGTTGTTTACAATAAGAGAGTGGGGGCCAATGTTAGGATATAATTTTTAATGGGTCTAAAATATTTAGTGGGTCCTCACCTATGAATATATGCAACACAAATGAGAAGGAATGCGGAAGGCATGGACAACCAAAAGTTGTGGTGGAGGCCACAAGGAAGTCTTTTCATTCTTTCAAGACTTTTCATTTCCTTAGGACAAAGTGGGAAATCAAAAGACTTGCCTTTGTTATAAAAGGAGGAAGGCAGCAGCCAAAGAGGGAAAGATCCGAGAGGATACAAGGAGTAAGCATAATACTTTCATCAGAGAGAAGAAACATTTGAAAGCAAAAGAGCAAATAGAAAGGAATAAGGATGTGGAGAGAAAATAAATACGGAGTTTATTTATCAGTTTAGAGAGCTTGTATACATATTATTTTCATAGTAGATTTCTGATATCTCTCCCCGTGATTTTTTTTCTAATTGGGTTTCCACGTAAAATCCTCGTGTTATTATTTTATTTTCACGTGTCATTATTTTATTCCACACACTAAAATAAATGCATATCCTCCACCGTTAAACATCTTTTCGTCTCGTTATTTGGTGATTTGGCGGTCGAGGCTTGGTCAGAATTTGACGTTAACAATGACAATAGTTATTTGAGAATAACTTTGTAACGGTTATAGAGATATAATAGTCGATTATAAGATTATGTTAATCCCTTCTAAACAAACATGTGATAAAAGATTAAATACTCTTAGAATTAATAGTTTTTAAATTAGTTCATGAAAATATATTTTTGAGATTATAATCTTTGCAAACAAACACGATCTTAATTTCTGATTAGATTCCCCTTAGGCCGTTAGGATGAAATTTATCCCTAAAATTAAACTTAAAAAAAAAGAAAAAAAAGAAACCTCTATAGATCGGACCATGTTATTTGTGATAGTAATATCTACGTATAATTGTTTTTATATTAAAATTCATCACAACATACTGATATATATGTGTGTGTATAAAAGGTGTGCTTAACAAATTTTAACAAGCATAAATAAACTTTTTCGCTTCACAAAAAGATTCGTATTTATTTTATTCCTAATCAATTTGTAAACTTTTAAATTTTAAATTGATGTGAACAGTTTTGACTTACTTTAATACAATCGCTAATATTGTAAACTACTAAAAAAGCAGTACAAATAAAATATTATTAATTTTAAAATTTTAGAAAGTTTTTATCATAATTTGGGATGAAAATGAAATCATAGGTTACTCATTCCTAAAATTTCTGCGTAATTTATTCTTGACGGAGGTAAAGCGTGTGCATTCATATGAGCGTGTACTGGGTCGTCCAAATGCCTGAATGTTGGACCAAAACTATGTTGGGCAAGTGTCATTTTCTAAGACCAAGTTTAGTCTTGTTTAAAAGTCTATGCCCAAACTTGAGACTTATTATGCCTATATGTGGCTCACCAATAGTGCTGTAACAGCGCAAATTTGGTTAGAGGGCCCTTTCCCATACTCGTTTCGTCTCGTCAAAGAGTATATTTCTCCCAAACCTGACCCATCCATGAGAACAATTATTTTATGCCCCTTCCCATCTCGTTTTCCTGATTTTTTTTAAAAAAAATTAATTTTTTTAATATTATTTTTGTATAACTATTTTTATTTCAAAGTCAAATAATATGCCATGTTTCAATTACTAACAACACTTGCATTGCAAATGTTATGAATTTTTATTTAAATAACTTAAATACTTACACTGTTACACAATTATATATATATAATTAGGTCGGGGGAGACTGGGAGAGTATGTTTCATACCCAAACCTAACCCATTACACCATGTTTGTAAGTTTTTTTTTTTTTTTTTTGGAGAGAAAGAGAAGTGATTTGAAGATAAAATTAGTTTCATTTTTAGTTCAAAACTTTCCTCCCAAAAGTAGGAGGATTTAGAGGGATCAAAAAGGATGAGAAAGTTAAATATTTTACATTACTAAAAATAACCTTTTAAAATAAATAATATAACAATCTTCTTCTTAATTATTATAACTCCCAATTTTTAAAAACATAAATTTTCTCTTTCCTTTTCCTTTTGATGACTTGGTCCCCCAACCCAAATTTCCACGGCAGCCCTCTCTATCTATCTATCTATCTATCTATCTATCTATCTATCTATCAGGCTGGGAATGCTAATTATATCCCATCCAATATGAAGACACGTCTGTTATTCTAGGATAAACTAATTTGCATAAATTCAGTTTTCTTTAGAACCAATTAGCAGCTAGCAATCTCATTGGTGCATGAAATAATCAAAGAGAGGAAGATAGGTCTTACATGAAGGCAAGAGTCTTTAATAACTGTAATAATATATCTTGTTAATAACATTTTATTTACTGTATTTGAAGGTTTAATAATTAAATAAGTTATCATCTTTTGCAGGATGGAGGAAGTATAAAATTATTATCGATTTTTTTAAAATTAATTTAAGATATTTTAAAATATATACGTTAAAAATCTTATAATTAATAGAATATTCATCATTATAATAAATAAAATCAAATGAATCTATACCAATTTAAAAATATTTAAGTTGACTTTAAAAATTTTAACAATAATATGGGGGTAGACTTATTCAGAGTTTTATTATGTTTGTTATATTACAACAAATAGCTGGAATTTTTCAAAAGAAAATCTATGTGAGGTTAAGGGAGATTTTGAAAAAAAAAAAATCGACTTATGTCAATGTGTTTTGAAAATTTGATTTAAAGATTGGCCAATTAAACAGAGTCATTGGTTGATAAAAATTTACATGGATGTACTAACTCATCTGGATTTTAATTTTTTATAAATAAGATGACACATATGTGACTCTGTAAAATTGGTCTGCAACTGAAATTCAAAGAGTTTGAGGGCTTGCTTAAGCGAGGGGAATGTGTAAGGTATTCTCCGACTTTCGTGAAACGCGGTTACCACTTTTCTAATATTGTTTGTAAAGTTTAAATAAGGTTGCTTTAAAAGAAGTGTGAAAGTGTGAACAAAGTGTCTTGTGCCTAGGTGGGTCGTGTCGAAAGGGAACATCTAGACTATGTTTGTTTGTAAGGATTACACTTAGGATATGACTATTAATTTCAAGTGTCTTGTTTGTTTTTAAATTTATACTTAGGATTATTAATCCAGGGATTATAAAATGACTTAATACGAGGACTATTTAATACCATGTTCAACTAGGTATTATAATCCCCACCATTTGAGACTAAAAATTTCTAGACAAAATTAACCTTAATCTTTTTTTTCCCAATTGAATCTTCGTCAACATCATAATTTGTATCATTCTGAAGTCTCCGATCCGGGTTTTTATGGTTTGTGGAATCAATTATACTAATTCCTCCCTACAGGGATTTCAAGATTTGATTTTTTCCAATCTTTTTCGTGTTTCTTTCTCAAAAATCGATCATTTTTACCAATTCTCCCCCTTCCCCTCTAGGCCTTTCCTAATTTATATGATTTTTTTGGTTGTTTTGGCTTTTGAATTTTTCTGACTTTTTTCATTTTTCTAATTTTTATTTCAATTAATTAATTGATTAATTAATTTCCCCCCTTCCTTTTTCCCTTCCTAATTTATATGATTTTTCCCTCTATTTCAATCTTAATAAAATAATAGTTATATATAATTACTTTTTCTAATTTAAAATTATAAATACATTTTTAAAAAAGTTAATATATATTTACATTATAACATTGATTCAATAAATCTTATGTAATTAGTTATGCCATAAATTATCATTAAAATATTCAATGACATGTCATTTGATACTCATTTCTTTATTTTTAAACTTCATTTTGAATTTTTTTTATAACTTTTCAATTATATATTGTCATTAATATTAAATTAACTTATAATATAAATAATGACATATTAAAAATTTTAAATTATTTTATAATTTAAAAATTAAAATGTATATCCAATTTTAAAATAAATTTAAAAAGTATACGTAACCTAATTTTTGGAATAAACGGAGTGTTATAAATGTTCTATGTCAATACTAGGGTCAATTTGATTGGCTTTACCAAAAATCAGTGACCGTTTTCTGCTTTATGATAATTTATTTGTTAATTTATGTGCTAATTTATGATAATTTGATTCTCAAATATTTTACATTGGAAGAGCATGGTGAAACACTATGAACTCACTAACTTATTTCAGCAGTATTTAAAAGTTTATAATTAATTGTTCATTATTTTTTTATGTATAAACAAGTTTAAATTATAGTTTAAAATATATTATTATTGGTAAGGGTATAATAGTCCAACCGATATTTTTTTATCCAATCTTTTAATTAATCTTGGAAAAAACAAACATAACATGAGATTATTTTAAGTTATTCCATAAAAAACAAATATGTGTCTAGGACTATTTAATCCTAGGATTAATAGTCTTGAGATTATAATCTCATGGATTATAATTCCGGGATTATAATCATTGCAAACAAACATGACCCTAGGGTATCGTTTCCTAGAGTCATTTTGAGTCGTAAAATCAAGAAAATCTAGGATATCGTCTCCTAGGCAATCTAAGTCATGGTAAAAGGAAAATCTAGGTTATCGTCTTCTAAACCGCTTAATTAAGTCACGGTAAAAGAAAAATCTAGGATATCGTCTCTTAGAGTCATCATGCAAAAAAAACGTCTAAGATATCGTCTCCTAAACCGTCTAAGTCATGGAACCGTCTAAGATATGGATTTTGATTTGAAAGTCTTTTGAAAACTTTAATTTTTGTGAATGTCTTTTGAAAGTTATTTTTGTTGAAAAGATGTCTTTTAGGGTTTTGTAATATTTTTGGAAAATGAATTTTATGGAAATGTTCTTTTTTAGTTTAGAAAATATTTTATTATATAATAAAGTAGTGATGAAAAATTAGGGTTTTAATAAGGAAAATAGTTTTTTAATCTCTTTATCAAGTAGAAAATGCAGCTCAAATTACTTCCAATTTTAACCAAAAATTTATTCTAATAACTTAATTTGATTCAATTTTAAAAGATCTTTTGATTTTTTTGTTTAAAAACCATTTTTCATATGACAAAAATAAAAACAAGTATGAAAATAGGGTTGGAGCTACCCACGAGCATGTAAGCCATCAAAGTAACTCCAAACACCTTCAAACAATAAAAATCCACTATAAAGGGGTCTTAAACCCAATCTTTGGGTATGAAAGCCATCTAAATCTTTTTAAGGCCTAATCACAATTACAAGCATCAAATCTCAAGAGTACAACCATTTTCTAAGTCTATTATGAAAGTATCCTTTAATTTCCATTAAACATAAAGTTTAAATGCCTTGAATTCATTCCTAGTATCACATAGTTTCTATTCCAAGCCCAAAAAATGTTAAGGTATATAAATGAAATTTAGAGTTTAGGAAAGGGGATCCATAAATCCTAAATCCATAAATTCAACAAAATACCAACAAAATCACAAATATAAAACTAAATACATCATGAAATCTAAGTACATCAATAAAATACTAATTACATTATGAAAATCTAACTTACACCAATAATATCTAACAATGGAATTTAAGATTTAGGGATTGAGACCCATAAACCCCCTAAACTCCATAGATCTACCAAAATAACACTAACCCATAATAACAATAATCCAATTATAAACCAAAGAAACACCAAAAGGATTTTCTAAGATATTTAGGAGGAATTTTTATTTATGAGAAAATCCTTCCAAAACAACCCATATTCTAAAATAGGGTCCAAACACCACTAATAATAAACTACGATGCTTAGAGAGCCTCAAAATGAAGTAATTATCACCAAGTAATCAAGTCCAAGCAACAATAAACCAAAATAAAGGAAAGGAAGAAAAAGATGTGTGAAAATGGACCTGAAGAGTGATACATCTTTAAGCTTTTATGATATTTTCCTCCTCTTCAAGCTTCTAAGGGAATCCTTGAATATACTTGAGTGATTTGGTAAAGAAAATAATGAATCTAGGGTTCTAAATCTCATTTAGGAAGTTTTTCTGTCTATTGTTGGGTTTCTCTCTCTATTTCTTCATTTTTCTTTTCTTTTATTTATTTATTTATTTATTTTTATCTCTTTTTACTTCTCTTCCTCGCCAAAAAAATGAAGAAAATGGCTTAATATAGCCCAAACAGGCCAGGCACCAACATGGGGCCCACTTGTTCCACTTTCGTCTCGTGCACTAAAATGGCCATATTTTACAATTCGGGAAGAATTAGGAGACATGTCACCCCAATCCAAAATCTCTTTCCGATACCTTCAAAATTGTATCAAAGTTGACTTCATTCGAATCTGCTATGAGGGAGAGAAGTGGGAAAAACCATCTCCTTGCTAACATATGTGATGCCTTGATCCTCCTTTTTGTATTTTGGTATCCCACAACATGTGTGCTCTTTAAGTAATTCTCCTAAACTTTGTATACCATCTCTTGACATCCCTAACTTTATTGTGCATTTACATTGTTGCCCTCCTATTAGAGAAAACTAAGAACACGTGTGATTATATATATATATTGTTATTGAAAATATATATTTGCAACTTACAAATTAATAATAATTGAACTTATATATATATATATATACTAATTAATATATATATAAACTTATCTGATATACCGAACTTGTAAAATATGAATATGTCAAGGCTAGTATTGAATACTATGTCCTTAAGACAATTATGCCCTCCTTATTGGTGCTTCGAGTTAGCGGCACTTGTCTCCCAGGATACAATGACAACTTGTGTTATAGCAGCACTACAAATAACACAATCAGCGAACCAAAGAATGCTCTGACTCTCTCTTTCTCTCTAAAACTCTAAATGAATTATGACTCTATAATGCTTAATTGGTTGTAAAACTGAATGAATGAAATGGTCGCCCCTCCTACTCTATTTATAGGAAGGATTCGTAACCCATCTGATGGGACACGACCATTTGAAATGGTCCGAAATGCATCTGTTCGGCCATGGCAGAATGGGCATGTCTGTTCGGACAAGAAAGGGGTCAAAGATGTCCGTTTGATCAGATAGCCCGCTGTTCGTCCCAAAACGACACAGTTTTGATAATAAATAATATTTATCAAAACGACACAGTTTTGTTTTGATAATAAAACTAAAATAAAATAAACAAAATTCAAATAAATTTTGTCCAAAAAATATATACAAGGACCCAGACCCACGAGCCCGGCCGACCGGTCGGTCGGCGGCGGCGCACGCGTGTGGGTTCAAACCAAGCCTTGGCTAGGTCCTCTCCCTTCCACAAAAGTGGGGTGCCCCTTGGGGCTCAAACCCAAGAGCAACTTTCTTGTATATAAACCAATTAATATTTTAGTTCTTAACCGATGTGGGACTTTCCTTCCCACAAATATTTATTATCATTTCCAAGGGTGATCTTTAGGAGTTAATTTCTCATTCATTACTCCATGGATTTGAGCTTCCAAATACTTAATTTAATCTACTCATGGAGTAGAACACATTGATATATGGATTTCATTAATTATTTAATGAAATCCATAATTACTTTTGGCTCAAAATCCTAACATATATATATATATATATATATATATATATATATGTGTGTGTGTGTGTGCGCGCGCGCGCGCAACTAGCAAAGCATAAAAAAGACTGAGCAAAATAAATCCAGTAACTAGACATTGTGAAATCATACTATTACATTTATATATAAGGGTAATATAGTAATAATATAGTTTAAAAATAAAAATTATTTTCCTTCCCTACTTCTAAACTCACAAACAAAGGAAAATATAATTAAAATTCAATCCCTTTTTATTTCTTTCTAAAACTCACAAACATGACAGAAAAATTATAATCCCTTCCATCTCTTCCCATCCATTTGCTTCCTATATTTTCCCTTCCCATCCCATTCCTTCTTTTCCCCTCCTATACTTTTTCGTTTCATTCCATCCCTCCAATTAAACTCACAAACGCAACATTAGAGTTTAAAATTTTGGATCTCATTAAAGTTGGGATCGGACAGGTCCGTCAAAGTTTGAGAAAATTTCTAGGTCTACTCACTAACAATGCTTTATTATCAATAGAATCAACATAATTCATAATATTTGCAAGAGAAAATATTCTTTTTTATAAAACCGTGCACTCTCATAAGTTTCAATGTTTTTAAAAACTTAAATAGTTTTAAACCAATAAAAAAGCCCACCAATATGAAAATTATAAAGGACCCCAAAACCTGATCAATCTCAATTATTTCCATACACCAAAACCAAATCAATTTCTTCTTTTATCTATTTCTCTATCTCGTGATCAGAATGTGATTTTCTTATTTTTCTGTAAGCTTCATCATTCTTGACCATAGAGATTTTATAATAATTTGTTTAACTATCTCCCCCTTTTTCGTTTTTCATCTACTCCTTGGATTGGCAAGTACGTAGTGGATATGACTAGACTGAACTTTGGGAAGTTGTATTCAATTATCTCACTCTAATTATGAAGCATTTTCTGGACTTGGTCGATGCCACATTAATGTTGTGTTCTTTACCAAGCCCGACATATTTTTTAAAAAGAACTCAAAGAAACTACAACTAGCTCCTACTTCATAAATAAATAAAGCCTTCAACTATATCGTTCTACCGTCTCAAGATTTTATTTTTATCGGCAAAAAAATATTTTTTTATTAAAATCTAAAAACAAATTGAAAAAAGATTTGGATAAGGTTGCAAAGAGTTACATTACAATAAGAGAACAGAAAAATCTAACAAATCGTAAATATCATGTAAGTATATATGCACAAAAGGCTTAGGTTTGTTAGTTGGCCTTGGTTCGGTCTAGACCTGGCCTAGTTAAGGCTTGGACCGATCAGACTCGGCTTGGAAGGTTGGGAAAAGGCCATTGTCTAAAATAAAAAGTCTGACTTCGCTAAAAGCCTGGCCTGATTCGGTGTCTTAGACCTGACCTGGTCCGTGATATAAGTAATTTAAGTGTGAGTGGACTGGGTTGGGGTGACATAGGCTTTAAGTAATTTTTTTTTGATCCAATAGATCTCAGCCTCTGCTGCGCTGCGCTGGGCTTGGGCATGTCGTATATCATCATGTAAATTAGCACATGCACATTTCTTACTATTCTGTCATTGAAAGTGTTTTTTTTTCACTTGCAACACACACTGGGTATTGTATTTCCCATCAAAACTACACTGAATCAAATTATTATTACTCTTTTTGTTCTATAATAAGCCTCATTTACTATGTTTTTTGTTTTAATTTATTTATTTAGATGGTAATATGAAATAACACAATGTCACCAAATTTACCATCAAAATTATGTTATTATGACATTTTTCCTAAACTAAATACTCAATCATTTTAAAGGTAAGTATGAAACAAAAATATTTAAATTTGTAAAAACACTATTATCGTGCAACAAAAATATTATATTTCATAAATTTCAAATTATAAGATTATTATTGACTTTTGAAAGTCCAAATAAGGTATTTTCAAACTTAAAATTAAAATAATTTATTAAAAATTATGAAACAATAAATCTTACAATGAATCGAACTTTTTAGATAGTTTACAATATTCATCATTGTATCGACTAAAATTAAAAGAAAACATGTCTATTTTAAATTTAAAAATATCTTAAATTGACCTCAAAAAGTTAATAATAATCTTATATTTTGGAACAAAAAGAGTATATCTTTTCAACTCTACAAATATCACAAAATACCAATGTAATGATTATAACTTCAACTGTGGTAGATAATATTTGGGAGATGACCGAAAAATAGTGAAAAGTCACTTAGATTAGTCTAGCTCTAGCATCATATGCCTTCATCTATAGGTAATGTGGTACATTATCTCAAAGAAACAAAATGTTAAACTAACACTTTTTCTCACTCATGTGGCTCTGTCCGTAAGAGAATCATATGTAGTAATACAATAGTTTTAACTAATACATCAATAAAATTTAAAATTTTAATTTTTATTCTTGATTTCATTTAAAGTTTTACTTTTTATTCTTGACTTCTTATAAATACATTGAATTAATATACATCTTTATTAAAATTTTCACTTTTACAAAATTTAATTAGTTTATATTTTTAATCTTTAATATTTAACATTAAAAGTAAAAAAAAAAAATAGGTTGGACTGACTTGGCCTGGCTTGCAGGCCACATCACTCCACACTTTTAGGCGTCAAGCCTGGTCTAGCAAGTCTAAAGTCAAGGCCTAGCCTGATCAACGGCCAAGGCCTGACAAACTCAGATAGGACCAAACCAAACCGTCTTATTGTGCATGCCTACATGGGAGAAAACCAATATATCAAAACAAGCACCAATTATCATACCCTAAATCTTACTACTCTTGCATATGGAAACTAAATTTGTCCCCACATAAACTTATGAGTTATTGCACCTAAAAACACTCCATCATACTAAGTTTTCTAATATTTTCCCATATGATAGACTAAAAATTCATATATTTTATTATTCTTAATTTTGTTCTTTTATTATATTAGTTTATTTAATTAATATATTTTATTTTATTTTGTAAGATTTAATATTTTGTTGTAATAAAGTTAAAATCTTGGTGATCAAGCAATATTTACTCCAATTCATGGAAGGAAATATCCAAAAAGATTTCTACAAGGAAAATGAAGGAGGTAAAACAATCTTGATGTGCAAGTCAAATCTAATTAAAAAAAAAGTCTATCTAGAAGATCTCTTTGAGAAGTTGATTGCCATTAGAAAGTTGAAACCTACATGAAAATTAATTAATGCCTATAAATAGAGGAGTACCAAGAGGGATTAGAGATTAGATTATTAGGTATTTTTTATGTATTAGTGTTAGTTTATATGTTTTGTTTTAATGATGACAATATATTTTGTATGAAAATATTTTGTGTTTTTCAGGTTTGGACTTTGGGCTAATCTTATATGGCTGCTAAATGAGTCTGGATTTCAAGAAGCCCATCGTGAAGAAAGAGTCCATAGAGACACTACTGGATTAGGTCTCTAAGAAATCACTTAGAAAATTATGTAAGAATTTATAGCATAAGTTTTTAATTGAAAGACAATTTTTATTTTGCTGGAAAAGTCTTTTAAAAAGGTTCATGAGCTTAAAATTATAATACGTTGGAAATTTATATCAAATTGGAATCTAAATCAATTGAGAATATTTTCAGCTATGACTTCTAAAGATTTAACAAAATCAATATCTTCATAAAAAGTTGGCTAGGCTGATTTTGTGTGATTAAATCATTCTTATCAGTTGAGATCTTATCCCTAATTTCAAGTTGTTTGTTTTCAAAATTCAAAATCCTTCCTTATAAGTTTGAAATTAATTTTAGTTGGGATTGCTAATTTTCAGTAATCTGTTTTTCCTTTCTAACGTATTTATCTTTGTGCCGTTGGACTTTATCTATATATATTCCTCACGACTAAAGCTTCAGAGGAGGGAACGAATCAAGAAAAACCACAGTGCTTTCACAGAAAAGTTTCTAACAAATTGTTCTTGCCTTGTTCTTAAATTCTTATTGCTGAAAATTCATAGTTATATCTTGTAATTATATTCGTTCTTGTTAAAACTTGTATACAAGCCTAGATTGGTTTGTGTTTGATCCAGTGGTGAATAGGTCTGTACAAAGGAAACTCTAAGGTTGCAAGGTGTAAACAGTTGCAGTGGTGCAAACAGTTGTAGTTGTGCAAACGAGGCAGTAGTGTCTAACAATGTTTAGAGCTTATTTGTACAGGGCATGGTGCAAACAGTTGCAGTGGTGCAAACAGTTGTAGTTGTGCAAAGGGGGCAATGGTGTCTAACAATGTTCAGAGCTTATTTGTACATGGAGTCTTGTAATTAATTGAATAATTTATTAATAAAAGAGTCTCCAATACCAGTTGGTATTAGACGTGTATTAGGCCACTAGAATAAAGGTTAGGGGCCGAACTACGTAAAAATTCTTAGTGTGTTTGTGGTTTGCTGATTATCTTGTTTATCTTGGTTAATTCTGCATTAGAACACTATCCATATATACATCTGCATACTCTGCACTGTTAAATCCGAAGTAATATAAAGAAGATCCTGCTTAATAGTTTAACACAGACATAAAAATAGACAGGCCCTACAGTTTAATACAGACACTAAAGCAGACAAGTCTTACTTGTCTGGATTACTTCTGCAACAGAAAAAAATTAAATTTGTCATTGTTAATCAATTCAATCACACCTATTCAACCCCCCTTTAGGTGTGCATACATGGAATTTCAATTAGGTTAGGTTATGAGTAGAAATAGGATTAAATTACTTCTTTATTGTACACTTGTTGGAGGATCGTTAATAAAAAGAGTTTTCTTATTTTATTTTTAATCTTTTTTTTTCTTCTTCCTAATCTTAGTTGTTTTGTTTATTTTAATGTCTAGCTAATTTCTTTAATCTAGGATGAAGATGAAATTAAATAATTATTCATGATAATATTTTCTATCTCTTTTATTATTTATGCTTTTATGTTTAATTGATTTCGACTTCATGTTTCGTTATTGAAATACCTTCGTTTTATATTTCTTATGTGATTTTAAATTAATTAAGAGGTTTTGATAGGTTATTATTAAGATATGAGTTTTTCATAATCCATACTTGCTCGAAGAAGTTTTGATAGGTTATAGTTAGTCCTTAAATTTTCATAGTCTATGTGTTAGAGTCTGCATAATAAATTTGATGATGATGTGATTAATGTATATTTGTTCTGGTAGCTTTTGTAAAGTCCTTAATGATATTGTGATGTACAAGGACTTATAATAGAAAGATCAAACTTGTTAGGTTGATTTTATGAGTTGAATTGATATATAGATAATAGGATAAAAAAAATCGTATAGTATTGTTAAACAATCGTAAAACTACTCTTCCAGTTCGAAGTGTTAATGGTAATCGCAGAGTAAGCTATATTTTTTTGTAGAGTATCGTGTTTGATCGCATAGTCTGCCAAGTGAGTAGAGTTAAATCAGAACGCAGAGTTCACTCAGGATCGTATAGTGAAGTTCAGATCGCAGAGTGAACAGAAGATCACAGAGTCTGCCAGTATTTGCAGAGTAAAAGTAAAAAAAAAGTCTCAAGATCGTACAGTAAATATCAGATCGCAGAGTGAATATAAGATCGTATAGTAAAGAGAAGTTCGCAGAGTCTGCTCCTGCATCGCAGAGAACAAATTCGTAAAACAAATCGTAAAGAGCACAATCGTAGAGTGTTTCTCTCTTTGTAGAGTAATCTTTAATAGAGTAGAATGTAGATTTCAAAATATCGAGCTAGATCAAGCATAGACTCTACGTTTCTCATCAAAATTTATGATCAACTAATTACGTAGAGTAAGTCAGGACTGACAGAGGACTGACAACGAGGAGCGTTACAGATTGAAGAACCCAATGCACTCACCAAACATCCTTGGTTAAAATCGAAGATAAGAGCATGTTTATGTCTAATAGCTAGTTTGGTGAAAGGGATAACACCCATGTGGTTGGTG
Organism: Aralia elata; assembly: GCA_034770075.1. Lineage (NCBI taxonomy): Eukaryota > Viridiplantae > Streptophyta > Magnoliopsida > Apiales > Araliaceae > Aralia > Aralia elata. The sequence continues at coordinate 31,866,647 of CM068381.1, read as the reverse complement.
AGGTTGCAGTTTGATGTAACAGGTCAAAGCCGCAAAACAAACTGACACAAAAACTTAAGAAGACAACATCAAGGATCTTGGAGTATCAAAACATTAAATGCTCAACGGGAACTTTGCAACAAGAAGCTCTCAAGAGGGTTTATATAAGAGCATGCAGATTTCAAATCAAATAACGAATTACGAAGTACAAAGCTGAAATTCTGCCAAAGTCAAAAAGAGTTTCACTCTATGAAAGTGAACTACTTGTTCAAGCTGCTAAGTACTAAAGAAGTCAAACTTATTGCAATCTTAGCAGCACCTCACAACAACATTCAATTAATTGTGATTCATTGTCTAAGTGACAATATCCCAAGTCTAAGTGACTTGAAGAGATCTTAGTGATCTGGACTAAGTGTCCCAGTCTTAGTGACTATATCGAGACTTAGTGACTCGAAAGAACCTAAGTGGTTCAATTGTAACAGATCTAAGTGATCATCATCCTTAGTGGATTACCTACTCGCTGAGTAGAAGAGTGGACTAGGAGTTATTCAATCTCCGAACCACTTAAAATTTCTTGTGTCGTTTAATTTCTGCATTTATTTTTTGTCTATTATTTGCCTTATTTGTTTGTGTCTTACAACCACAAGAACTAAATTCAGAGCTATAATTTCTTCATAATCTTTAAGGGGATTTTCAACTAATATTCTGTTGTGCTTAATTAACATTGATTAATTAATTATCTAGTAATATATCCAAATTAAGTAAAAAGTTTTAAAAGATCTATTCAACCCCTCTTCTAGATCTCTTTTGTGCCTCTGGGAAACAACAAGTGGTATCAGAGCAGGTTCTCACGAACGTAAAGCTTAAACACTTTAAGTTGATCTATGACACTAAACAAAACCAGTTCTAAACTTGGTGGTGGAAATAAGCCACCTCTTCTAAATAGAGAAAAGTTTGTTAATTGGAAGTTTTGTATGCAAGCATATATGGACGCAATAGATGATGAGTTGTTTGATGCTGTTATCAATGGTCCATACATCACAACTAAGGTTGCTCCAACAACAGATGATCCTAACAAGGTAGCAGTCACAACAACGAGCCGAGTGGACTGAGAATGAGAAGAAGCTAGTCCAGCTAGATAAAAGGGCCAAGAATATCTTGTTCATGGCTCCAGAAGATGAGTTTTTTTTGAGAATGTCGTCAATTGCACTACCACAAAAGAAGTCCGGGAGGCCCTATTGGTGATGCATGAGGGCACTAAAGAAGTCAGAGAGAACAAGCAGTCTCTCTTGACATAGTAGTATGAGATGTTCACTAATGTACTTGGAGAAAACATCACAATAACATATGAAAGATTCAACGTACTCCTCAATAATCTTAGAGCTAATGGAAACGTCTATCCATATAAGGACCTTAACTTAAAGTTCATAAGGGCTCTACCAAGCAAGTGGGATGCTAAGACCACTGCCATTCGCGAGTCGAGGAACTTGCATAAGATGATTGTACAAAAGCTCTACAGTAATCTTCTTACCTATGAGCTTGAGCTTAACCAATGGGCAGACACAATCTCTAAAGGAAAGAAAAAAGAAAAAAAGAGTTGCGCTCAAGGCTTCAAAAGCAACCTCCAAAGCCCTAACAGAAGCTGTTTCAGAAAATTATGATGATGAAGATATTGCATTGCTTGCAAGAAGGCTGAGGAAGTTTATGAGGAATAGCAATAGCAAAAGACCTAGGAAGAACTTCAATAAGAAAGGCAACAGTAGCAGAGACCAGGAGAAAGATTTATGCTACAACTGCAAGAAGCCTAGTCATTACATCGCAGAGTGCACCAAGCCTCTGCAAGAGGAGTTAAAGAACGATAAGAAGAAGCTCTATTCAAAGAAGGAGTACAAGGGCTACAAGAAGCATCATAAAAAGGAAAAAGGGCTCGTAGCTGAAGGGTCGTGGAGCGACTCAAAAAATAATACTAGCACAGAGTCCATCGATGATGAAGGACCACAAGTGGCCAATCTTTGTTTGATGACCGTAGAAGAATATATCAACAAAACCACTGATAGTCAAGAAATTGACATCAATGAAGTATTTGATTTTAATTCTCCTGATGTTAATATTGATGATCTTAGAGTTGCACTGCATAACATAACATTAGATTTGCATCAGTATATGAAGTGGTTCAGGATTCTATCAAAGGACCATTTTCTTCTTCAAGAGGAGAAAGAGAAAGTATAAGTGGAGTTGGAAACAGCTCTACGAAGCACTGCCTCTTTATCCAAACTTGAAGCTGAGAATGCAAATTTGAGGTAGATAACTGAAGCCCATGCACAGAGAGAGTCTGCTTTAACCTCTAAGATAGAGGAGCTAGAAAAGACAATCTCAATATGAATCGTTCTTTCTCATTTATGGACTCCATAATCACTAGTCAGAGAACTGTCTCTGATCAATCAGGTTTAGGGTTTGGAGATCTATCTTCACTCCCAAGTGTGGAAAACTTAATGGAGACTAATAATAATAATGCATCTTCTTCTCATAGAGGTATTATGTTTGTGAAATCCAAAGAGGTTGCTGAGCCCATTATTCCAAGTTGTTCAATCTCTGCGGACCAAATCATTGTTCCCAAGAACAACAGGTCTCATACTGGTCTGGGTTTTATAAAGTCACAGAATAGACCTAAGTCTCGAATGTACCTCAAAGGGTCGTAGAATTAGGTAAAACTTACTCTATGAACCAACCAGGTACTAAACATAGAGTTGGCCTCTACTCTACGAAACCTCAAAATCGTAGAGCAGTGTGAAAGTAGAGGGAGTTTTAGCCGAGAAAAAAAGGAGGTTATGCATATTCTCCGTACCTGTCCCAAGTGAGAAGATATCCACACACACACACACTCACTCATGCAGTATATTAAATGTTATAACTGTCATAAATATGGGCATATAGCTACATTTTGCTATCATAATGATTATTATTCTGCATATTATCGACCCAAACTTAAGAAGATTTGGGTCCCTAAAGGTACTAACAAGGTAGGACCCAAACAAATTTGGGTACCAAAATAAAGATTGATTTTGCATGCAGGTACCGAGCTCCACTGAATCAATTTGGTATCTTGATAATGGAAGCTTCAGGCATATGACTGGCAACATGACTCTACTGTTTGGTTTCAAAGCTAAAGATGGTCTAGTAGTTGTCTTTGGAGACAACAACTTTGGGAAGACCAGAGGCTATGGTTCGATTGGGAATAGTGCTGTCACATTCAACAAAGTTGCCTATGTTGATGGGTTGAAGCACAATCTTTTGAGCATAAGTCAACTGTGCGATCAAGGTCATCAATTTATCTTCCTTAACAACCAGTGTCAAGTTCGAGACCTGAAAACCAACTCTTTAAAGCTGGCTGGATTGAGAGAAGGCAATGTATATGTGGTCAATCTCTGTAAGTTTAGTTCATCTGCAACTGCTTGCTTCTTCACCAAAGCTTCAGAAGATGTTAGTTGGTTGTGGCATCAGAGATTGTCCCATCTAAACTTCAAGAGTTTGTCAAAACTTATCTCTAAGGATCTAGTAAAAGGTCTGCCCAAGCTTAGCTTCGTTAAAGAAAGACCATGTAAAGCCTGTCAACTTGGAAAACATACTAAAAGCTCATTCAAAAGTATGGTAGTAAATTCAAATGAAAGGCCCCTGCAATTGCTGCATATGGATCTCTTTGGGCCTATTCTAACTGCCAGCATTGGAGGAAAAAGATACTCAGTGGTGGTAGTTAATGACTACACCAGATTCATGTGGGTATTCTTTTTGAGCTTTAAGGATGAGACCAACACTTAACTAATCAAATTCTTCAAGCTGGTTATGAATGAGAAGGGCGAGAAAATCAAGGTGATAAGGAGTGAGCATGGTAGAGAGTTCGATTATTCTGAGGTAGATCAGTTCTGTGAAGACAATGACATTCAACATAATTTCTCAGCTCCAAGGACTCTATAGAAAAATTGAGTAGCTGAAAGGAAGAACAAAACACTGATACAAGCAGGAAGGACACTTCTTGCAGCAGCCCGTCTTCCTGAATACTTTTGGGCAGAAGTAGTCAACACCGCATGTACACTCAGAACAGATCCTTGATTCACTCTACGTATAAGAAAGGCCTTACGAGTTATGGAAAGGAAGAAAGCCAAACATCATTTACTTTTATGTGTTTGGCTGTGCGTGCTACATCCTCAACAACGGGAAGAGGTATCTGGCGAAGTTCCAACCCAAGTTAGACGAAAGAATTTTTCTTGGATACTCTATGGAAAGCAAAGCCTATAGAGTGTTCAACAAAAATACATTGACCGTTGAAGTCACTATCCATATTACCTTCGATGAGACTGATCAAGACGAATCAAGTAAAGCTGCTCAGCTTAGTGAAATCGTAGAGCTGGACCCACGGATCGCAGAGCAGGAGAACCCTCCGATCGCATATGATCAAGTCGTAGAGCCAGACCCAACGATCGTAGTGCCAGACAAGGAGGTTGTAGAGTCTTTAGTCCTGAGATGGAAACTCTACGAATCAATGAAGCTACTGATCTAGAACCAAATCTTAAAGAACTCAGACAAGAAGGACAGATGTTCCATCTGGAAGCAAATGGACAAGAGATCATACTCAAAATCTGATCATTGGCGATCCCAATACTAGTGTCATGACGAGGTCGACCACTCAAAACGAATACTTCTACCTAAGCTTTCTCTCTTAGATGGAGCCTAAGAAGATCGAAGAAGCTAAGGAAGATTCAAGCTAGATTGAAGCTATGCAAGAGGAGTTAAATCAGTTTGAAAGAAGCAAAGTTTGGAGGTTGGTCCCAAGACTAAGAGATCATCCAGTCGTTGGCACCAAGTGGGTTTTCAGGAATAAGATGGATGAAGCTGGTATGATCACAAGGAACAAGGTAAGGCTAGTAGCAAAAGGCTTTTTGTAGGAAGAAGGGATCGACTATGATGAGACCTTTGCACCTGTTGCTAGATTGGAAGCTATCATAATGTTTTTAGCTTATGTAGCCCACATGAAGTTCAAAGTCTTTCAAATGGATGTCAAGAGTGCATTTCTGAACAGAGAACTTCAAGAAGAGGTTTATGTCGAACAACCTCTAGGTTTTGTTGATCCAACTCATTCAAATTATGTTTATAAGTTAGATAAAGCACTTTATGGTTTAAAGCAAGCACCTAGGGCATAGTATGAAACACTCACTACTTTTTTTTATTGAAAATGGATTTACTAAAGGTAGGGTAGACACAAAACTATTCCTTAGGAAGCACAAGAATAAAATTCTATTAGTTCAAATCTATGTAGATGATATTATCTTTGGTTTTACTGACGAAAAATTGTGTGAGAGGTTTGCGAAGTTAATGTAGAGTAAATTTGAGATGAGTATAATAGGCGAGCTGAACTTCTTCCTTGGACTTCAAGTGAAACAGACTGATAAGGGAATCTTCATCAACTAAACAAAGTACATCAAAGATCTACTTAAGAAGTATAACATGGAATCAACCACTCCCATGAAGACTCCTATGGCCTCTGCAACCAAACTTGACAAGGATGAAAATGGTAAAAGTATTGATATTACTCAATACAGAGGTATGATTGGATCTCTCCTATATTTGACTGCTAGTAGGCCATATATCATGTTCTCTACTTATATTTATGCTAAGTTTCAGGCTAACCCTAATGAATCCCATCTAATTGTTGTTAAAAGGATTTTTAGATATCTTAAAGGGCACTCTATATTTGGGACTGTGGTATCCCAAAGAGTCTTCCTTTGATCTAACTAGATATTCAGATACATATTTTACAGGATGCAAGATTGATAGGAAAAGCGCTAGTGGTACATGTTAGATGCTTGGAAACAGACTTGTCTCATTGGGAGCTGTCGTTTTACACTCCAAAATTAATACCTTACTAACACTCTACTAGCACAAAACTTAGTATAATGACAAGCAAGGATCGATCCCACAGAGAAGTGAATTAGTCTTTTACTTATTCTAATATTCCTATTATTTCTATTAATAGGGGGTTTTGAGTTTGATTCACTAAGCTAACAAAAGTAATTAAGAGTGATCAATAAATAAAAAGCTTCAGTTCTTCAGTTCAGTATCACCTTAGTACAATTATGGAAAATTCAAGTTCAACAATATTTATCCTTCAATGAGATTAATAACCCTAGATAACCGCAATCGCTAATTATCCGAAATTCTCCTTATGTGTAAATCAAATGTGACAATCGCCTCAAGAGACCCTAATTATCATATAACCTAGAACTATCAGTCTAGATTTAATATAACAGCAACATGAAGAATTAGAGAATTAGGTTATTCCAAGCAACAATTACACAATCAGGAATTGTTTAACTTGCCTTCTAATAATCTTAATAATATCCAAAAGCTTGTCCACAATCGAATACTATTAATTGCTACCTATGATCAGATATAATATCGTTTGCTTAATAGTATATCTTAATCTAGGAGATGATATTAATCAAATTAATTCAATTGGCCAAATCAAATCAAAAGATTAAATAACATATAATCAGCTAAAACAGATTATCAGAATAAATCTCATGCAAGAAGGAATAAATAAATAAAACCTGATTAAACCATTAATTATGAATAAGGTTCAACATCCCTTAGAACTGAAAGTAAGAGTTTAGCCTGACATACCTTCAATCTCCTCCAAATTAGGGTTACAATTGTAGTTGCCAAGATCCCCCTAATAATAATAATTAAAAACATCTATTTATAGTCCTAAGATAATATCCTAAGTCTCTAAGAATTAAGAATCCAATTTAGAATAGAAATCCTCAAAAATTACAAAAAGTCAAAGCTGGTCAAACTTGGTCAACTCCGCCTTTCTCGCCGGGGCGAGGATTTTTGTACTGAGTTTCTCGTCGGGGCGAGAAACTCCAGAGAGGTCTGGGCCGGGGCGAGCTCTGGATCGGCTGGGGCGAAAACGGGCAGAGGCTTTCTCGCCGAGGCGAGAAGTCCTAGTACAAAGTTCTCGCTGGGGCGAGAACCTCAGATTTTCTAACTTTTCAATTTTTTCTCGTTTTAGCTCCGATTTTCCATCTTTTTCCACTTTTGACTCTGAATTCTCCTGAAATCAATAAACAACCTAATAAGTGCATATACACAATAAAACATGCAATAAACTAAATATAAAGGAATGAAAATAAATGAATATTATGCGCTTATCAAATTCCCCCACACTTAGTCTTTACACGTCCTCGTGTAAACTAAAACAAAAGTCATATTAAAATCATTTGAATTCTATTCAATCAAACTCTCAAAGGTTTAAATTCAATTCACATCCATGAATACCAACACTAATCAACAGAATATTTGTTCAATACTTCATCAATCAACTAATAACAATAACCTCATCATTCCCCACTGAACATCTATAAATCAAATTGAAACCACATAAGCATCTCCTATGATTAACGAAGATACTCAACTCAATTTGTATAGAACAACAACCGTGTACACTGACTCAAAACCAGAACATGTTTTTTTTCCTGCCATTCATTTTTCTCATTCAGGTGAATGCATTTTATGCTCCATTTCACCTTCCTCATTCTTTTCTTAAGCGAGTGCATTTTATGCTCCATCTCACTTTTCTTCTCACCAACGAGTGCGTTTTACGCTCCATCTCGCTGCACGTGTTTATGGGTGAGTGCGTTTTACGCTCCATCTCAACCCACCACATGTCTTTCTTTTGAGACAAAATATTTTTTTTCAGTTTTTTTTCAAATTCCCAATTTTGTCTTCACATGGTCCTGAAACAAGATAAGCAGTTAAACAGTTCTAAATCATGAAATCAGTGCACAAAGTCAACTCCACAACTAACTTAGTCAAGTAAACATGTATCTCATACTCAAGTACTCATGCAATACCAACTCAATCTAAATCAGTTAACTATGAGTCCTAACTACATTATCATCATTTATCAATTAATTCAACATCAAACAAATTCAATCAATGGCATCAATCTTCATTCTAAAACCAAAAACCTTTGAAAACTTGACCAAACAACTCAGATTGTCACATTTAGAGCAGACCTACCTACCCTACCCTATACTAACCTAAACCTAAACCCCTCCCCCACACTCAAACCTTACATTGTCCCCAATGTAAGACAATCATGCAAAAGACGCACGAAGTAACTAAAAAGCCAATAAATAAGTAAAAAGGGATAAAAAAGCAAATCTGAAATCTTGGGTTGCCTCCCAAGCAGCGCATTTGGTTAACGTCGTTAGCCCGACATCGATTCTCCTTAATCATTCATAGCTCGGATCCACCAGGTCTATTATCTCCACACTCTCCATCGGAAATCCATCACGGAAAGGTTTCAGCCTATGTCCATTGACCTTGAATACTTTCCCTGTCTTTGGATTCTGTATATCTATAGCACCATGAGAGAACACATTAGTAATAACAAAAGGACCCTCCCAACGAGAGCGCAACTTACCTGGAAATAACTTCAGCCGCGAATTGAATAGGAGAACTTGTTGTCCAACGGTGAAATCTTTCCTCAAAATCTGCTTGTCATGGAAGGCCTTTGTTTTATTCTTGTATAGTCTAGAACTCTCATATGCTTCGTTCCTCATCTCTTCTAATTCCTGTAACTGGAACTTCCTATGCATCCCCGCTTCATCCAAACTCATATTACATTGCTTGATCGCCCAAAAAGCTCTGTGTTCTAACTCCACGGGTAGATGACATAGCTTCCCAAAAACCAATCTGTATGGAGACATACCAATGGGGGTTTTGTATGCGGTTCTATACGCCCACAATGCATCTTCTAACCGCAAACTCCAATCTTTTCTGCTTGGCTTGACAACCTTCTCCAAAATGGATTTCACTTCACGGTTGGATACTTCAGCCTAACCATTGCTTTGCGGATGATAAGATGTAAAAATCTTATGCAAAACATTGTACTTCCTTAAAAGTGCTGCTAGCATCCTGTTGCAAAAGTGAGTTCCTCTATCGCTGATGATAACTCTAGGAGTTCCAAATCTGACAAATATGTTAGTTTTGACAAAATCTGCAACAACTTTAGAATCATCAGTCCTGGTGGCTTTAGCTTCCACCCATTTAGAAACATAGTCAACAACCAAGAGAATGTAAATATTACCATGAGAAACAGGAAAAGGTCTCATAAAATCAATACCCCAAACATCAAAAATCTCAACAATTAAAATGGGAGTTTGTGTGGCATTTGATTTCTATGTGATATGTTACCTGTTCGTTGACAATTCTCGCATGATTTACAAAATAGATATGAGTCTTTAAAAATTGTCGGCCAATAAAAACCACTTTCTAAAACCTTATGAGCAGTCCGTTTGGGTCCAAAATGACCTCCACAAGCATAGGAATGGAAAAAAGTTAGAATAGACAATGTTTCGGTATTAGGCACACATCTACGAATTATCTGATCAGCACAAAATTTCCACAGATATGGATCATCCCAAACATAATGTCTAGCATCACTCCTAAGCTTATCCTTCTGGTTTTTAGAAAATTCATTGGGAATAAATGCACTTGCCAAATAATTAACAATGTTAGCATACCAAGGCAATTCCTCCTGAATAGAAAAGAGACGCTCATCTGGAAAGAAATCATACAATGGTAGTGCCTCCTCATCTCTCACCAGTCTACTCAAGTGATCTGCTACCAAGTTATCCGCTCCCTTCTTATCCTTGATTTCTATGTCAAATTCCTGCAACAACAGAATCCATCTGATAATCCTGGGTTTAGAGTCCTTCTTAGTTAACAAATACCTGAGAGCTGCATGGTCAGAATAAACTACAACTTTAGTGCCAAGTAAATAAGATCGAAATTTATCTAAAGTAAAAACAACAGATAAAAGTTCTTTTTCTGTTGTCGAGTAGTTAATCTGAGCTGCATTCAATGTTTTAGAGGCATAATAGATGGCATGGACAACTTTGTCAACTCGTTGGCCTAAAACAGCTCCGACTGCATAATTGCTTGCATCACACATTATTTCGAAGGGAAGATTCCAATTTGGCGGTTGAATCACAGGTGCAGAAGTCAATAGGCTCTTCAACATGTCAAATGCCTCCTTGCATGCTTCATCAAATTGGAATTCCACATTTTTTTGTAGCAGCTTACATAGTGGCAGAGCTATGTTGGAGAAGTCTTTGATAAATCTCCGATAGAATCCTGCATGTCCTAGAAAAGAGCGAATCTCCCGCACACTGGCGGGGTAAGGCAAAGCAGACACAATATCTATCTTAGCTTTGTCAACCTCTAAACCTTTAGCTGACACAACATGTCCAAGCACTATACCCTGTTCTACCATAAAGTGACACTTTTCCCAATTAAGAACAAGGTTAGTTTCCAAGCATCTATCTAGCACACACGTTAGATTTTCCAAGCACAAATCTAAAGAATCATCATGTACTGTGAAATCATCCATAAAGACCTTGATACAATTTTCTAAAAGATCAGAAAAAATGCTTACCATGCATCGCTGGAAAGTACCTGGTGCATTGCAAAGTCCAAACGACATCCTCCGGTATGCAAAAGTACCAAATGGACACGTGAATGTGGTCTTTTCCTGGTCTTCGGGTGCAATCACGATCTGATTATAACCTGAAAAACCATTTAGAAAGCAATAATAAGTATGCCCCGCTAATCTTTCTAGCATTTGATCAATAAAAGGAAGAGGGAAGTGGTCTTTTCGAGTTACAACATTTAATTTCCTGTAGTCAATACACACTCTCCATCCTGTTTGTATCCGTGTGGGCACCAACTCATTATTGTCATTCGTGATGACAGTGATTCCAGACTTCTTCGGAACTACCTGTACCGGACTCACCCACTGACTGTCGGAGATGGGGTAGATTATGCCTGCATCAAGCAATTTAATCACCTCTTTCTTGACTACCTCCATCATGGGTGGATTTAATCTTCGATGTGCTTCTCTCGTGGGCTTTGCTCCATCATCCAAAAGAATCTTATGCATGCACATCGCGGGGCTTATACCTTTGATATCTGCTATCGTTCAACCAAACACTGTGACATGGTCCCTTAGGACTCTCAACAATTTCTCTTCCTATATTTTGGTTAGATTACTAGCAATAATCACAGGTAAAGTTTCATTAGTCCCTAAATATGCATATTTCAAATGAGCAGGTAAGGGTTTCAATTCTAAGATTGGAGCTTGCTCCACAGATGGTAACCGTTTTTTATGAGAAATAGGAAATTGAATTGATTGAACTGCATACTTATCTGTGAATTTTGGTAAAGAGTGTAATGCAACCACAACTTCCTTCAATTCCTGCTTTTGGTTAAATTCTCCCTCTTTATCCATGTCCAAGTTATTAGTAATGGTCATCTCCAAACTTTCCCGGTGTACTTGTTCAAAAGATTCCTGCACCATAGAATCAATGATGTTAATGGCAAAAACATGATTAACATCACTAGGGTACCTCATTGCATCATATATATTGAACTGAATTTTCTCTCCATCAACTTCCATGGTCAAGGTCCCATTGTGCACATCGATCATTGTCCTTGCTGTTTTCAAGAATGGCTGCCCTAACAAGATATGCGAAGGATTTGGAGATCTGTCATCTTCCATATCCATAATGTAAAAATCTGCAGGAAATATTAACTGATTCATCTGGTATTACCTATTCTGCATGGGATTGTAAACATTCCTGGATCTTTACATCTAGGGGGCATTTTTCTTTGAAGCACTGCTGACACATTCTCTCCTACAGTGACTTTTTCATCATCTTTTAATTTTCTTTTGTTAGTACACAATTCTTTCAAAAACTTTGCGTACCTGGGCACTTGTTTGATGGCATCCAATAGAGGAATATTTACCTCTACCTTCCTGAAGGTTTCCAAAATTTCCTTTTCGTTTTCCTCGGTGTCTTAGTCTCCTCTTTAGCTTTGTCCTCTTCAATTTCCGTAATTGCCTTAGGTACTTCCAACTCTTTTCCATTCCTTAGTGTAATCGCACTAGCATTCTCCCTTGGATTGACAACTGTTTGGGAGGGCAACTTTCCTGAACCTTGAGAATCCAACCTCCCCACTGTGGTGGCAAGTTGACCTATCTGATTTCTCAAGTCTTGAACAGAATTTTTCGTTTCCTGCTGGAACTACTGTGTCTGACTCATGAATGCCTTGAACATGTCTTCCAAAGATGTTCCAGGATTTGCAGGAGCTGCCTTTCTAGGTTGATATTGGGGTTGAGTTGGTTGAGAGCCTTGTGGGAACCCTTGTTGTCTAATCGGATACACGTTTTGCGCTGGTGGCCTATTTCCTCCATAACTAAGGTTAGGATGATCCCTCCATCCTGGATTGTAAGTATTGGAGTACGAGTCATACTTCCGCTGTGGTTGTGCCTGATAGTTCCCCATCGCATTAGCTTGCTGTGTGGTTTCATCCTCTTGTAATGTCGGACAAGAATCAGTACTGTGACCACCCATTAAACAAATCCCACACACTTTTGCTGCTGGTGTATTTCCTGTAGCCATTTGTCTAACCAGCACAGTTAGATCAAAAATTTATTGTTCAAGGTTGCTCGTGGTCATCTCATTCACTCTTGCAGGTGTATGGTTATTCCTTGTCCCATACTGTTGAGAATTAGCAGCCATATTTGCAATTAGAGTCCTTGCAGCCTCCGATGTCTTATCTACTAGTGCTCCTCCACTTGCAGCATCGATCATACTCCGATCCATTGGTGATAATCCCTCATAAAAGTACTGAATCAGGTGTTGATCGTCTATTTGATGGGGAGGACAACTGGAACACAGTTTTTAAATCTTTCCCAATACTCATACAGTGTCTCTCCGCTGAACTGTCGAATGTCGCATATCTCCTTTCTGATGTTGGCAACTCTTGAAGCAGGAAAGTACTTCTCCAAGAACAGCCTTTTCATGTCATTCCATGACTGTATTGACCCTGAAGGAAGATAGTATAGCTAGTCTTTTGCTAGATCTCCCAATGAGAATGGAAATGCCCTTAGCTTGATTTGATCCTCGGTTACTCCATGTGGCTTCATGGTGGAACACACCACATGGAATTCCTTCAAGTGCTTGTACGGATCCTCACCCGTGAGATCACGAAAAGTAGGCAAAAGATGAATTAGTCCCGATTTAAGTTCAAAAACAGCAGTTAAAGTAGGATATTCAATGCACAAGGGTTGTTGATTAAGATTGGGAGTGGCTAATTCTTTGAGTGTTCTATTGTTATTTGGCACCGCCATTTCTTCTTCTTCCTCTGAATCGGTGGATGATGTATTTGACAGTAATTCAAGTGCTATATTGAGTCCCGGTGATGGAATTTCGTTTGACTCTGTAGTGATGCCTCGAACTTGACGAGCTTCTTTCCTTAGCCTGCATGCAGTTTTCTCAATTTCTGGATCGAAATTCATATCACCGGATTGAGAGGATCGTGTCATAAACTACAATAATGAACAAAAATAAAATAAAATAAAATGAAGAATAAATAAAGATAAATAACACCCCCCGGCAACGGCGCCAAAATTTGGGAGCTATCGTTTTACACTCCAAAATTAATACCTTACTAACACTCTACTAGCACAAAACTTAGTATAATGACAAGCAAGGATCGATCTCACAGAGAAGTGAATTAGTCTTTTACTTATTCTAATATTCCTATTATTTCTATTAATAGGAGGTTTTGAGTTTGATTCACTAAGCTAACAAAAGTAATTAAGAGTGATCAATAAATAAAAAGCTTCAGTTCTTCAGTTCAGTATCACCTTAGTACAATTATGGAAAATTCAAGTTCAACAATATTTATCCTTCAATGAGATTAATAACCCTAGATAACCGCAATCGCTAATTATCCGAAATTCTCCTTATGTGTAAATCAAATGTGACAATCGCCTCAAGAGACCCTAACTATCATATAACCTAGAACTATCAGTCTAGATTTAATATAACAGCAACATGAAGAATTAGAGAATTAGGTTATTCCAAGCAACAATTACACAATCAGGAATTGTTTAACTTGCCTTCTAATAATCTTAATAATATCCAAAAGCTTGTCCACAATCGAATACTATTAATTGCTACCTATGATCAGATATAATATCGTTTGCTTAATAGTATATCTTAATCTAGCAGATAATATTAATCAAATTAATTCAATTGGCCAAATCAAATCAAAAGATTAAATAACATATAATCAGCTAAAACAGATTATCAGAATAAATCTCATGCAAGAAGGAATAAATAAATAAAACCTGATTAAACCATTAATTATGAATAAGGTTCAACATCCCTTAGAACTGAAAGTAAGAGTTTAGCCTGACATGCCTTCAATCTCCTCCAAATTAGGGTTACAATTGTAGTTGCCAAGATCCCCCTAATAATAATTAAAAACATCTATTTATAGTCCTAAGATAATATCCTAAGTCTCTAAGAATTAAGAATCCAATTTAGAATAGAAATCCTCAAAAATTACAAAAAGTCAAAGCTGGTCAAACTTGGTCAACTCCGCCTTTCTCGCCGGGGCGAGCTCTGGATCGGCTGGGGCGAAAATGGGCAGAGGCTTTCTCGCCGGGGCGAGAAGTCCTAGTACAAAGTTCTCGCCGGGGCGAGAACCTCAGATTTTCCAACTTTTCAATTTTTTCTCGTTTTAGCTCCGATTTTCCATCTTTTTCCACTTTTGACTCTGAATTCTCCTGAAATCAATAAACAACCTAATACGTGCATATACACAATAAAACATGCAATAAACTAAATATAAAGGAATGAAAATAAATGAATATTATGCACTTATCACTCATGGTTTAGCAAGAAGCAGAACTCAGTGTCTACTTCAACTGCAGAAGTTGAGAACATTGCTGCTGGTAGCTGTTGTGCTCAAATTTTATGGATGAAGAATTAGCTAGCTGACTATGGGTTTGATTTCAAGTCTATTCCTATATTTTGTGATAATACAAGTGCTATTTCAATAACTCATAATTATGTCATGCATTGTAGGATTAAACGTATAGACATCAGATATCACTTTATTAGAGATCATGTGCAAAATAGAAATATATCCTTACATTTTATATCAACTGAAAATCAACTTGCATATGTGTTCACCAAACCCTTAGACGAATCTAGTTTTAATAAGTTAATCAGTTAGTTAGGAATGCTGAATTTGCATCCTTAGTACTGCTGTAAGACCCCGAATTTATGAAATAAAAGTTTATTATTTTCTTTATGATTATTTTTCTAAATAGTGAAGTGCTTAATTGTTATAAATGATAGTTAAGGGTGTTATATGCAAATTATCTGATAAACTAGTATGTCGGGGAATATTCTTTTTGTCGGAGAATATTTTTTTTGTCGGAAAATATTATATTCGGTACCGTACGACGGCGCCGAAATAGCAATATTGTCAATGATAGTGGGCCCCACAACGGGTTAACTGTCGGATATAGAAAATGATAGAAATTGGCGGCAAAACTTTAACCGATAACTGTTGAAATACCCGGTGATAAAAAGAACAGTAAAACGCGTTATTCCACAGTAGCACACGTTATTCCACAGTAACACACGGTATTCCACAGTAGCTCACGATGTTGCACAGTGTTTTATATTATTGATTCAATAATTGATAAAGCAGCAATTGCATAGTATCTTGATTCAATAATTGTTAATTAGCATATGCATAATATATTTTACTATTTATCACGACACTATAACTCATATCATTTGATAGGATATTTTAGCATTATTGACAATGTCTAGAAATTCTGTCAAGGAAAGGGGTTATTTAATTGCGCGCCATTTTTTTATGGAAGGCCCCCTCTTTCCTGGGAATAATCTGGTTGTCAGTATTGCGAGTATATGCTATCTGTGATATTAATGCATTTAACACAATAATACAGAAAAAGGGATTTATTTTGATAATGGAGTTATTTTTTTATGGTTTTATCTTTTGATAATGGAATTATCTTTTGATAATGGATTAATCTTTTTGAATAAATGGATGGATGATATTAATGGAAGAAAAAATGGATGGATGATATTAATGGAAGAAAAAATGGATGGATGATATTAAAAGAATATGGGGAAAAGACCAAAATGCCCTCACCTTGATTTTCCTATAAATAGGGAGACTTTGCTTAAAAAAATTTCACACCTTCATTGCCTATACTTCATCTCTCTCTCTAAATTTCTTAAGTTCTCTTAGTGTGCTAAGCTATTGTGAGTATTTGTGAGAATACTAGTATTATCCGAAGTTAGTAAACTTCATAGAAAGTAACATCCAGTTAACGAAGGTAGGGGATATCATTTCTTTCATACTCTTATATAATATCATTTGCTTTCATGTTCGTAAGTGATATTATACTCATAAAGGTTGTTATTCATTCTGTATTAATTTGTGGGGATAACCTGTCCGTGCGGCATGACGCATGCCTGGTGAATATCCTTTTGTATTCATTCCTTATTACTCTGTGGGAATAACCTGTATGTACGGAGTCGTACCTGGTGAATATCCCTTTGCATTTATTCCTTATTAATCTGTGGGTATAACCTGTCCGTGCGGATTGACGCATGCCTGGTGAATAACCCTTCGTATTCATTACTTAGTAATCTTTTGTGGAAATAATCTGTCTACGTGGATTACCGTATGACGGGTGAAAATCCATTTGCAGTTCGTATATTCTTTTATACTCGTATAAAATATCATTTCTTTTGTACTCTTTAAGGGATATCTTTTTCTTTCACATTTCTCCATTTATGATAAGAAATCTTTGTTTGTTTCCAAAACCTTATTTTTAAATGGAGAAAATCCCTGAAAATTAGTAGAATATCCTTAATAGTTTGTGCTTCATCTAATATCTTTTCACTTGAATCTTTCTATTTCATTTTATACGTTATAGTTGAAGCATGAAATAATTTCTTGAATATCATTCTTGAATTTGACTCCACAATTTGGTCATCGTGTTGGCAATTTGGTCAATCTTCGACACTGATTAAATTATAAATCTTTTCTTATCCTTGATCTCACTGTATTTATGTTTATATCATTGTCATCATCCTCATACTTAAATTGTGGTGATAGTTCTCTTTGGCCCGTAGTGCAAAGATGAACTGGTGTGACATGATTTTGACCAAACTGTGTATTGGTATAATCATGACCTTTGGCGTTACAGATAAAGCCTTCTGGTGAAAATATCTTTGGCCTGTAGTGCAAAGATGAACTGGCGTTTGGTGTGATCATGACCGGTGATGTTACAAATAAATATCTTTGGCACGTAGTGCAAAGAGAGGCTGTTGAAATTGTTGATAGTAAATATCTTTGGCACGTAGTGCAAAGAGAGGCTGTTGAAATTGTTGATTGGTGTTACAAATAAATATCTTTGGCACGTAGTGCAAAGAGAGGCTGTTGAACATGAATTATTGATTGGTGTTACAGGGACATAATATTGGTGGTGATCCTTTAACTTATAGAAGATGGTAGATATTATAATCTACTTGACTCTTCTAATGGATTATTCGTTCCGCTGCAGTTGTTGTTATTGAATAACATCTTTAAATCTCTGATTTATTTCGGTTGAAGGCTAAAGATAATTTTATTCTTCATTATCTTAGTCGTGATATTTTCTACTGGGCTATTTGTGCTCACCCTTTTCCTTTGTTCTCTTCAGGAAAATAGAGTGTAGCGGGGACTAGCCAGGGAATGGAGTGATGGTCCGAGACAATAGAAGTATCTCAATACATTACTATTAGTGTGGAAATAAATGTATTGAGAATTTAAGATGTATTTGTATTGTGTTGTCGTATTTTGCACAACACTTATTAGTTGTAAAATGGGAAATTCGTATTTGTATTTGTATTTTTGTAGAATGTTATTGGCGACTCAAAATGGGTTGTGTGAACCTATTTTGGGGGCGTCACAGTTGGTATCAGAGCTTAGGGATATGATCTTTGGTAGAGATCTGGGATTAGAACTAGGAGGGGAGAGACGAGTAAAATCCTTCGCTAGTGTGTCCTACCTAAGTTATTTTGTTTTTTTAGTAATTGATTTGGTTATAGGGATAAGATGTTGCATGTCTATTTCTTTAACTATATTTGTTTTGTGATCACATTTAAGAATGGCATCTGAAAACCAAGATATTCGATGTACTGCGTTGCACTGACGAACAAAAGGTTCCTTTCGTTACCTTTATGTTGCAAGGAGAAGCGGATCATTGGTGGAAATCCGTGAAACGTACTCGTCACTCAGCACTCGAGATGTCTTGGGTCGAGTTCCAAGAATTGTTTAACGAGAAGTATTTCCCGGAAAGTATTTGTCGTATGAAGGAGGTGGAATTCATGAAACTGGAACAGAACAACATGACGGTATCACAGTACGAAGCCAAGTTTGCTGAGTTGTCGCGTTTTGCATCCCATTTGGTGGACACTGAGGAACGGATGACACGAATGTTTCTACGAGGTTTGAAACCAGAAATTCGTAAGTATCTCGGTTCTCATAAAATTTGTCTATATTCGGATGTCGTGGATAAGGCTCAATTAGTGGAGCGGGAGAAAGAAATACTACAACCAGATAACGTCATAACCGGTGAGCATATCATAAACTCTTGCGAGTCTATACCTTATTAGATACTGGTTCTACCCACTCTTTTATTTCATCTGCCCGTGCTCAACGTTTAAACTTGACCCCTAAGAAATTAAATTTTGATTTATTTATTGAAACACCATTGGGACAAACATTCGTTACATCTACAGTCTATTAATCTTGTTTTGTTCAAGACGGTACACTCACATTACCCATTGATATTACCTCTTTGGAAAAATCAATTGATTGGTTAACTACTCATCATGTTAAAAGTGATTGCTTTCGTAAGGTCGCTAGTTTTTATATTCCTAATCAACCTATTATGCGAATTCAAGCAACCAAACCATTGAAATCAATAGCTGTCATTTCTATCAACAAGTCATTCGTTTATTGAAAAACGGATGTCACGCTTCCTTAGCCCATGTAACTGATTTAAACAAAAATACGTCAAATTTGATTGATATTTCTGTTGTTAATAAGTTTCATGACGTATTTCCCGAAGAACTTCCTGGCCTACCCTAGACCGCAAAATCGAATTTTGTATCGACCTTGAACCCAATACAAAACCCATTTCCAAGACCCCATACGTTTGGCTCCTATTGAATTTCTGGAGTTAAAAACTCAACTACAGGAGTTGTTAGATACCGATTTCATACGTTCTAATACATCGCCTTGGGGTGCTCCTATTTTATTCGTAAAGAAGAAAGATGAGAGTAAATAGAAATCTATGCAAATCATAAAAGCCTCAAATATTTCTTCACCTGGAAGGAACTCAACATGTGACAACGACGTGGCTCGAGCTGTTGAAGGATTTCGACCATACCATTCAATACCATCCTGGAAAGGCGAACGTAGTAGCTGACGCATTGCGTAGAAGAACGTATGCAAGTACGAGTATGATGCTGACAACGTAAAGGCCCATTTTGGATGACTTACAAAGGATGAACATAGAGTTAAAGACTCCACGAACCCACGTGAAGATGATAACGTATATAAGCAGCACAAGATCGACAAAAGAGTTATGCTGATCTTCATCGAAGAGACGAGAAATTCAATGTCGGAGATCATGTATTTTTACGTGTTGCTCCGTAGAAAGGTGTTACGTGATTCGGAAAGAGAGGAAAGCTTAACCCTCGATTTATCGATCCATTTGAAATCCTCGACCGAGTAGGAACTGTGGCCTACAGACTCGCCTTATCGCCAAGCATGTCTCGTGTTCATAATGTTTTTCACATATCCATGCTACGTAAATATGTGAAAGATCCGAACCACGTTATTGAATTAGAACCAGACGAGATAGCAGAGGATTTAACGTACGAAGAGATACCTGTCAAGGTTTTAGATAAGAAAGAACAGATTATACGATCAAAGGTTATACCTTAAGACAAAGTGTTATGGAGAAACCATGATTCTGAGGAAATGACCTGGGAGTTAGAATCCGAAATGAGAGCAAAGTATCCTCACCTTTTCGAAATGTCAGGTACGTACGTCAATTTCGAGGACGAAATTTCATAAGGAGGGGAGATTGTAAGACCCCGAATTTATGAAATAAAAGTTTATTATTTTCTTTATGATTATTTTTCTAAATAGTGAAGTGCTTAATTGTTATAAATGATAGTTAAGGGTGTTATATGCAAATTATCTGATAAACTAGTATGTCGGGGAATATTCTTTTTGTCGGAGAATATTTTTTTTGTCGGAAAATATTATATTCGGTACCGTACGACGGCGCCGAAATAGCAATATTGTCAATGATAGTGGGCCCCACAACGGGTTAACTGTCGGATATAGAAAATGATAGAAATTGGCGGCAAAACTTTAACCGATAACTGTTGAAATACCCGGTGATAAAAAGAACAGTAAAACGCGTTATTCCACAGTAGCACACGTTATTCCACAGTAACACACGGTATTCCACAGTAGCTCACGATGTTGCACAGTGTTTTATATTATTGATTCAATAATTGATAAAGCAGCAATTGCATAGTATCTTGATTCAATAATTGTTAATTAGCATATGCATAATATATTTTACTATTTATCACGACACTATAACTCATATCATTTGATAGGATATTTTAGCATTATTGACAATGTCTAGAAATTCTGTCAAGGAAAGGGGTTATTTAATTGCGCGCCATTTTTTTTATGGAAGGCCCCCTCTTTCCTGGGAATAATCTGGTTGTCAGTATTGCGAGTATATGCTATCTGTGATATTAATGCATTTAACACAATAATACAGAAAAAGGGATTTATTTTGATAATGGAGTTATTTTTTTATGGTTTTATCTTTTGATAATGGAATTATCTTTTGATAATGGATTAATCTTTTTGAATAAATGGATGGATGATATTAATGGAAGAAAAAATGGATGGATGATATTAATGGAAGAAAAAATGGATGGATGATATTAATGGAAGAAAAAATGGATGGATGATATTAAAAGAATATGGGGAAAAGACCAAAATGCCCTCACCTTGATTTTCCTATAAATAGGGAGACTTTGCTTAAAAAAATTTCACACCTTCATTGCTTATACTTTCTCTCTCTCTCTAAATTTCTTGAGTTGTCTTAGTGTGCTAGGCTATTGTGAGTATTTGTGAGAATACTAGTATTATCCGAAGTTAGTAAACTTCATAGAAAGTAACGTCCAGTTAACGAAGGTAGGGGATATCATTTCTTTCATACTCTTATATAATATCATTTGCTTTCATGTTCGTAAGTGATATTATACTCATAAAGGTTGTTATTCATTCTGTATTAATTTGTGGGGATAACCTGTCCGTGCGGTATGACGCATGCCTGGTGAATATCCTTTTGTATTCATTCCTTATTACTCTGTGGGAATAACCTGTATGTACGGAGTCGTACCTGGTGAATATCCCTTTGCATTTATTCCTTATTAATCTGTGGGTATAACCTGTCCGTGCGGATTGACGCATGCCTGGTGAATAACCCTTCGTATTCATTACTTATTAATCTTTTGTGGAAATAATCTGTCTACGTGGATTACCGTATGACGGGTGAAAATCCATTTGCAGTTCGTATATTCTTTTATACTCGTATAAAATATCATTTCTTTTGTACTCTTTAAGGGATATCTTTTTCTTTCACATTTCTCCATTTATGATAAGAAATCTTTGTTTGTTTCCAAAACCTTATTTTTAAATGGAGAAAATCCCTGAAAATTAGTAGAATATCCTTAATAGTTTGTGCTTCATCTAATATCTTTTCACTTGAATCTTTCTATTTCATTTTATACGTTATAGTTGAAGCATGAAATAATTTCTTGAATATCATTCTTGAATTTGACTCCACAATTTGGTCATCGTGTTGGCAATTTGGTCAATCTTCGACACCGATTAAATTATAAATCTTTTCTTATCCTTGATCTCACTGTATTTATGTTTATATCATTGTCATCATCCTCATACTTAAATTGTGGTGATAGTTCTCTTTGGCCCGTAGTGCAAAGATGAACTGGTGTGACATGATTTTGACCAAACTGTGTATTGGTATAATCATGACCTTTGGCGTTACAGATAAAGCCTTCTGGTGAAAATATCTTTGGCCTGTAGTGCAAAGATGAACTGGCGTTTGGTGGTGTGATCATGACCGGTGATGTTACAAATAAATATCTTTGGCACGTAGTGCAAAGAGAGGCTGTTGAAATTGTTGATAGTAAATATCTTTGGCACGTAGTGCAAAGAGAGGCTGTTGAAATTGTTGATTGGTGTTACAAATAAATATCTTTGGCACGTAGTGCAAAGAGAGGCTGTTGAACATGAATTATTGATTGGTGTTACAGGGACATAATATTGGTGGTGATCCTTTAACTTATAGAAGATGGTAGATATTATAATCTACTTGACTCTTCTAATGGATTATTCGTTCCGCTGCAGTTGTTGTTATTGAATAACATCTTTAAATCTCTGATTTATTTCGGTTGAAGGCTAAAGATAATTTTATTCTTCATTATCTTAGTCGTGATATTTTCTACTGGGCTATTTGTGCTCACCCTTTTCCTTTGTTCTCTTCAGGAAAATAGAGTGTAGCGGGGACTAGCCAGGGAATGGAGTGATGGTCCGAGACAATAGAAGTATCTCAATACATTACTATTAGTGTGGAAATAAATGTATTGAGAATTTAAGATGTATTTGTATTGTGTTGTCGTATTTTGCACAACACTTATTAGTTGTAAATGGGAAATTCGTATTTGTATTTGTATTTTTGTAGAATGTTATTGGCGACTCAAAATGGGTTGTGTGAACCTATTTTGGGGGCGTCACAACTGCGTTTTGGGAGTTACTAACAGTGCAGGTAAAAATCATAAAACTGTCCAAGAGGAGACATGTTCGTAGAGCTACCCAAAGTTATTCGTAGAATGGAAAGCTGATCGTAGAATGGAAGCTATTCGTAGAATGAAAAGCTGTTCGTAGAATGGAAAGCTGATCATAGAATGGAAGTTGTTCTCAAAGTGAATTGTAGAATAAAGAGTCAACGTAGAATTAAAAGTTTCTCAAAAAGGCGGTTAGTTGCAGAGCGCGTGATCTTCACATCCAAGAAAGGCGAGTGAAAAAGAGAAGTTATTG
Source organism: Aralia elata (assembly GCA_034770075.1). NCBI lineage: Eukaryota > Viridiplantae > Streptophyta > Magnoliopsida > Apiales > Araliaceae > Aralia > Aralia elata. Next base: position 31,843,496 of record CM068381.1, on the reverse strand, counting down.
CGGTATATTTGTAGAATGCAGAACTGTCGCGACGTGCATCCAATTATATTCCGCCTCGTGTCCCATATCAGTAAAATTAGAGGGAAGTGATATATAAATCCTTTTCAAATTTTCATCTGACTTTTACCCTTATATTTTACAATATGAGATCTGTGATTTCAAATTTTCAAACTCTCAAACATTCGAGCCCTAACTTTCAAAAGTCACAAAAACTTAAACACTCTCGTGATCGTTTTAGTTCAAATTCTACCAAAAGAAGATGGCCAACTACCAAGTTATCATTGGGAACCATCCGTGCTTTGAGAAGTTCATTAAAGCTGAGAAAAAATCTAGAGATATGCTAATTTTGGTATAGAAGGCTGGCTTCTCTGACTGTTTGGAGACCAGCACAAGAGTCTACACCAAGCTGATGAAGGAATTTTATCTGAATGCTGCCCATACAGATGGTGTCCTGGTCACCAAGATCAGAGGTACTACCCTGCAGATGGAAGTAGTAGAGCTCAACTTCAACTTGGTCTTTCTCAACAAAGGTCTCACCTCCTTCGATGAGGTCGACATGAAGGAGGGCATCAAGCTGATGGGGTACAAGAAAAACCCTCAGCTCAAGGGAATCAAGAAGAATGAGTTCCCACAAGAGTATGAGTTTCTTGCCGATATTGTTGGCAAATGTATCCTATGCAAGGACTCCGCTCGCGATCCAGTCAGTGAGCTACAGCTGAAGATCATGACTATTATCGTCATGAAGAAGGAGATCAACTTTGGCGCCATTTTCATGGACTGGCTAGCAAAATGGGTTGAAGATGCTGGAAAGAAGAAAGTAGCAGGCAAGCCAGTGCCAAAGATGTTCCACGGGCGATTGATCAGTATAGTGCTGAAGAAAAGGCTGAAGAGCATGATTGGGGATCAAAAGGTTGAGCCCCTTAATGTTAATAAGAAGATTATCCCCAAACTTTTTGACAATTGGAAGAAGAACCCAGTTGAAATTCACCGGTCGAGGCTTTTTGAAGGCAGCGAAAGAACAATCAGTGAAGTTCAGAAGCCGACTAAAGCCAAAACCAAGAAGAAAGTGGCTGCAATTCAAGAGGAAATTTCTCAGGGGTCTGCTGCCTCTCATGTACCTAAAGTCTTAGCTTCAATTGCAGAGCAGCCCCTGCAGGAAAAGAAGAAAATAGAAGAGACTCCTAGGGAACCTCAGGACATCCCTTCTGATTCTGTGGTAAGGGAGATAGAAATTCATACACCACTCTCCCAGTTGGCAAAGAAGAAGGGCTTGCGAGGGAAACGTCAAAAGAAAACCTCCATAAAGCCTCTTCAGCTCTCAACAAAAGAACAAGCTGGAGAGTTTATCGTTGAGAGACCCACCTCTTCCATCATAGAGCCTCGCCAAGAGGCTGATTATATGATGGCTGGGACGATTACAATGCCTAAGCTAATTCAAGATGAATTGATGGCTGAGAAGGCTTTTACGCTTGAGCCCCATATGAATAAAGAAGAGATGACTATGATGGCTGATCTACCGGAGCCACAAAAAGATGTTGAAGAAGAAATGGCTATGAAGGCTTCAAGTCCTGAGCCAAAAAAGATAAAGAAAAAGCTAAGGAAGATGTTAGAGAAGAAAAAGAAGAAGAATGCAGACAAGAAGAAGAGTCAGAAGAAAAGAAGGGAAGTGCCAGCCCAACGATCGTCGAGCTCAACTGATGACTCCCTTAAGCTCACTAAATCATTGACAATGTCATAGAGGACATCAGTAGAAAGTTCGATCCTTCAATCGTAAAGCCCGAGAATCCAGATTTTGAGGGGGAGTAACCAACGTCTTATCAAGAAACCCATTCAATACCTTCAACAACAGATGGAATAAGGAGGCACATTGTTCTGGAAGTAGTAAAAAATCCCAATGTTTGCCTTCCTGGTAGATTCATAGGGTCTGGGCCTGGGCGAATGCATTTGGTCTCAATGAGCGTAGATGATCTTTTCAACAGCTTTTTCGACATAGAAATGGACAGAAGCACCACTATGTTTGATCTTGAAAGTAAGTAACTGCTCTATTTCTTGCCACTAATGTCGTTGCTAAGAGCTGTGACATTCAGAGACCAGAGCTTCATCAGCTAGAGTTATTTGAGATTTCCAAATATCAAGTTGATAGCTCAAAACTTCCTAAGGGTTATTTCATATGCATCGAAGCTGATTTGCACTGAACCCTTCTATTCAAAATGTAGATATGATAGGGTAACTTTTATTCCTGAATCTTTATTTGTTTCTTTAAATTATATTCTTTCATTCTTTTCCTGCGATGACGATGTCGTAGAGTCTCCCTCTACGATCTCTAAGCAACTTTTTACTCCTGATTCTTTTATTCATTCTCCAGTCGTAGAGTCCCAACACTCTTAAATTCACCTAATTCCCCGATCGTAGAGTCCCAACACCCTACGATCGATGTAGATAATGCGAGTTCTCCCACACACACTCTTATCCAGATACACTCTAACTCTCCATTCGTTATATATATTTTCAACATAATTTCCACACCTATAAATTCTCTTGTACATCCTTCGTAGATTGTACAACCTGATATACCCTCCATTACTCGTTCAGATATTCCTTCCTCCTCTAGCAATGAATACTTTGAACTTACCCTTGCTCCAATCTTTATCGGAGTGATAAGGTTGGTTCTGTCGACTTTCTAGCCCAAATCAGGGAGCGTTTCTCGGTGATCCTTTCTAAAAATCAACTGGCTGATCTGATGGCTCACATTGCTGAAGAAATAGATCAAAATATTGAAGAAAACTCAATTAATATTCATCAGAAAATGAACAAAATAATGAAAGCTGCAAGCAAACTCCCTAGAGAAATGGGCAGAGAGTTTAACAAGAATATGAAGGAGATGTTTAGGAACATATCTGAAAGCCTTCAGCAAAGGGATCAAGTATTTCTAAAAAGAATTGCTGATCATAAAGAGGCTGTTTAGGCTCTCCAATCGCAGAATGAAACCTCTATCAAACTTCTGCCAAATAAAGTTTTTGAGCTAAGTTCCTCTCTTTTGGACTTCAAAAGTATGATGATAGAACACACTGAAAAAGCTATGGCTCTTATCCATCATTAGTGCGATCAAGTCGTTGCAAGGCAGCGAGAGATCCGAGATGACATTGCCATGTCAACCACCCAATTGCAAGAGCTTATTAAAGTTTCAAGCAACTTTCTGATGATTTTAATGCTGACAAAAAGGGGGCGAGAACAAGATAGGGGAGAGAGAAAAGAGAGTATCTCAAACATCAATTCAACCTCCACCCTCAAGAACTTATCAAGCTCTACCTATTGATCGTGGCCATTCTTCCTCCTCAAGGCATGGATCGTCAAGTACAATAACTCCCACTGGCACTAGAATCCCTTCTGGTGATCCCATGATGCTAAACAGAAATCTTTAAGCGGTTCAAGTTCAAGGGGAAGAAAGAATACATATGCCTGATCTTGGCCTAAGAGATTCAAAGACAGGAAGCTGAAGACAGAGAGCAATACAGAAGGAGAGTTGAATCTGAGAAGAAATGACTTGCAAAGGAGAAAAGGAGAAGATATATAGATAAGTATAGAGGTATACAATTATTTAATTTTTTTTTTTTGTAAATTTTCCATATTCTGTACAAAATTTTATATATCAATAAATTCATTCTTTTGACCTACCAATACAGTTTCTCACTGTATTTTAAGACATGTTTAATTTCAAAACCAATTGCACTGTAGAATTGATGAATGCTCTAAAACTACTGGTTTTGTCATCATCAAATAGGGGGAGATTGTTAGAGTTTGCATAATAAATTTGATGATGATGTGATTAATGTATATTTGTTCTAGTAGCTTTTGTAAAGTCTTTAATGAGATTGTGATGTACAAGGACTTAAAATAGAAAGATCAAAATTGTTAGGTTGATCTTATGAGCTAAATTAATGTATAGATAATATGATCAAAAAGATCGTATAGTATTGTTAAACGACCGTAAAGCTACTTTTCCAGTTTGAAGTGTTAATGGTAATCGTAAAGTAAGCTATATTTTTTTTGTAGAGCATCGTGTTTGATCGCAGAGTCTGCCAAGTGAGCGTAGAGTTAAATCAGAACGCAGAGTTCACTCAGGATCGTATAGTGAAGTTCAGATCGCAGAGTCTGTCAGTATTCGTAGAGTAAAAGTAAAAAAAATAAATCTTAAGATCATACAGTAAAGATCAGATTGCAGAGTGAATGTAAGATTGCAAGTAAAAAGAAATTCGCAGAGTCTGCTCTAGTATCATAGAGAATAAATCCGTAAAGCAAATCGTAAAGAGCACAATCGTAGAGTGTTTCTCTCTTCGTAGAGTAATCTTTCGTAGAGCAGAACGTAGAGTTGAAAATGTCGAGCTAGATTAAGCATAGACTCTACGTTTCTCATTAAACTCTACGATCAACTAATTTCGTAGAGCAAGTCAGGACTGACATAGGACTGATAAAGAGGAGCATTGCAGATTAAAGAACCCAATGCACTCACCAAATATCCTCGGTTGAAATTGAAAATCAGAGCATGTTTGCGTCTAACAACTAGTTTGGTGAAAGCGACAACACCTATGTGGTTGGTAAGGTTGCAGTCTGATGTGACAAGTCAAAGCCGCAAATCAAGCTGACATAACAACTTAAGAAGTCAGCATCAAGAATCTTAGAGTATCAAAGCATTAAATGCTCAATGGGAACTTTGCAACGGGAAGCTCTCAAGAGGGTTGTTATAAGAGCATGTAGATTTCAAATCAAATAACGAATCACGAAGTACAAAGCTGAAATTCTGCCAAAGTCAAAAGAGCTCCACTCTACGAAAGTGAACTATTTGTTCAAGCTGCTAATTAAGGACTGAAGAAGTCAAGCTTATTGCAATCTTAGCAGCACCTCACAACAACATTTAATCAATTGTGATTCATTTTCTAAGTGACAATATCCCAAGTCTAAGTGACTTGAAGATATCTTAGTGATCTGGACTAAGTGTCCCAGTCTTAGTGACTATACCGAGACTTAGTGACTCGAAAGAACTTAAGTGGTTCAGTTGTAACTGATCTAAGTGATCATCATCCTTAGTGGATTTCCTACTCCCTGAGTAGAAGAGTGGGCTAGGAGTTATTCAGTCTCCGAACCACTTAAAATTTCTTATGTCATTCAATTTCTGGATTTACTTTCTATCTATTATTTGCCTTATTTATTTGTGTCTTACAACCACAAGAACTAAATTCAGAGCTGTGATTTCTACATAATTTTTAAGGGGGTTTTTAACTTATATTCCGCTGTGCTTAATTAACATTGATTAATTAATTATCTGGTAATATATCCAAATTAAGTAAAAAGTTTTAAAAGATCTATTCATTCCACCCTTCTAGATCTCTTTTGTGCCCCTGAGAAACAACACTATGCTTGCCCACGTTAATTGTAAAATTACTAAATTAAAGGGAAGAGAGATCAAAACTATAGTTAAGTTATAAAAATAGAAGAGATTGAATTACTTGTTATGTTTATTGTTTAATGAATTTAGATTCCTAGATTGCTACCTTATTATTAGTTTTCATATTCTAATTAGTTTAATCAATGTAGTTATTTTAATTTTAATTAATCAATTCTCCATCTTTATTTCTAATTCGCCTGAAATATATATTAAACATGTTTTAGAATTAATTTAGTCTCTGTGGGTTCGACTTGTACTCACCAATTCTTCAATTTGACATTGTGCACTTGCAGTTACATACTTTTATCACATCACCATACTTTCTTGCCAAAATTACTTAATACCAAACAATTTCTTTTGTAAGTGAGTAAGTCTCGGTTAAGGAGCACAATTTTCTTTTCTTGATCTTAAATTGTACTATAGATTCCAATTAGAATGCCGCTTTCAAAAAATTCTTTCTTCTAGTTCCATTATGTGATCAAATGATAAAACTGAATTGCATGTTGATCAACACTAAATAGCCTTATTATAGTCAAATTTCAATGGAAGGTCTTCTCCCTTAGAAGCTAGCATTCATGCAAAACACAATCAGCCTGAACAACAGTTACCCAACACCATCGACGAATCTAGGAATCCGGATCAGTGTAGGTAATATATTGACAAAAAATTATTAGTGATGTAAAAAAAATTAAAATTCCATATATATATATATATATATATATACCCCTGTTTGCCTAAATCTATACTAGCAAAATACGCAAGTATACGCAGTCCACAAGTAATATAATGAAAGTAGAGTATCGTCCCACAGAGAAAAATTGAGTCTTTAATGACAATTTTCAATTTTAAATCAAATCAATTCGGTTAAACAAACAATCAATGATTTTTTGAAGTTTTGAATTCAACTAACTAATTCTAAATTAAATTAACACCACTAATTTGAAAACAGATTTTTAAAGACTTAAGACTATAATTTCACTCAATGCTTATTTTGCGCGACACACTCCCCTTTGGATTATGTTAGTTATTTTGAATTGTTAACTAAGAACTCATCACTATTTATGACCATCTCTCAATGTTTCATAAACAACTCAACTCAAGTCCACAATTGATAAACTCAAGTTAATCACCCTAGATAACTAATTCACTATATTTCTATGTGAATTACAATTAAAGAAGGTTTAAAGTTCAGGTTCCCTATTAGATTACATGCGGTGAATAGGTATATCTCTATCCTAAACACAAATTATGAATTCCATCAACAGCAAAATACACAATCACATGCTACTATGGTCAGATCTAATTCTATACTTCATCTCTCGAATTCATATAGAATATCCCAGTAATTATTGGCCAAATAATTGAGCAATTCAGCAAATACCATAATAGACAATCCAAAATTAACTAATCATAACATTCCAGGAAGCATGTCATTCAAAACTACGCATTGAGATCCATTATAGCCTTAAAAGAAACTTAGTTCATAATTAAACTAGAATTCATCATCCACAAGTTTAATAGCATTCAAAAGTTCAGAGTAAAAAGAAGAGAAAAGAAGAAACACTGTAAAGCAATCCTTGAATCTCTAACTTGCTCCTCCTTGCTTCCTTCCTGCTATTAACTTGCTTCCAGTCTTCTCAAATTGCTCTAAACTAGGGTTTGCTAATAATAAGTTCAACAACCTGAAAGTAACTTAAAAATAACTATTTATAGTATCTGATAAAAACCCTAATTAATTACAGAGTTTCAAATCCAAGTTTAAATCAAATCTGCTTAAAACTGCTGAAAAGTTAAAATTGCCCTTTCTCGAACCAGCGCGACCGCGCTTGAATTAAGCTTGAATGGCGCGCGGCCGCGCTACCCTGGCAGCCAATTTTTTTTAAGTCCTGGAGATAGGCACGACCGTGCTACACCCTAGTTCATTTTGGGCGCGGCCGCGCTGCACCAACTTCACAACTTCTCAGCATCTGCAACAACACAGTCCCACCAATTCTTGCTAAACTTATTCCCAACACGTGCAACCTACAAAAACACATAAAATGCATGAAAAGTAACTTCAAACCATGGAAATAAACAATAATTCGCATTCATTGGCATCCGATTCGTAGGTATAAAACCTACTCAGTAAATTCCCCCAAACTTAAACTATTGCTTATCCCCAAGCAACACAATGCAATGTAACTAACACAATGCAACACAATGCCATTAATATACTAATAACTACCATGCCTAAGAATCCAACCAATAGCCAGTATGAATCTTAACTGTATGCCTCAGAGATATCAACAACTAGCTTGAAACAGTAAATCCAGTCAAAAGGAACTAATAATCTCAACCAATCAAATAATATACACCTATCATCACCCAAGTCGTGCGTGTGTGTGCATTAATCAAATTATTTGACCAAAGTTCAAAATAAAGCCACATAACCAACTCTATAACAAGAATAATATATTTTCATTACAATTCAAGCAATTACAACAAATCCAGCCAAAATCAAGCAAATACCGAGCATGAAGGTTCTAACAAGGCTTATTCCTAACTTTATTCTTCTACGAGTGCGTTTTACGCTCCATCTCGTATTTATGCTTAACTGTGCAATGTCAAGTTCTCTTAGGCTTTTCAAAATCACCCATGTAGCGAGTGTTCAATCAGTGACTCCCAAACCAGTCGGCTTTAGGGCACTAGGTGTTAAGACACCCCTAAGGATCTAATTACCCGAGTGATAAAGGCCACATAACCCAACTAGTCAACGCATTTATTGTATATTTTTTTAAAAATTAAAAAGAAAAGAAACCCCCAAACTCAGCTTTTACCTTATTCAGCCTTCCTTGTTGATTCACCTAACAAATCTTTACCCAATTCTCATGTAAAAGTCAATTATGCAACACTTTGAACTCCAGCAATCAAATTAATCAAATTGTTCGTGTTATCCAATAACTCAAGTTATGACAGGCATAATTACTCTCATGATCTAAATTATATCATCCCTAACGACTTTCACACTGTCCAAGCTAACACAATAATACCCATCTCATCATTGGCCGAGCCAAAATCATACCAACTAATCAATTGGATTCATGCAAACAAACTAAATGCACCTAAGACAACCAAACTAAACTATGCAAGATTCACAATAATCACAATGATATGCCAACATACTAACAGATATGATGCACAAAACCAACAAAGATGTTAAACAAAAACCTAAAAGAAACTCCCCCAAACTTAAAACAGACAATGCCCTCATTGGATAAAACAAAAAAAATAAAGAAAAGAGAAACTCCCCTAATCGGAGGGAACATCATCTGCAGCCTCCCCATCTGAAGGTGTGTCCGGAGGCGGATAAGTTGGAGCTTCAGTAAACGTTGGGAATTGAACTTGAACACCCAATTGAGAAAAGGCCTACGAGAAACTGTCCGAGAGCTGAGTGGAGAAAGATCGAAGCTCGGTCATACTCATGTGTATAACATCCATCCGCCGAGTCATACGCCTCTCCATGCAATCCAATCTAGCCTAAGATATAGGAAATGGCTGTTCAGGTTCAGTCACCGGTTGATCAGATGCCTCCTCACTCTCACTGTAATCCCCCAATAAAAATCCTGCTCCACGGGCATGAGAAGGAGCACCATCCCAAACCTTGTACTTAGCAATAGTAGCATGATCAATAGTGTTCATCGGGAGCTGCACAGGCTCACTATCAGCCCATTCTACCCCAGCGACCGAGCATAACCGAGTGATCACCGATGCATGAGGGATACCGCCTGAGGTACCACCTTGAAGGTACCGACGTATGGACTGATGGATAACATACCCCACATCAACCTTCTTTCCTTGCACAATTCCATATAACAAAATTGCCCGATCCTTGGTCACGTCATTTTGATGCCTGGTTGGCATGAGATTGGCACAAATAAAACTGTACCAGGCCTTTCCATAACGACTCAAGGCTGTGTGAGGAAAGTGGAGTTTCTAATCCGTCCCTTGCTTCGTAGTCCAAACTGTTCCCGGCTTACACAAAATATTCTTGATGCGCTCCAATTTAGTGTCCCAATTCGTAGAGTATAAACATTCCGGATCGGTAGGGTGAATAACAGGCAAGTGGTATATGGCATTGATACTCTTGCTATCATATGACACTTGGCAACCCCGCACAAACGCGATCCCGTCCTTGGTGATCTTAGAGTTAGCATAAAATTCTTGAATAACTGATATCGGGGCTGCTAACGGTGTTTCCATAAACAACAACCAACCCTTAGCTCGGATCATGCTCATCATTTGACCATCTAAATCCGGATTAGGCTTTAGCCCACGTTCCAAGACAAACGTCTTCCCAAGCAAAACCTTATGATAAAATTCCTCAGCCTCTTCAGAAACAAACTTACTTCTATCAAAATCCACTGACTCAGCCTGGGCTCGAGAACTAGACGATTCCCCACGTGGTCTCTTAGAAGCCATAATAACCCAAACATGACAGATACCACAACAATGTAAAGACTCCCCCAAACTTGACAGATACCACACTTGGATTTAATCAATCAATTCCAATCAATACACTTGCATGCACAGGTTAATCACAACATCTGGAATTATATAATCAACAGTCCCAATACAATGCAATTCCAAGTCTAAAATCTGTCAAATAGAATTATTAACTTGGTACGATACAAAACCCTAAACCACAATGTACTTACTTCGTTAAGAACTATGCACTACCTCTGTATCCCACTTTGATGCACTGAAAACCTCTTTGAAGCACACTGTGAGTGATGGAGGATTTGGATTTAAGGGTTTGAATAGAGGAATAGGCCGTGTGTCGTTATGGATTGGAGAGAGAATGGAGATGAAGAGAAATATAGGTTAGGGTTTGGTATGGGAAGTGTTTGATTTGGAGAAGGAGTTTATATTGGTAGGAAATTGGTTTGGATTTGGAAAAGGAAGAGAAAAAGAGAAGAAACCGTTTATAATAAGGAGAGGTTATGAAGAATGCGACTCCAAGCGGGAAAAGGAAATAAAAAGCAAGCAATGGGTCGGGTTTCAACTGGGTTTTAAAACCTGGGATCCGATCGCGGCGCGGCTGCGCTAGGAATTGGCTTGAGTGGGGCGCGACCGCGCTGGTGTGGCAGCTGGAATTTTTTTAAGCTCTGAGGTTAGGCGCGGTCGCGCTGCTTTCCTTCAAAATTTGGGCGCGGCCGCGCTGGTGTACCAGCTGCAACTTTTTGATATCTGGAGAAGGGCGCGGCCGCGCTGGCCTAAAAATCTGGAATTGAACTGTAAAGCCCTTCTCTTTGATTTCTTCATGTGCAATCCTTGATGTATGACCTATAAGCAAAGACAAAGAAATAAAGTAACTAATTACTACTAGATAAAAACAAAACTAAGTCTAATAATTATTCCTAAAAATTACAAAATTTGAACTAAAAACACTGAAAAATTGGGTTGCCTCCCAACTAGCGCTTGATTTAAAGTCTTTCAGTCTGATTACTTCCTGTTTCAAACTTTTAATCGGCAAGAGTGATTGAGATTTTCTGGCGATCAACATCACCACCCCAATAATGCTTTAATCTTTGACCATTGACTTTGAATGACTCATCCGGATTGTTTGCAAATACTTCAACGGCGCCATGAGGGAATGCCTGTTTGACGATGAAAGGACCCGACCACCGAGACTTGAGCTTTCCTGGAAATAATTTCAGTCTAGAGTTGTATAGAAGAACTGCTTGTCCCGGCTCAAACTTCCTGTTGATGATTTTCCGATCGTGCCACTTCTTGACTTTTTCCTTGTATAGCTTGGAGTTCTCATATGCTTGTAGACGGAACTCGTCGAGTTCATTAAGCTGAAGAAGTCTCTTTTCCCCCGCAGCCGTGAGATCAAAGTTCAATTTCCTGATGGCCCAATATGCTTTGTGTTCAAGCTCTACCGGAAGGTGGCACGCCTTGCCATAGACTAATTGGTACGGTGACATGCCAATTGGTGTTTTATAAGCTGTCCGATAAGCCCAAAGTGCATCATCCAACTTTGTTGACCAATCTTTTCTACTCGGATTAACAATCTTCTCCAGAATCCTCTTCACTTCTCTATTTGAAACTTCGGCTTGACCACTGGTTTGGGGATGATAAGCTGTAGCAATTCTGTGGTTTACCCCATATTTAGCTAAGAGAGCCGTGAAATACTTATTGCAAAAGTGACTCCCTTCATCACTGATAATTGCCCTTGGGGTGCCAAATCGTGTGAAGATATTTTTCTGCAGAAATTTTAGAACCACCTTGGCATCATTAGTTGGCAAAGCACTTGCTTCCACCCATTTAGAGACATAATTGACCGCCAAAAGGATATAGAGGTTGTTAAAGGAAGATGGAAATGGTCCCATAAAATCTATTCCCCAAACGTCAAAGACTTCAACTTCTAAAATGGCATTTAAAGGCATCTCATGACGTTTGGAAATATTTCCCACCCTTTGACATCTATCACATCTCTGAACGAAGTGGTGGTCGTCCTTAAACAACGTGGGCCAGAAAAATCCTGCCTGTAACACTTTGTAGCTGTCTTTTCGCCTCCGTAATGACCTCCATATAGCGAATCATGACAATGATGTAAGATACTCTCTATTTCCCTTTGTGGCACACACCGTCGAATAATCTGATCGGCACAATATTTGAACAAAAACGGCTCATCCCACATGTATCTTTTTACATCATGTAGAAACTTTTTCTTTTGTTGGCTGGTCAAATCTGGGGGAAGTACGTTGCTAACCAAATAGTTGACAAAATCGGCATACCATGGAACTTCTGAATTAATCACAAACAACTGTTCATCCGGGAAGGATTCATTGATCACCATTTTGTCTCCCTTGACGTGGTCATTGTTTTCTAATCTCGAGAGATGATCTGCCACTTGATTTTCCGTCCCTTTCCTATCCCGGATTTCCAAGTTGAACTCCTGGAGTAGAAGTATCCATCGAATCAACCTTGGCTTCGCATCCTTCTTCGAAATCAGATATCTTATGGCAGAATGGTCAGTGAACACCACCACTTTAGTTCCAATTAAGTACGACCGGAATTTGTCAAATGCATACACTACCGCTAACAACTCCTTCTCGGTAGTTGTATAGTTGAGTTGGGCATCGGACAATGTTTTGCTAGCATAATAAATGGCGTGAAAAATCTTTTCCTTTCGTTGCCCCAAAATAACCCCAATAGCATAGTCGCTAGCATCACACATTAGCTCGAACGACCTTGACCAATCCAGTGCTACAATTACAGGCGCTGTGGTCAATTTCTTTTTCAACAATTCAAAAGCCGCAAAACATTCATCATCAAACTTAAAGGGAACATCTTTCTCCAATAGACTGCATAAAGGCTTAGAGATTTTGGAAAAGTCCTTTATGAATCTCCTATAAAATCCGGCATGTCCCAAGAAGCTTCGTACCCCCTTGATTATAGTTGGTGGAGGTAGATTCTCGATTGTCTCCAGCTTGGCTCGATCTACCTCTAACCCTTTTGACGACACCTTGATAGGTCTCCGATTTTTAGAATATTTTGATGATAACAAATAATTAAGAAAAAGATTAACAAAAGGGTAGAAATCCTCTCCATAGGTTTTGTTTTATAGTTGTTTTGAATTATCCTCATTTACTTTGACCAAAAATGTTTTCTAAAATTCTAAATGAATTAATATCTTATTAACCTTGATAAAATAATATCAAGTGTTAAAATGGTTAATTCACATATTAACACTTCCAAGGGCAAGGAAAACTCCTATTTATTCTCAAAATTATTTTAATCTCAAAAGTTCATATGGGCTAAAGGATATATAATTGTGTATATATATATATATATATATATATATATAACAGTTATATATATACATATAGATATATATGTGCATATGGGCATTTATTATGTAATCCATACATGTGGGGCATTTATATATGTGATATCTATATTATGTACATGTGCTGGGAGATTACTTTGCAAAATGACAGTCAAATTGGGACAACTATTCCGTGCATGAAAGATTTTGCAAAGATTTTTCAAAGATTATCAACATCTTCATTTATTACTCCTGTTGACTAAATCTAATTCGGAAGAATTTCTTTTAGCAATCCGCGTGAAATAAGAAATCATCCGAACCCTTTATTTTGAATAAATTGATCTGATCCATTTATTTTAAATAAACTTTCAAAAATTACCTTTATGCCCTTGGTCTCAAAACTCTATAAATAGGAAGCTTATTCTTCATTCTCATTTGCCAATTTACAAAGAAAAAGCTTACTCCTTGCCTACATTCTCTCTCTCTCTCTAAAAAGCTTTAGCTCTCTTCTATTTTCAAGGTTCTGATTAGTTAAGGAAGAGAAAATTGGTCACAAGTGTTTGAGATAAGTTGTTTGAATTATTTAATTGCATTATCTCTTACTTGTTTATGATTATAGATATACAAATACAAATTGTTATACACAATTATATATATCTATATTTCATCTATTTATTAATAATAAGTCAGTACTTAGACACCGATATAATTTGAATTTATTCACTCTTGAGTGAATTATTCAAACGGTCCTTAAAATCCTAAGTGGCTTTTTATTAATATTATTTATATAAATATTAGTAAAGTGGATTATAGCTTGATCGTCAGCACAACCCTGAGATACTTCTCTTATAGAGACGTATCCGAACAGTTTCTTGAATTTCTTGCGATCCACTGAAAATATTTATATAAGTATCAATTGTGAAACTATAAATTTTGCCCGTACTTAGAAACCGATATAATTTGAATTTATTCACTCTCGAGCGAATTATTCAAACGGTCCTTAAAATCCTAAGTGGCTTTATTTATAATCATTCACATAATAGATAAAATATTTTTCATATATCTTTGAGTTACAACAAATTTATTTGTTATATCAAATACTGTTTATTTATATATATATATATATATGTTATTACAAGTATTTGAGCCTAAAATCATTTTTCATACAATACTTGTTGCATAACATTTGAAATCAAAAGAAACACATTCTTTGTTATAAAGAATAAATACTTCTTTATAAATTTGCATTAAAATTATATATTTGCTTATTTAGAAGCACTGATATTTATTGAGCATAAACTCATACCTGCTTACATAAGAAGCATACTTTCTCAAATATAAAAGTCATTGAACTTTTATAAATATAACTGAACTTTAATTGCTATCTGCTTATTTGAAGAGCATCAAATATAAAAGTTATTTAAACTTTTATACATCTGTACTAAATTTTATCTGCTTATTTTAGAAGCATATTTACATCAAATCCATTTGTAAAAGGAAAAAGGTAGAGTTAGTTTATTTTATGCATATGTAAGAAAGACGAGTAATTCTTTGACCAAGATCAAAGTCTTAGAGAGGTCAGCTGAGAGTTAGATATCTAGTGCACTTGTGAGGTAAGGAAGAGATTGTCGTTTAAAAACCATGTCATAAAGTAGAACTGAACTTAAAGGAAGGGTGTAACTAAGCTTGAGGAGGGAGCTAAGAGCTTGTTGTCCAAGATAATTAATTGTGATTGATTGAAAGTTTGTCTATAAAACTTTGTAAAGGCTTCTCAGCCTGTTGAAGGAGTATTTATTATTGGGATTAATAGGATCTTAAGTCCTGGAGAGGAGCTTGAGACTGGACGTAGCAACATACTTGGGATGTATGTTGTGAACCAGACAAATCTTTGTGCATTGTATGATTAAATTTTTACCATCTTGCATATTAATTTCTGACACTGCAAATTAATTTAAAAAGGCCTAAGATAATTTTTTAAACGGTAATAATCTATTCAACCCCCCTTCTAGATTATTATTGGACTTTCAATTGGTATCAGAGCGGTGCTCTTTAACTTGTTTGTTGAGTAAGTACAGGCATACCAAAGAGTAGATCCATCTATGGCCTACAATGCTACCGGTTGCGGAGAAGGACTATCAATGTCCAGACCTCCACTATTTGATGGTACAAACTTTGCCACCTGGAAAAATAGATTCAAAATATATGCCAAGTCACAAGGAATCAAAGTTTGGCTTGCCATAGAACGAGGTGTGAAAGTTCCCACAAAAATTGAAGGAGAAAAGTTCGTAGAAAAAGATGCTGATGAATTCACCACTGAAGATGAAGAGGCTATGAACATAGTATTTAGAGCCGAACAAGTGTTGACCAGTGCTCTCATAGAAAAAGAGTACAAAAGAGTTAGCAACTGCAAGAATGCAAAAGAAATCTGGGAAAAATTGATTATAACCTATGAAGGAACCAATCATATCAAAGAAACTAGAAAAGATGCTCTAATCCAAGAGTATGAAAACTTCAGACTTGAAGAAAATGAAAAAATCATTGATATGGAAACACGTTTTTCCAGAATCATTGATGAGCTGGAACAACTCGGAAAAGCTTACACAACCAATGAGAAAAACAGAAGAATTCTCAAAGCTCTTCCATCCGTATGGAAAATGAAAGTTACAGCTATCAAAGAAATGCAGGATCTAACTGTCTATCCTCTTGACAGTCTTATCGGAAATCTTCGAGCTCATGAAGTCGACATGCTAGTCGAAAAAGCAGGATCGGATACAGACCTCAAAAAGAAAGGAATTGCTTTCAAAGCTCTACTTGTAGATCAAGAAAGCGATGATGAGGAGTTAAATGAAGAACTCCTAAGTTTAGATAATAATGAAGTTGCTTTATTATCTAGACAACTCAGGAGAGTAATTCAAAGTAAAGCCAGAAAATATGGCAAAGGCTTTCTGAAGACAAACAACAACTATAACAACTTCAGAGGCAAACAAGTCTTCAAACCAAAACCACAAGGAGGAAATTTCAAAGCAAACAACAACTTTAGAAATATCAGCTCCAATGAAAATTCAAATACATGTTTCGAATGCAATCAGCCTGGACATTTCAAAAAGGATTGTCCAAAATTAGTCAACAACAAAACACTAGTAGCTGAGGAAGGCTGGGATTTAAGTGACGAAGAAGGAACTACTGAGCAAACTGAAGAAAAAGCAAATTTGTGCTTAATGGCAGACGACGATTCATCACCAAGATCTGAGGTAAATTCTGAACATCAATTACCTAGTACTTCATTTGTCACACATACATTAGAAAATATAAATGAAGAACATCATGAATTACAAGAAGCTTATAATTGTTTATATGAGGACAATGAAATCATTAAAGAAGATTTTATTAAATTAAAAATTTCATTAGAAAAATTAATTAAGACTAACAGAAATCTTGAAATAGAAAATTCAAACTTAATTATAATTAATGAAAGCTTAAAAGAAGAAAAAGAAAAATTAGAAAATGATTTTTTCAGAAAATTTATTACTAAAAGAAGAAATTGAAAAATTAAGAAAATTAAATAAAGATCTTGAAATAGAAAATTCAACACTTATTATTTCTGTTGAAAATCTTGAAATTGAAAATTCAACACTTGCTGTAGTAAATGAAGATACTCAAATACAAAATCAAGTGCTGAGCAAAGATATTTCATCTCTAAAAATAGAAGTTGAAAAACAAAAAGAAGACTCGTCTTTAATTGATCAAATTAGCACTTTAACTAAAGAACGTAATGATTTAAATACCATAGTTCTTAAATTCACTAAAGGAAAAGAAAACCTTGATGTTATGTTAAATCAACAAAAGTGTGGATTTAATAAAGAAGGATTAGGATACATTGAAGAATCGAGTAAAACAAAAGATAAAGGACTCTATCATGTTAAGAGTAAAGAAAAAGAAACTCATACATCTCCCTTTACCAAATGTTCTTACTGTAATCGAAATGGTCATTCTATTTACATGTGCAATGCTCGAAATGGAAACTATAAAGGTAAAATGATTTGGGTTCCAAAAGGAACTTACACTTCACCGATCATTGTAAAGAATACAAGAAAAGAATTTTATAATAAAAGACCTTACAGAAATTCTCATCATCATTATTCAGGTTATAAGAATAAAATGAATTATGCATACTATAGACCTGCTACTCATAGAATGCTTGTATCTACTGAAGATAATTATCCTGTACCCAGTTTTGTAAAGGAAAACATAAGTATTCCTTATACAAAGTGGAGAACTTACCCAAAGGACCCTCCTTATTATAGGGTACCAATTTGTGAAATTAGTATATATTGCAGGAATGTCTCACAGTTGCAACTGGTAAAAGCAAATGGTATCTCGACAGTGGTTGTTCAAGACATATGACTGGAGACAAATCAAAATTGAATAATCTACAAGCCACAGACTATGCTGAGGTAACCTTTGGAGATAACAATAAAGGTAAAGTAGTTGGAATTGGTAGTGTGGGTAACAAACACATAACAATTTCTAACGTACAATTAGTCACAGGACTAAGGTATAATCTTCTATCTATCAGTCAATTATGTGATAGTGGTTTTAAGATATCTTTTAATACTCATAATTGCTCAATATTTGATCAAGCTGGTAAGTTAGTTTTATTATGTCCTAGAAACCAAAATGTGTACACATGTGACCTAGATGAATATTCTCATCTAGATAATGTATGTCTTGTATCTGCAAATGAAGATCCTTGGCTTTGGCATCGCAGATTAGGACACATCAACATGAAACTGATCAATAACATTTCTTCTAAGGATCATGTTCGTGGTCTTCCTAAAATAAAGTTCTTTAAAGATCATATTTGTGAAGCATGCGAATTAGGTAAACAAATTCATGCATCTCATAAACCTAAACTCACAGTGTCAACCTCTCGACCTTTAGAACTCTTGCATATGGACTTAGTAGGACTTATTCCTAAACACAGCATGGGTGATGCTGTATATATTCTAGTTTTGGTCGACGACTATTCTCGATTTACTTGGGTTGATTTTCTAAAATTTAAAAATGAAGCTATAAATTCCTTTTGTGCTTTATGTAAGAAAATTCAGAATCAACAGGGAAGTTCTATTGTTTATATCCGCTCTGATCACGGAAGAGAATTTGACAATTCTGATTTCATTATTTTCTGTGATGAGCAAGGTATAAGTCATAATTTCTCTGCTCCTTACACACCACAATCAAATGGTGTAGTGGAAAGGAAAAATCGCACTTTACAAGAAATGGCTAATACAATGTTAAATGAATATCGTCTTCCTAAATATTTTTGGGCTGAAGCTGTGGCAACATCCTGTTATATCTTAAATAGAGTTTTATTAAGACCTATTTTGCTCAAAACTCCCTATGCGCTTTATTACAAAAGAACTCCAAAAATAAATTATTTTCGTGTTTTTGGGAGTAAATGTTTTATATTAAATACTAAAGGACATCTGTTAAAATTTGATCCCAAATCCGATGAAGGAATTTTTCTGGGATATTCACTTAATAGCAAAGCATACAAAGTCTTTAATAAACGTAGTTTGGTCGTTGAGGAATCAATGAACGTAACGTTTGATGAATCTCAACCTCCTCCCAAATATAAAGAATTAGTTGACAGTGATGTTGTCATTGAAGATATTCTCAGAAATATGGAGGAACCAAAACTAGATAATGCATCTCCACCTGTCAGTATTAATCCTCTTGAAAATCCCAATCCTCAATTGAATGACTTGCCCAAAGACTCACATATTATCAAAAATCATCCCATAGAAAATGTGATTGGTGATATATATTGATAAAGGAGTCCTTACCAGATCACAAGCACATAATTTAGCTGGTCATTTATCCTTTTTATCCCAAATTGAGCCTAAGAATATTAAAGATGCTTTACTGGATGAAGATTGGATAATTGCTATGCAAGATGAACTTGAACAGTTCACCAGAAACAAAGTCTGGGAGTTAGTTCCGAAACCCGAGGATACTTCCATTATTGGAACTCGATGGGTTTTTCGTAACAAGTTAGATGAAAACGGAACTATTATACGTAACAAGGCCAGATTAGTTGCACAAGGGTATAATCAACTTGAAGGTATTGATTATGATGAAACTTATGCTCCTGTTGCTAGAATTGAATCTATACGCATGTTATTAGCTTTTGCATGTCATAAAGATTTTAAACTATTTCAAATGGATGTTAAATCTGCATTTTTAAATGGTATTATTGAAGAGGAAGTTTATGTTAAACAACCTCCTGGTTTTGAAGATTTTGATCATCCTGAATATGTTTACAAATTACATAAAGCCTTGTACGGTTTAAAACAGGCCCCCAGAGCATGGTATGAACGTCTAAGTAAATTTCTACTTGAAAACGATTTTAAAAGGGGAACTGTAGATGCTACCTTGTTCACCAAATATAAAAATGATGATATTCTTATTATTCAAATTTATGTTGATGACATCATTTTTGGTTCTACTGACATTACTATGTGCAATGATTTTTCTGAGAACATGAGTAAGGAATTTGAAATGAGCATGATGGGGGAATTAAATTTCTTCCTAGGATTACAAATCAAGCAAGGCGAAAAAGGTATTCATATTTCTCAATCCAAATATTGCAAAGAAATGATTAAGAAATTTGGTTTAGAGTCTGTGAAACCTCTTAATACTCCTATGTCAACTACTGATAAATTAACTGCTGATGAAAATGGAAAAAGTGTTGACACAAAGAAATATAGAGGAATGATTGGAAGCCTATTGTATATCACAGCTAGTAGACCTGACATCATGTTCAGCGTCTGTAAATGTGCCAGGTTTCAGTCAAATCCTAAAGAATCACATTTGGTTGCTGTTAAAAGAATTTTTCGATATCTTAAAGGAACCACAGAGTTAGGCCTATGGTATCCTAAAAGTCAACCATTTAATCTTGTGTGCTTTTCAGATTCTGACTATGCAGGTCATCATGTTGATCGAAAAAGCACTAGTGGAACATGTCAATTTTTGGGTGGATATTTGGTTTCTTGGTTTTCTAAGAAACAGAACTCCGTATCTATTTCAACCACCGAAGCGGAATATATAGCTGATGCACGTTGCTGTGCACAAATACTGTGGATGAAACAGACCCTTGCAGATTATAATATAAAATTTAACTGTGTGTCAATATTATGTGATAATACCAGTGCTATAAATTTGAGTAAAAATACTGTATTGCATGCTAGATCAAAACACATAGATGTCAGACATCATTTCTTACGTGATCATGTAAACAATGGGACTATTAAATTAGAACACATTGACACAAATTTAAATATTGCTGATATATTCACTAAACCTTTAAGTTCAGATAGGTTTTGCAAATTACGTATTGAATTAGGCATGCTAGATATGTTTTCTTAATAATGTTTTATTTTATCTTGACTAATAATTCATATATTAATATTAGTTTCCTATAGTTGGTGTCATATACTTATTTTTTTTGCATTTAATTTTATTTAATATGATTTTATTACTCATATAAATATATTATTTATTATAAAAAAAAATAAAATTTATATATATATATATATATTTAACATATATTTAATATACATTTTTTTCTATTTATTGGTATATAAATATCCTTTCAAATTATTGTATATATATATACATATATATATATTATTTAGCCGGATTTAATCAGGACCATCGGATCAAATTAGAACACATCTAATGGTTGATAGCTTTAATCCGTGTAAATTGATGTGAGCCAATCAGAAGCATCCTAAGAAAAGCACCAGGATTCAAGCCTCTGACTGTTGGATCATCAGATAAAAAGCACAAATTCATCATGACCGTCGGATCAGGATCAGCAAATAAGCACAAATGCTTAAAAACTCAGATTTCATCGTGACCATTGATCTCTTATGAGATTAGTCCTCAACCGTTGGATCACTCAGGTAACCCTAGCTTTAAATAGAAAAGTTTTATTTTTTTAAATTAAACTTTCTCTTTCTTCTCTATCTCTTCAGCCGCTCAAATTTTCTCTCCCTCCAAACTCTCTCAAACCCTAACTTCTCTCCATCAAAATCTTTGATTTCCGGTTTGAATTTGAGAAAAGTAAACCGATTAAACGATTTCTCATCCTCTAAAACATATCTTCACCGATCAGTTTTGCAAGTTGTCTTTTTAAAAAAAAAAAAAAATTTGTGTTGAGTTTTATATCGTCACTGATAAGTTCTTTTTTAAAAAGGGGATTATTTTACAAGATCTACTAAGATCATTCGTTTATCAAACCTTGATCTACCTATCCAGTGGTGAGACCTTCGTCTTGCATGCGATTCTGGATTAATGGGTATCATTGATTTTCACTTCTGCCAGAAATTAAATATATATATATATATAATATCCGTGCTGCGATTTGTATGATCAACTGTCCGAAGTTATGCTGAAAAGAAATGATTTTTCTTCATCTCAAAAATTAAAAAAAAAATTTGCTGTGCTGAGGTAACTCTTCTAAATTTTTTTTGTTATGAAGATATATATATATTTCTTTTTGCATTGCTTGATTGGGAGTGGATACTGATGTCCACTAATTCTTTGTTATGAAGATATATATATTTTTTTTGCATTGCCTGGTTGAGAGTGGATACTGATGAGATAAATACATTTTTTGCTGCACTCTGTCAAAAATTGGGCTTTATTTGTTAATTTTTTTTAAAACTTTCAGCTCTGTTTCTCAGCTCTGTTTTTTTGTGGGGGAGCTATCTGAGTTCATTTAAATTACTTGAGTATCAATGAAACTAAATACTTTCAGTGCTTAGATGAGGCTGATTTTTTTTTTCATTTGCCGTAAAACTTTGACTCTTATTAAATGCTTAGCTTCTGGATTTTGCTTTTCTATCCATGAGTGCTGAATACTGGCTGTCAACTGTTAAACCTTAACTATCTAGTTCGTACTGTTGATACTCCTTTTGAACTACAGCTTGGTTTCAATTTTCTTAAAACAAATGAGGTTGGTCAAAGTTTTTAATACAAAAGATTTTGGAGTCAGTTTACTGTTTTACTGCTACAAACACTATTTTATTTAATACTACTCGAAAACATTCTAAACAGTAAGAAGTATGGGTTCTTCTCTTAACAACTCTCCATGTATTTACTGATGCAATCTATTTTACTTGCTCCATGCGTATCTTCCAATGTCAGACCTTATTTACTTCTTTGATCAAATGACACTCTTTGATATACACTACTTCTATAAAAAGCTACTACTAAAATGTTTTGTTTGCATAACTCCTGCATGCTTACTTGAGTCTCATATATCTTTACTTCTTGAAGATGGAGCCTATCTATTCTTCAAAAAGAAAGAAACTTGCACCTTATTCTGAGATACACTCATCAGGCTCTGTCCCTTTTCTTGTCACACCTTCTGCTCAAGACAAATATAGGTTCATGCGATACAATCTGTCACCGGGTATAGGAGTTGCTTTCTGTAGTTTCCCAGAAATACTTGACCATCTTAAAGCAATAGGTTGGGAGAGTCTAGTTATATTCACTGACAGAAACATTTATCCCTTTCTGATTGCTGAGTTTTATACTCACATGGTCTTCAATAGAGACCTCACTGGTCTCTTAACAAGCATCAGCACATGTATTCAAGGCAAAGATTTTGTTATTGATGAGGATTTCCTCATTCGTGCATTACATTCTTCATCCATCCATGTTGGAACTGCTGCCCAAAATAAATGAATATCTGCATCCTTTGGGAACAACAATGACTGAGTGCATGCTTTTTAAACAAAATCTTTCCTTTACAACTGATCAACTCGTACCTGCTGTTTTGTTTGATGTCCCTGTTAATGTGGATTTGAAATTTCTGTCTCCTGCATGTCAGTTTCTTGGTAAAATTTTGAGGTACAATTTCATGCCTGTAAGAGAAGACCGAACCATGCATCCTTTTGATTTAGAAATCATTAAGTGTATTATGAACGAAAGCATGCCATATAATCTTGCATATTTTCTCTTGACTTCGTTTGAACATTGTTTCAACAACAACTGTCTGGGTTTTGGATTACTTCTCACTCGTATTTTCAACTATCTTGAAATTGATCTCACTAATCATCAATTTCAAGCTGTTCAAAATACCAACATTGTGTCTCGGTTGCATATTCCTCCTACACCACTGATTGTGTTTAAACCTTGTGCTCCTGACACAAATGAGTCAGACCTTCATATGTCATCACAATTAGATGTTATACACAGTATGAACCAACTGATGTTATTTAATCTAAATAATGTCATGGTTCAAATGGAAACAATGCAACAAATGGTGCATCATCTTCAGGATATGTTACACTTTTTAATGGAAAATATGAAGCTTTCTATGCCTCCCTATCACTTTCCTGCAAGCTCAAGCACTACCCAGGTTGCACCAACAGATCCCCTGCCTTTGGATGATGCTCTTCTCAATCTCGGTCATCATTTTTCTCCTCTCAATGAAGAAGATTACTAACTATTTGAGGGCCTGTAATAACTTTCTGCTACTAACTACTTACAAATGTTGTAGATAACTAAATACTACTACTAAAAGTACCTATAATATATATATATATATATATATATATATATATATATATCTATATATATCTGCCTGTATGCATGCAGGGAACCTATGTCTGAACTAACAACTTTTACAGGTACTAGACTGTCTTTTTCCCCACTTTTTGTAATGACAAAGGGGGAGAAGAAAAATATCTGCTGACATGTGAACTGCTATATATACATGTGAACTGCTATATAAACTGCCATGGGATAGTAACTGTTAAACACGTGAACTGTTATTAGTACAACTGCTGTATAGTATTATAAATTGCTATAATATATTTTTAACTACTATAAAATCAGTTCACTGTCATGATGCAATGTTTTTGGCTGAACAGGAACTATAAAAACTTTTAAATTTTATATATGCTCATTCTGAGGGGGAGTTTTCATAAACTAAGGGGGAGTTCTTTTATGGGAAAATATTTTTTGGTATTGTCATCATCAAAAAGGGGGAGATTGATAGATCTCCGATTTTTAGAATATTTTGATGATAACAAATAATTAAGAAAAAGATTAACAAAAGGGTAGAAATCCTCTCCATAGGTTTTGTTTTATAGTTGTTTTGAATTATCCTCATTTACTTTGACCAAAAGTGTTTTCTAAAATTCTAAATGAATTAATATCTTATTAACCTTGATAAAATAATATCAAGTGTTAAAATGGTTAATTCACATATTAACATTTTCAAGGGCAAGGAAAACTCCTATTTATTCTCAAAATTATTTTAATCTCAAAAGTTCATATGGGCTAAAGGATATATAATTGTGTATAGATATAGATATATATATATATATATATATATATATATATATATAACAGTTATATATATACATATAGATATATATGTGCATATGGGCATTTATTATGTAATCCATACATGTGGGGCATTTATATATGTGATATCTATATTATGTACATGTGCTGGGAGATTACTTTGCAAAATGACAATCAAAATTTGGGGGGACAACTATTCCGTGCATGAAAGATTTTGCAAAGATTTTTCAAAGATTATCAACATCTTCATTTATTACTCCTGTTGACTGAATCTAATTCGGAAGAATTTCTTTTAGCAATCCGCGTGAAATAAGAAATCATCCGAACCCTTTATTTTGAATAAATTGATCTGATCCATTTATTTTAAATAAACTTTCAAAAATTACCTTTATGCCCTTGGTCTCAAAACTCTATAAATAGGAAGCTTATTCTTCATTCTCATTTGCCAATTTACAAAGAAAAAGCTTACTCCTTGCCTACATTCTCTCTCTCTCTAAAAAGCTTTAGCTCTCTTCTATTTTCAAGGTTCTGATTAGTTAAGGAAGAGAAAATTGGTCACAAGTGTTTGAGATAAGTTGTTTGAATTATTTAATTGCATTATCTCTTACTTGTTTATGATTATAGATATACAACATACAAATTGTTATACACAATTATATATATCTATATTTCATCTATTTATTAATAATAAGTCAGTACTTAGACACCGATATAATTTGAATTTATTCACTCTTGAGTGAATTATTCAAACGGTCCTTAAAATCCTAAGTGGCTTTTTATTAATATTATTTATATAAATATTAGTAAAGTGGATTATAGCTTGATCGTCAGCACAACCCTGAGATACTTCTCTTATAGAGACGTATCCGAACAGTTTCTTGAATTTCTTGGCGATCCCACTGAAAAAAATATTTATATAAGTATCAATTGTGAAACTATAAATTTTGCCCGTACTTAGAAACCGATATAATTTGAATTTTTTATTCACTCTCTCGAGCGAATTATTCAAACGGTCCTTAAAATCCTAAGTGGCTTTATTTATAATCATTCACATAATAGATAAAATATTTTTCATATAATCTTTGAGTTACAACAAATTTATTTGTTGTTATATCAAAATACTGTTTATTTATATATATATATATATATATATATGTTATTACAAGTATTTGAGCCTAAAATCATTTTTCATACAATACTTGTTGCATAACATTTGAAATCAAAAGAAACACATTCTTTGTTATAAAGAATAAATACTTCTTTATAAATTTTGCATTAAAATTATATATTTGCTTATTTAGAAGCACTGATATTTATTGAGCATAAACTCATACCTGCTTACATAAGAAGCATACTTTCTCAAATATAAAAGTCATTGAACTTTTATAAATATAACTGAACTTTAATTGCTATCTGCTTATTTGAAGAGCATCAAATATAAAAGTTATTTAAACTTTTATACATCTGTACTAAATTTTATCTGCTTATTTTAGAAGCATATTTACATCAAATCCATTTGTAAAAGGAAAAGGGTAGAGTTAGTTTATTTTATGTATTTGTGAGAAAGACGAGTAATTCTTTGACCAAGACCAGAGACTTAGAGAGTAATAATCTATTCAACCCCCTTTCTAGATTATTATTGGACTTTCACACCTTGTGCCCAAGAATGATCCCCTCTTGCACCATAAAGTGGCATTTTTCCCAATTGAGCACTAAATTGGTTTCCACGCATCTTTTCAAAACCAGGACCAGGTTTTCCAAACAATTATCAAAGGAATCGCCAAACACTGAAAAATCGTCCATGAATACCTCCACATTGCGTTCGACCATATCTGAGAAAATAGCCATCATGCATCTTTGGAATGTTGCTGGTGCATTACATAAGCCAAAATACATCTTTCTAAAAGAGAAAGTACCATAAGGACATGTGAAGGTAGTCTTTTCCTGATCTTCGGGGGCAATCACTATCTGATTATAACCTGAATAGCCATCCAATAAGCAATAAAACTCGTGTCCAGCCAGTCTATCTAACATCTGATCAATGAAGGGTAGAGGAAAGTGATCCTTGCGGGTCGCCTTGTTTTAGTTTTCTATAATCCATACAAAGCCTCCATCCGGTCACTGTCCTTGTCGGTATCAATTCATTATTTTCGTTTTCTACAACCGTTATGCCACCTTTTTTAGGCACGCACTGTACTGGACTCACCCAACTGCTATCTGAGATGGGGTAAATGATACCTGCATCAAGCCACTTCAAAATTTCCTTCTTCACCACCTCTTTCATGATTGGGTTCAGCCTCCTTTGTTGCTCAATTGTTGGTTTGGCACCGTCTTCCAAAAGGATCTTGTGCATACAAAATGATGGGCTAATCCCTTTGATGTCTGCGATGGTCCAACCAATTGCTAATTTATACTCCCGGAGAACACGTATCAACTTACTTTCCTGCAATTCGTTAAGTACCGATGCAATAATAACAGGCAAAGTAGATGATTCACCCAAATAAGCATACCTGAGATGGCTAGGTAAGGGTTTAAGTTCAAGTGTAGGAGGTATTTCAAGAGATGGCTTCAAGCGCTCAAAGGATTTGTCAATAAGTTCCAATGGTTCAAAAGGGATTTGAAATTTGCGTACTCTCGGCACTGCATCTAGAATTTGAAGAAACTCCATCATCTCTGGGTCATCCATGTCAGCCTCCCCCAATAAAGTAGTTTCCAACGGATCCTCGGTCAATTTCCTCAAAAACTCGTCATCCACTACTTTTTCTACCACTTCTAACCGATAACACTCTTCCTCATCCGTAGGAAATTTTATGGCTTTGAACACATTGAATGTCACTTCTTGGTCTTGCACCCTCATAGTCAATTCTCCTTTTTGCACATCTATAAGTGTTCTACCAGTTGCCAAGAAGGGTCTCCTAAGTATGATAGGAATGTCTTTGTCCTCTTCATAGTCCAAAATGATGAAATCGATTGGGAATATGAATTTATCCACTTTTACCAAGATGTCTTCCACGATACCTCTAGGATATGTAACCGACCGATCAGCAAGCTGAAGAGAGATGTTGGTCGGTTTTGGTGCAGGTAGACCCAGCTGGACATATATCGATAAAGGCATAAGGTTGATGCTCACACCCAAATCACACAAATATCTGCTGATTGATAAGCTGCCAATGGTGCAAGGGATAGTGAAACTACCCGGATCCTTTAACTTCGGTGGCAACTTCTTCTGCAATATAGTACTACACTCTTCAGTCAATGCTACTGTTTCATAATCCTCCAGCTTTTCTTCCTCGACAAAATTCCTTTCATGAACTTGGCATAACTTGGCATCTGCTCTAAAGCCTCTGCAAACGGTATGTTGATTTATAGCTTCTTAAAGACTTCAAGGAATTTGGAGAACTGTTTGTCTAATTTCTGCTTGTGAAATCTCTGA
Source organism: Aralia elata (assembly GCA_034770075.1). Classification (NCBI taxonomy): domain Eukaryota; kingdom Viridiplantae; phylum Streptophyta; class Magnoliopsida; order Apiales; family Araliaceae; genus Aralia; species Aralia elata. The sequence goes on along the minus strand of CM068381.1, from coordinate 31,815,422 downwards.
GGATATGGAACAGGAGGGTATACTACTGCTTGCTTTGTTTTCTCATTTTCTTTCACCTCAGTTTTCGTTTCCTTCTCTTTTTCTACCAATGTCTCTGCATGATCTGGGACTGGGGATGGGCGCGGTCGCGCTGCCTCCCCTTGTATTTCAGGCGCGGCCGTGCTGCTCTGCTGCAGTTGCTTCCCACTTCGAAGTGTGACAGCTTGACATTGTTCCTTACCATCTCTCTTAGGGTTAACTTCTGTATCACTTGGAAGTGCTCCTTGTGGTCGATTGTTCAAGACATGAGCCAACTGTCCCAGCTGATTTTCCAAGTTTCTAATTGACACTGCCTGGCTCTTCACATTTAAATCTACCTCAGTTAACAACTTATCTTGATCATTCATTCTTTTCTCAGATGCTGTGATAAATCTTGCCAATGACTCTTCTAAATTCGGTTTTTTGTCTGCATGTTGCGGAGCTTGGTTCTGAAAACCTGGGGGATTCTGTGATCTTGGAGCGGGGTTTTGAATCTGAGTGTTATTGCTCCATGAGAAACCCGGATGATTTTTCCACCCCGGATTATATGCATTCTGGTATGGCTGTTGCTGTCGGTTATAGCTCCCCAAATACTGTACCAATTTCGGATTAATGGCACAATACTCCGTTGGATGTGCACCTGCACATAGCTCACACACATAAGCCGCTTGTTGGACCTTCGACTCCGCCAAAGCTTCAATCTTCTTAGACATGGCCGCCATCTGAGCTGTTAGTGCCGTGACCGCATCTACTTCCAAAACTCCAGCTACCTTTTGGTGATTCATCCTCGACGTCGGCCATTGATAGTTATTTGCAGCCATAGTCTCTAACAAGGTGAAAGCTTCATCAAAATTCTTATCCAAAAGTGCTCCCCCCGCAGCTGCATCTATAATTGTTCGAGTGTTACTACTCAACCCATTGTAGAATGTCTGAACCTGCAGCCACTTGGGTAACGCATGATGTGGACATCTCCTTAATAACTCTTTGAACCGTTCCCAAGCCTCATACAGTGACTCTCTATGACTTTGCTCAAAAGTAGAAATCTCATTTCTCAACTTAGCAGACTTAGCCGACGGAAAAAATTTTGCTAGGAATTTCTGAGCCAAGTCATCCCAAGTTGTGATGGACCCCGGTGGAAGTGAGTGCAACCAACTCCTTGCTTTATCCCTTAGTGTAAACGGAAACAGACGTAGTCTCACTGCATCATCAGTTACATTGGGATATTTGAATGTATCACAAATCTCAAGAAAGCTAACCAAGTGTTCATTAGGATCATCGTTGGCTAATCCCCCAAACTGAACCGCATTCTGAATCATCTGAATTGTACCCGACTTGATCTCGAAGGAATTAGCAGTGATGGCTGGCCTCGTGATACTTGACCTGATTTCATCAAGCTTAGGCATGGCATATTCCCTCAATGATTTCTGTTCTTCGTTAGCCATTTTTTCTTTCTCGATTGTCTCACGGCAAAACTTTCTTAACTTGCGTAACTTATTTTCAAGATCGTCTTCACTCTGCACAAGTTCCGGCTGCTTTGATCGTGTTTGCATAAACAAACCGAGATCACCTGAAACAGGAAGTAACAAGAAAAACGATGTTTAACTAAAACTGAATTAATTAAATTAAAACTTGAAATTATAGACACAATTTATCCCCGGCAACGGCGCCAAAATCTTGTTTGCCTAAATTTATACTAGCAAAATACGCAAGTATACGCAGTCCACGAGTAATATAATGAAAGTAGAGTATCGTCCCACAGAGAAAAATTGAGTCTTTAATGACAATTTTTAATTTTAAATCATATCAATTAGGTTAAACAAACAATCAATGATTTTTTGAAGTTTTGAATTCAACTAACTAATTCTAAATTAAATTAACACCACTAATTTGAAAACAGATTTTTAAAGACTTAAGACTATAATTTCACTCAATGCTTATTTTGCGCGACACACTCCCCTTTGGATTATGTTAGTTATTTTGAATTGTTAACCAAGAACTCATCACTATTTATGACCATCTCTCAATGTTTTCATAAACAACTCAACTCAAGTCCACAATTGATAAACTCAAGTTAATCACCCTAGATAACTAATTCACTATATTTCTATGTGAATTACAATTAAAGAGGATTTAAAGTTCAGGTTCCCTATTAGATTACATGCGGTGAATAAGTATATCTCTATCCTAAACACAAATTATGAATTCCATCAACAGCAAAATACACAATCACATGCTAATATGGTCAGATCTAATTCTATACTTCATCTCTCGAGTTCATATAGAATATCCCAGTAATTATTGGCCAAATAATTGAGCAATTCAGCAAAAACCATAATAGACAATCCAAAATTAACTAATCATAACATTCCAGGAAGCATGTCATTCAAAACTACGCATTGAGATCCATTATAGCCTTAAAAGAAATTTAGTTCATAATTAAACTAGAATTCATCATCCACAAGTTTAATAGCATTCAAAAGTTCAGAGTAAAAAGAAGAGAAAAGAAGAAACACTGTAAAGCAATCCTTGAATCTCTAACTTGCTCCTCCTTGCTTCTTTTCTGCTATTAACTTGCTTCAAGTCTTCTCAAATTGCTCTAAACTAGGGTTTGCTAATAATAAGTTCAACAACCTGAAAGTAACTTAAAAATAACTATTTATAGTATCTGATAAAAACCCTAATTAATTACAGAGTTTCAAATCTAAGTTCAAATCAAATCTGTTTAAAACTGCTGAAAAGTCAAAATTGCCCTTTCTCGAACCGGCGCGGCCGCGCTTGAATTAAGCTTGAATGGTGCGCGGCCGCGCTACCCTGGCAGCCAATTTTTTTTTAAGTCCTGGAGACAGGCGCGGCCGCGCTGCACCCTAGTTCATTTTGGGCGCGGCCGCGCTGCACCAACTTCACAACTTCTCAGCATCTGCAACAACACAGTCCCACCAATTCTTGCTAAACTTATTCCCAACACGTGCAACCTACAAAAACACATAAAATGCATGAAAAGTAACTTCAAACCATGGAAATAAACAATAATTCGCATTCATTGGCATCCGATTCGTAGGTATAAAACCTACTCATCAACCCCCTCAAAAAATATTTATAATTCAAAATATAATTTGAAGAAAAAGTTTAGATAAATTACATTAATGTAATATTTTCGGTCAATTCTTTACTTTCAGCCAGGGGCGGATCTATTAAACGAGCAGCATAGGTAGCTGCTCCTGCTGGAATTTTTGTCTGTACTTATATGTGATTCATATGCTGCCCTTGAATGGAGAAAGCAGAAGCATTGTTTTTATCTGCAGTTCTGCCCCTTTCCTTTATGTGAGTTTCAATGAGAGTTGTATTCTCTAAAAAGAAAAAGATAGGGCACTGGAATAAAAAATCAGAACTGTGTGCATCTCCACAAAATCACTCTACAGCTGGAAAATATTTCTGGATCCGGCCCTGCTTTCAGCTTCTTTATTTTTATAGAAAACTATGAGATTTATTCCTTGTCATCTCCACAAAATCACTCTACAGTCACCTTGATATTAAGTTCAGGTTTATCAGCTCCATCAAATACTTCACAATTACATTGTTTTCGCATTATCATCCCAAAAAATTACTCTGGAGTCTTTTCCAAAATTACTGTCAACCTTTCCCAAATTTACTCTTAATCTTTCCAAAATTACTATTAACCTTTTCAAAATTACTCACAACTTTGTTTCTTTCTTAAAATCACTTAATTTAAGTTAACATATATATATATATATATATATAAAGAGAGAGAGAGAGAGAGAACATAAACCTTTTTTCTTTTTTAAAAATCCAGTGTAGGGAATTGCCTATACTGGCTACAATCACCCCTCACCAAAAGAATAAAACCAAAGACCCAAAGCCACACACCTGACCAAAATATTAATTACTCCAATAGCTCCTAAAAAAACAAAAGAAAACAAAAGAAAAAAGAACTCCTTCTCCACTCCCAATAAATTCTTTAAAAAATATAAAAACAACTTTCTCATGCATACATGAATAGGCGGGTTAAATGCTTTTTACCTCACTGTACTTTAGGTCAACTTACAAATGGTTAACTATGTTTTTTTTTACAGTCAACTAACTAAACTTTTTTTGTCTTGGGTGGTTAAATTTTTTAACGGAACTTTGACGTGACACTTACGTGACTTAATTTTTTTCAATTAAAAGCATATATTTTTATGTGGTAATTTCTCAATTAAAATAATAAACTAGTTTGGATATAGTTGGCCCATAACCCACCCATTAACAAGAAAATATCTAATTTATTTTTCAGATCTAAAACTCATTAGAGGAACAAAGACCAAGATAAAGTGCTGTTCGATTTCATATTGACAATTTACGTGCAAGTATACACGATTAACAAGTAATATAGTGATAAATAGAGTGTCGATTCCATGAGAAAAATTGACTAATAATAACCAAGTACTAACTTTGTATCAATTCAATTTTATTTAAACAAATGAATTAAGATTATAAAAATAATAATTTAAAATTAAAACTAAAATATTAAACAAAGATTGACACCATGTTAAAATCACAATTTCCCCCAATGTTTCGTCTAAATCTCTTCACTCTCTTTTCAATTAATTAATCACAACGAATCGTTAACCGAGAATTCACAATTATTTATAAAACCTCTTCCGATAGTTAGATAAAAATATCCCTTCTAATTAAATCACTATATTCTTATGTGAAATAATTTAGAACAGATTCATTAAGATTAAATTCTCACAATGGATACATACGACATATAGGTATATTCCTATCCTATACACAAATCAAGTTATTCGGTCATAAGGAGAATAATCAAGACGCATGTTATCATATTCAGATCCAAACCTATAATCCATCTTCCAATTTCATATAGGTTATCAAACTAATTACTAGCTAGACAATCATCAATAAGCACAAAATATAATAAATGATTCGCATATGATCAACAATAATCAAAAAGAGAATAAATCAATTTAAACTAGTCATTGGGTTCCATTGCAATTTTAATTAAAATTTAGTTCATAACGGAATAAGAAAACATCATCAAATTAAGTAACATTGTAGATTTCAAAAATAAAAGATAGAGATAAGAAAACAAAAACTGTGCCATGCATCATTGCTCTCTGACTCTGCCTTCAATCCTTGTTCTCCTTCTTGCTCTTTGAAATCTGATGTGTAATCCAAGATTTGATGGTGTATTACGTGTCTATGATATGTATGATCTGATGTCCTCAATTACCAACCAACAAACATATATATAAGCCCTCATACAGCTTTATGATGCACAATCTAAGTCAAACTCAACCTAGCACGGCGTCCCAATTCAAATAGGAGTTCAACACTACTTGACTAGCCAAGCCCAGCTAACCCACGCTCACCAGCGCAGCAGCGCCCAATTTCTGCTCGCCCAGCGCTGCGGTGCCATAGTCCAGCGCTGCAGCGCTAAGGCCTCTCCATGCGCACTGCTTGCTCACTCTGCGCCCATGCGCACCCATTACTACACATGTCCTACTACTAGCGCTCAGTTGGCCCACATAACTGCCGCTTGTGCACCAGTGCCGCCTTCTGCTCCTATCTACTGCATATGGCTACTCATGGCCGCTCATTGCCGCTGTAATGACCCGGAAATTTAAGATTATATTTTATGGAAAATTTGTGATTAAAGTTTTTTTTAACATGATTATAGGTGTATATTTAAATTTATGAATGAAAAGGGAAGCCAACATATTGTTAAATATGAATATGCGTGGATATTAAATTTTAAATTAAAGGATGACAATATAATTAATTTATTTAATTATATCAGGGTAATGATAAATCATTTAATTGGTTTGAATGCTTGGCTTGATAGATTAAATCATTTTGTTAATTAAGTGCGTAACTTAAATTATGTGCTAAGAAATAATACTATGTTGGTATTTATAAAACAACTCAAGTTATTAATAATTATTGAGGTGGTGTATAATTTAGTACTATGTGACTAATTTTTTAATGTGTGGCAATAATATTTAAGTATTTACATTTTGATAACCTAAATAATAAATTTAGTGAGAGAAGGTGGTGTTATATTTTGTAGGCTTAATTGGATTTAGTAAGAAAACTTAATGATATTTTTCTAGCTTAACACCCTTAATAGGCATATAAGCCCAATGGAAATGTGTAGCCTAATTTAATAAACTAGTAGCCCAAGTGATGGACTACTAATACTTGAATGCTAGTGGCCCAAATGATTTTATTAGGAGTCCAAGATCATCTAAATGAAAGCCCAATTGATAGCCCATTTGGGGTAGACTTTCTAGTAGGTTAATTATTCATTAATGTAATAATAAAAGATATAGATAGTACTCCCTCCTCCCCCAAAATTCGGCCAAGTGGCCTAAAGTAGCCTTGGGGCTACAATTTTTTATTATTCTAGTCATGTGGGAAATCTTGAGATGGGATATGGCCTAATGATGGACTAGTAGCCCAAGTGATGGACTACTAATACTTGAATGCTAGTGGCCCAAATGATTTTATTAGGAGTCCAAGATCATCTAAATGAAAGCCCATTTGGGGTAGACTTTCTAGTAGGTTAATTATTCATTAATGTAATAATAAAAGATATAGATAGTACTCCCTCCTCCCCCAAAATTCGGCCAAGTGGCCTAAAGTAGCCTTGGGGCTACAATTTTTTATTATTCTAGTCATGTGGGAAATCTTGAGATGGGATATGGCCTAATGATGGACTAGTAGCCCAAGTGATGGACTACTAATACTTGAATGCTAGTGGCCCAAATGATTTTATTAGGAGTCCAAGATCATCTAAATGAAAGCCCAATTGATAGCCCATTTGGGGTAGACTTTCTAGTAGGTTAATTATTCATTAATGTAATAATAAAAGATATAGATAGTACTCCCTCCTCCCCCAAAATTCGGCCAAGTGGCCTAAAGTAGCCTTGGGGCTACAATTTTTTATTATTCTAGTCATGTGGGAAATCTTGAGATGGGATATGGCCTAATGATGGCTTAGGATAGGCTTTTCACCTACTCTTGAGTGACCATTGGATAAAGTAATCTTATGGCGGTTATTTCTATTGTTTAGCCGTGTGATGGAAGTGATGGGCTAGGTGGTACTAATGATGAGTGAGAGTATGACCTAAATGTAGCATTACGTAACCTTTTTACCTAATCTTAGACGACCATTGGATAAAACAATCTTATGACGGTTATTTCTATTGTTTAGCCATGTGATGGAACTGATGGGCTAGGTGGTAGTAATGATGAGTGAGAGTATGACCTAAATGTAGCATTAGATAACCTTTTTACCTAATCTTAGACGACCATTAGATAAAACAATCTTATGACGGTTATTTCTATTGTTTAGCCATGTGATGGAAGTGATGGACTAGGTGGTAGTAATGATGAGGGAGAGTATGACCTAAATGTAGCATTAGGTAACCTTTTTACCTAATCTTAGATGACCATTGGATAAAGCAATCTTATGGCGGTTATTTCTATTGTCTAGCCATGTGATGGAAGTGATGGGCTAGGTGGTAGTAATGATGAGTGAGAGTATGACCTAAATGTAGCATTAGGTAACCTTTTTACCTAATCTTAGACGACCATTGGATAAATCAATCTTATGACGGTTAGTTCTATTGTTTAGCCATGTGATAGAAGTGATGGGCTAGGTGGTAGTAGTGATGAGTGAGGGTATGGCCTAAATGTAGTATTAGGTAAGCTTTTTACCTAATCTTAGATGACCATTGGATAAAGCAATCTTATGGCAGTTAAATACGTGTATTGTACATGTATATGGATATTATACATATAAGAATTCTCCTATAAATAGAAGTTCCCAATTCATTGAGCAAAATGGCTTGAAATTGGCTAAGCTTGCTTGCTAGAGAGAGGGAGAGGGTGTGTGGTCTGTCAAGAAAGAAGAAGAAGGATTAACAAGGGTTTCTCATCCTCTTTTCTAAACAAGTACAAGATAAATCGGTGAACATATATTGTATTGTTAATCTAAGCACGAGGCAAGTTCCTGACCTTAAACTTCTTACATATTGCAAGTTTCCTATCCCTCTCCTTACATTGAGCAAGTTCTTATTATTTCTATGCAAGTTCTCTAACCTTGAATTTCTTACGTAGTGCAAGTTTCATCTTACTCAACTTTTACATTGAGCAAGTTCTCTACTTTATTTAAACAATGTTGAGCAAGTTTCTTATCCCTCTCCTTACATCGAGCAAGTTCTTATTATTGTGCAAATTCCTAAATTTAAACTTATCCTATTTCAAGTTCGTCTTATAGAAAAAGGGTATTCAACCTAAAATGTGTTATTTCGTAAGTAGGGATAATTATTGTACATTATTCCTTATCATATTGATTATTGTTAATCGCACTTATGTGCACATCGTATGTACTATTTAAAGGATATGTCTATGTAAATTGCTTCGGCTAGACATTTCATGCATTCGTATCAAATATAGAATGTTTAAAGCATACGTCTATGCTAGTCGATTCAGCTAGACATTTCAGGTAAATTTGAATATTGTTTAAAGTTTCTCCAAACCATATTACTGTGGTAAGGAATCTAAATGTTGATTTGAACAACCCTCATAGTAGGGAAAAAGTTTTAAGTATTGTGGGTATGATATACTCGAAACATTGTAAACGTATTAAATGCAGGTGGTTATGTTGTGCACAATATATTCGTACGATAGGCTGATCACCTAAAGTACCCATCATTATTTTGTAAATGGAAAATTTGTAGTCCTTTGGACTTTTGGTATTAACAATGTTTGTTAATACTATATACGCAGTTCATGGCCTTATGACATTTCAGCAAACTCTCAACTTATCATGCCTTTGTATTCTTGTCATTGATAAACGTTCTCTTGAACTAACTTTTTCTCATTCATGATATATCTTTCCTTGTATGCTTAAACTTGCTGAGCAAAGTAGTTGCTCACCATTGCTATATCATGAACATTTTTTAGATAAGCCCGAGAGTTCTACTCATGGTAAAGGAAAAGGAAAGGTCGAAGAGTAGAGCGTTTAGAAGCATTTGTCCTTATTTACCTTATTTTGTAATCATGTAACTTCTGAACTCTGGAAATGCATGTATTAGATTTGAAGGTTAGTAAATCCTGGGGATAGATGGCTTATTTTGTAATGAATCTATCTAGCTTTCTGCTAGTTATTAAAATTTTAGATTATAAATGTTGTTTAAGTGTTGGAACGTGAGCACCGAATCCGAGGTCTGAGGAACCTAAATTTGGGGGCATCACAGGTTGGTATCAAAGTTGTAGGTTATAACTCTTAGGTGGGGGAAAGAACCTTAGGATTATAACCTTAGGGGAGATAAGAAAAACTCACATAGAGTTTAGGGTATGGATTATGGAAATCCATCGTAAGGAAGAATTTTATGTTCTATGTGCTATATCTGTTTTCGTTGATATACTAATTGAGTTGTGTTTGGTGGTGATGATTTGTAGATGGCTAGCGAGAATGAACTTATTGACGTTCCCGTAGATTGGGAAAATGCGTTAGTAGCGCCAGTGGATGAAATGGAGGAGGTAGCTTCTAATAAGGTTGCTCTGTCTGAAGAAGATTCTGATAATGACATGGCCGAAGTGACTGGCTTTGTCATGCTAAGTAGAGGAGGTTTAGTGACCAGGCTCAAAAAAAATTGAAAAGGAAAATACGAAAGATGAAGAGCGAGGTAAGGGCGCTTCAGTTTAAGATTCGGCTTAAGCAGGAAGGATGGGAAGAAGAAATTAGGAAGAGGATAATAGCTAGCAATCAAGTGGAGGTTTTGGAGATAGAAGTGAGGAAAAAGAAGGAACAGTTGGATCGTTTGAGGGAATAAGGCAATAGTAACGTGGTTATATATATATATATATATATATATATATATATATATATATATAAAATTATGTAAGCTCTATTTGTGGAATAACATGTTGTTAATTCCAATTTTGGGGTATTGCGGTATATTTACATCTATGTGTTGGGTATATCATAAAGTTATGTGGTGTATTTTGCTAAATGAAGTCGATTAATATAAAAGTGTTTCTTAAAATGCGCATTAAACTCTTTCAAGTATAATGAATGGTTAGCAAGTTAGTGCTAATCTTTGTCGTTGATGGGATATGTTTAAAAGAGTCCCAACTTTTGGTTTTAAGGAAAGACGTATAGCGAATGGGATAAAAGTATTTGTAAAAGTATGTTTTGAAGTATAAAATATTATGTGCTACTGTGGTACATGTGAAAATAAATGTGATATGTTTATGTCTTGAAGATAAAGAAATCATGCCACCGCGTAGAAGGATGATTGGGTAAAAGTGGAACAATGCAGTAAGTGTAGGATGTGGTCAGGAAGGGCATACTGTCTCTAGTTGCCCTAATCCAAGGAGGAATTATGGGTATTTCAATTGTGGGGACATGACTCATCACCAGAAGGATTGCCCGAAGGAGTATTCTAATGGCAATAAAGGCAACAACAAACAGGGGAAGGTCGGAGGACCGACGCAGCCAAATCGACCCACGGCTCGCACGTTCAACATGACGATGCTTGATGCAATGGCTTCAGGAGAAATGGCGACAGGTACCATTCTAGTTATTAATATAAATTCATGCGCTATCTGTTTCTCGCGTGCAGAGAGGCTCTAGGACGAATTAACTTACCTATGAAGCGTTAGCGTATTTCTTATACATAAAAGCGGTTAATAGATTCGAATCATATAAAATGATTAAAGTGTGTGTATCGGTAGTACTCGGATTCGTTTATAACAATAGTTATCATACGAGTTGGTATGTGGCCCTATGGGAATTATGTGCTATAAGTGTCTGTGTTGCGATTATATTATCTATGTTACTAGTTGTGATAAAAGATGATCGTATATTCAGTTTGGTATAAATTTAGTGCGTAAAATTTTGACAGAAGAGAATGAGAGTTGTTCCCAACTCTCTTGAGTGACATTATAGATGTGATTTCGGGGACGGAATCCTTATAAGGGGCGAGGATGTAATGACCCAGAAATTTAAGATAATATTTTATGGAAAATTTGTGATTAAATTTTTTTTAACATGATTATAGGTGCATATTTAAATTTAAGAATGAAAAGAGAAGCCAACATATTGTTAAATATGAATATGTGTAGATATTGAATTTTAAATTAAAGGATGACAATATAATTTATTTATTTAATTATATCAGGATAATGATAAATCATTTAATTGGTTTGAATGCTTGGCTCGATAGACTAAATCATTTTGTTAATTAAGTGAGTAACTTAAATTATGTGCTAAGAAATAATACTATGTTGGTATTTATGAAACAACTCAAGTCATTAATAATTATTGAGGTGGTGTACAATTTAGTACTATGTGACTAATTTTTTAATGTGTGGCAATAATATTTAAGTATTTACATTTTTATAACCTAAATAATAAATTTAGTGAGAGAAGGTGGTGTTATATTTTGTAGGCTTAATTGGATTTAGTAAGCAAACTTAATGATATTTTTCTAGCTTAACACCCTTAATAGGCATATAAGCCCAATGGAAATGTGTAGCCTAATTTAATAAACTAGTAGCCCAAGTGATGGACTAGTAATACTTGAATGCTAGTGGCCCAAATGATTTTATTAGGAGTCCAAGATCATCTAAATGAAAGCCCAATTGATAGCCCATTTGGGATAGACTTTCTAGTAGGTTAATTATTCATTAATGCAATAATAAAAGATATAGATAGTACTCCTTCCTCCCCCAAAATTCGGCTAAATGGCTTAGATTAGCCTTGGGCTATAATTTTTTATTATTCTAGTCATGTGGGAAATCTTGAGATGGGATATGCCCTAATGATGGCTTAGGATAGGCTTTTCACCTACTCTTGAGTGATCATTGGATAAAGCAATCTTATGGCAGTTATTTCTATTGTTTAGCCATGTGATGGAAGTGATGGGCTAGGTGGTATTAATGATGAGTGAGAGTATGACCTAAATGTAGCATTAGGTAACCTTTTTACCTAATCTTCGACGACCATTGGATAAAACAATCTTATGGCGGTTATTTCTATTGTTTAGCCATGTGATGGAAGTGATGGCTAGGTGGTAGTAATGATGAGTGAGAGTATGACCTAAATGTAGCATTAGGTAACCTTTTTACCTAATCTTAGACGACCATTGGATAAAGCAATTTTATGACAGTTATTTCTATTGTTTAGCTATATGATGGAAGTGATGGCTAGGTGGTAGTAATGATGAGTGAAAGTATGACCTAAATGTAGCATTAGGTAACCTTTTGACCTAATCTTAGACGACCATTGGATAAAATAATCTTATGGCGGTTATTTTTATTGTTTAGCCATGTGATGGAAGTGATGAGCTAGGTGGTAGTAATCATGAGGAAGAGTATGACCTAAATGTAGCATTAGGTAACCTTTTTACCTAATCTTAGACGACCATTGGATAAAGCAATCTTATGGCGGGTATTTCTATTGTCTAGCCATGTGATGGAAGTGATGGGCTAGGTGGTAGTAATGATGAGTGAGAGTATGACCTAAATGTAGCATTAGGTAACCTTTTTACCTAATCTTAGACGACTATTGGAGAAAGCAATCTTATGACGGTTATTTCTATTGTTTAGCCATGTGATAGAAGTGACGGGCTAGGCGGTAGTAATGATGAGTGAGGGTATGGCCTAAATGTAGTATTATGTAAGCGTTTTACCTAATCTTAGACGACCATTGGATAAAGCAATCTCACGGTGGTTAAATACGTATATTGTACATGTATATGGATATTATACGTATGAGAATTCTCCTATAAATAGGAGTTCCCAATTCATTGAGCAAAATGGCTTGAAATTGGCTAAGCTTGCTTGCTAGAGAGAAAATAGAGAGAGGGAGAGGGTGTGTGGTGTGTCAAGAAAGAAGAAGAAGGATTAACAAGGGTTTCTCATCCTCTTTTCTAAACAAGTACAAGATAAATCGGTGAACGTGTATTGTATTGTTAATCTACGCACGAGGCAAGTTCCTAACCTTAAACTTCTTACATATTGCAAGTTTCCTATCCCTCTCCTTACATTGAGCAAGTTCTTATTATTTCTATGCAAGTTCTCTAACCTTAAACTTCTTACGTAGTGCAAGTTCCATCTTACTCAACTTTTACATTAAGCAAGTTCTCTACTTTATTTAAACAATGTTGAGCAAGTTTCTTATCCCTCTCCTTACATCGAGCAAGTTCTTATTATTGTGCAAATTCCTAAATTTAAACTTATCCTATTTCAAGTTCGTCTTATGGAAAAAGGGTATTAAACCTAAAATGTGTTATTTCGTAAGAAGGGATAATTATTGTACATTATTCCTTATCATATTATCATATTGATTATTGTTAATCACACTTATGTGCACATCGTATGTACTATTTAAAGGATATGTCTATGTAAATTGCTTCGGCTAGACATTTCATGCATTCGTATCAAATATAGAATGTTTAAAGCATACGTCTATGCTAGTCGATTCAGCTAGACATTTCAGGTAAATTTGAATATTGTTTAAAGTTTCTCCAAACCATATTGTCGTGGTAAGGAATCTAAATACTGATTTGAGCAACCCTATAGTAGGGGAAAAGTTTTAAGTATTGTGGGTATGATATACTCGAAACATTGTAAACGTATTAAATGTAGGTGGTTATGTTGTGCACAATATATTCGTACGATAGACTGATCACCTAAAGGACCCATCATTATTTTGTAATCGGAAAATTTGCAGTCCTTTGGACTTTTGGTATTAACAATGTTTGTTAATACTATATACGCAGTTCATAGCCTTATGGCATTTCAGCAAACTCTCAACTTATCATGCCTTTGTATTACTGTCATTGATAAACGTTCTCTTGAACTAACTTTTTCTCATTCATGATATATCTTTCCTTGTATGCTTAAACTTGCTGAGCGAAGTAGTTGCTCACCCTTGCTATATCATGAACATTTTTCAGATAAGCCCGAGAGTTCTACTCATGGTAAAGGAAAAGGAAAGGTCGAAGAGTAGAGCGTTTAGAAACATTTGTCCTTATTTACCTTGTTTTGTAATCATGTAACTTCTGAACTCTGAAAATGCATGTATTAGATTTGAAGGTTAGTTAATCCTGGGGATAGATGGCACGTTTTGTAATGAATCTATCTAGCTTTCTGCTAGTTATTAAAATTTTAGATTATAAATGTTGTTTAAGTGTTGGAACGTAAGCACCGAATCCGAGGTTTGAGGAACCTAAATTTGGGGGCGTCACAGCTGCACGTTGTGCACACCTGGGCCTCGAGTGCTGCATTTTGATGCACGCCGAACTATTGTCCGCCTAGCTTGTGATCACTCAGCTTAAATTTTTATTCCATACACCATTCCAAGTTCGATTCCATTTCCTATATAAAATCACACAAAACGCATAAAATTGAACCGAAAATACCCAATAACTCACAATTTCATCAGCCAAACGTACTCAATTTGTAGTTATAACACCTACTCATCAAATACCCCCAAATATGAATCTTTACTTGTTCTCAAGCAAAACACTAAGAATAAACTATAAAACTTAACTCTAACTAACAACTGACTCGAGCAATGAATCAATATAAACCTGAAATATGGCCTCAAAGATTTCATTAAAATGATAACTTAAACAAAATTTCAACAGCATACAAAGCCTAAAATTTTAACCTAAATATCAGTTCCACAACTACTTATGATCCTTTAAGTGTGTGTGTGCTTCTAAATATTCAAACTAGTCATAACTTAGATAAGATCATTTAATCAAATACTTCATAAAAGATATTCAATATCAACTCTAGAAACTTATCACATCAATCTCTGCTAATGAAGACATCATATAAATTAGGGAATCAAAAGGATTTCTTCTCCTTTTTTTCCCCAAAAATTAAACACATAAAGATCATTATTCGTGTTCAATTCACCCCTTCCCAAGTATTCCTTAAACCAATTGTGCTGATTTTTTTTTCTTTTTTTCCCGATGAGTGCATTTTATGCTCCATCGCACCTCCTATTAAACAAATGCGTTTTACGCTTCATCTCGTTTCCTGCATGTGTTTATGAGTAAGTGTGTTTTACGCTCCATCTTGAGTCACCACATGATTCTATATGTCAACTCGGGAAGGTTAATAATCCAACATATCTAAGATTACCCCCAAACTTATATGAGTGCCTAGACTTTGCTTCGAATGATGCTCAACTAAGTATTCTAAAGTTTCAATGATACCTCCCACAAGCATGTAACCAAACAAACTCTCTAAGTCACAACTAACTTAACAGATGGATCAGTGCTTTTAAGTGCAAAAGGATCACAAACAGTGTAAAACCAACTCATAAGTCGAAATCTAAACTAAGCATTTTCCTCAATTTCACAAGAGTTAACAATTCATAAAACCAATACTTTATAAAACCACTCCGATGCCACTTCACTCATAAATCTTTTGTCATCATAGTGCGTAGAGGGTCTTAAACTAGAGCCTTCTCCTCTATAGCGCTTTGACGATATAGTGAATCAAGTATGCAGCACAACCTAACTGGAATTCAACGTACTAAGTTCAACCATGAACACACAAGCCAACCATAATTTCTCACCACACAGGCAATTTATCAAACACCTTGTGGGTAATACTCAACTCTTCAACAATCACCACAACCCCACTTCCAAAAACCACCCCAAAATATATCAAAATCCAAACCCCAAATTCAATCTTTCAACAAGTATAACAATCACCAAGTTTAATTTATGAGATGAACCCAATAAACAAACTTTCCCCAAATTATGAGAACCTTACTTGGAAGAGAGAACCACCTACTGGCTACCTTTGATTCTGATGAATTCCACTTGCTGCAATGGAGATGGAAGTGAAAAGTGAGGTTGATTAGGATGAGGGGTTGTTGGAGTGGATTTGGAGAAGATGATAGTAGGGTTTGGAGTTTGAAAAGGATTGGACTTGTGTGTGTTTTGCCCCAAATCAGCCGCTGCTTAGCCTTTTTATTTTTCTGAACTGGGCATGCAGCGCTAGCCTCCAGCGTTGCGGCACTAGGAAGACAGTAACCCAGCGCTGTTGCGCTGGAGCTCAGCGCTGCTACGTTAGACTCCC
Organism: Aralia elata; assembly: GCA_034770075.1. Lineage (NCBI taxonomy): Eukaryota > Viridiplantae > Streptophyta > Magnoliopsida > Apiales > Araliaceae > Aralia > Aralia elata. Next base: position 31,799,264 of record CM068381.1, on the reverse strand, counting down.
AGTGTGCACGCAGTGACGCGCTTGGCTGGCGTTGTGGTACTATGATGGCCCGTACACGTGCGCTCTGGTTTACTGCCTGATGCTGCCTTGGCTCCTTCTTGCTGCACATCGATGACCTTGGTAGCTTTTTGACGTTCATGCGCGCTCCCATTTCGTTTAATATTTGGTACCTGAAATCATAATTAATTAAAATGCAATAAATCAAGACAAATGAATTAAAGAACCAAATAACTTAAAAACAAAATTTATATATACATATATATATATATACATATATTTTTTATTTACAGATTTAACATAAAAATTAAACCTAGCTAATATGCAATCAACTGAAAAATAAAAAAAAAACACTTAGGTTGCCTCCTAATTAGCGTTTGTTTTATAGTTTTCAGTATGACTTTTTCAATCTTATCCTGGATCAGCTTCTTGGTTTGGTGTGCACCATGCAGGATCACTATGGGTTTCTCCATACATAACTCGGCGTCCACAAAAGGGTTAGAAGTACATTTCCCCAGCAGTACTGCATTGTCCGCATCGTCCACTCAATCGACCTGAAAGCATTCCTCGACGTCATTCGGGAATTTAATCGCCTTGAACACATTGAACTTAACCTCCTGATTGTTGACTTTTATAGTTAGCTCGCCTTTTTGCACATCAATAAGAGTTCTTCTAGTGGCTAAGAATGGTCGTCCTAGAATGATAGGGATCTCTCGGCCTTTTTCATAGTCAAGAACCACAAAGTCCGTTGGGAAAATTAACTTATCCACCTTTTCCAAAACGTCTTCGACTATTCCCCTGGGATAAGTGATTGATCTGTCTACTAACTGTAAGGTCACATTTATAGGCTTTGTCTCTTTCAAACTGAGTTTCTGGTAGATTGACAGTGGCATTAAATTTATGTTGGCCCCAAAATCACATAGAGCTCTCCCGACGAACTGGTTGCTAATGGTGTATGGAATTGTAAAGCTCCCTGGATCCTTCAGCTTCGTTGGTAGCTTTCTCTAGAGTATTGCACTGCATTTTTTCGTGAGCGCCACTGTTTCAAAGTGGCTTAACTTTTTCTTCTTGGATAAGATATCTTTCATGAACTTTACATAGCTAGGAATCTACTCCAATGCTTCGGCGAACGGGATGTTGATGTGCAACTTTTTGAATACCCAAGAATTTTGAGAATTGTTTTTCCAGTTTTTGTTTATGAAAATGTTGTGGAAAAGTTACAGGGGGCACAATCGGAATCTGTTTACTGGCGTTAGAGCTTGAAGCTGGATCTTCTCTTGCCTTCTTTTTCTGGTCCCCACTCTTGCTATTCTCCTTCTCGGCATCAATATCTTCTTTTCTAGCAGTTTATGACTTTGACATGGGTGCTCCAACAGTTCCTTGTAGCTCCTTACCACTCTGAGGTGTAATCGATTTGTAATGCTCTTAGCCTTGGCTCCTATGATTAATCTCGGTGTCACTCGGTAAAGTTCTTTGAGGTCGATTGTTAATAGCACTTGCCATCTTTCCTACTTGGTTTTCCATATTTCGAATAGACACCTCTTGGCTATTCATCCTTGTTTCAGTCTGAGTTATGAATCTGGTAAGAAATTCCTCCAAATTTAACTTCTTTTCCTATTGAGGAGGGGCTTGAGTCTGAAATCCTGGTGGCTATGATTGTCTTAGAGCTGAAGGTTGGGCTTGATTGTTATTGCTCCAAGAAAAGTTTGAGTGATTCCTCCACCCAGGATTATAACTATTAGGATTATTGTTGCCTTGCTGCCTGTTGTACTTACCAACATAGTGGACCGACTCTGAACTGATGTCACATTGACTACTCGGATGATTTTCAGCACATAATTCACACACCATTGACACATTTCTGAATAGGTTGCGCCCCTAAAGCGTCAATCTTCTTCGTGCAAATTGCAACCTGTGCATCCAATGCAGTAGTGGCGTCGAGTTCAAAGATCCCGATTGCCTTTGGCTGATTCATCCTCGTAGAAGGCCACTGGTAGTTGTTGGCAGCCATCGTTTCCAGCAGTTTATACGCCTCATTAAAATTCTTTCCCATCAAAGCTCCACCTGCAGCTGCATCAATACTGGTTCGGGTAGAACTGTATAAACTATTGTAGAACGTCTGAACCTGCAGCCACTTAGGAATGTCATGATGAGGACATCTTCACAATAAATCTTTGAATCTCTCCCAAGCTTCATAAAGAGACTCGGAGTCATGCTGTGTGAATGAAGTGATGTTGTTCCTCATCCTTGTAGTTTTGGCTGATGAATAGAATTTTGCTAAAAATTTCTGCACCAAATCATTCCATGTGGTGATAGACCCCACTGGAAGTGAATGCAACCAACTCTTTGCCTTATTACAGAGTGTGAAAGGAAAAAGACGGAGTCTAATGGCATCCTCGGTAACTCCGTTGTATTTAAAAGTGTCGCAAATCTCTAGAAAGCTCACCAGATGATCATTTGGGTCGTCGTTAGGCAACCCCCCAAATTGCACAGAATTCTGGATCATCTAGATTGTACCTGGCTTGATTTCAAAACTGTTTGCTTGAATTGCGGGTCTTTGAATGCTCGACTGGATTTTCGTTACAAGCGGCATAACATAATCCCTTAGTGATTTTTGTTCTTCTGCAGCCATTATCTCTTGAATCTGTGTCTCTTGACAAAACTTTCTCAGTTTTTAGAACCTTTTCTCTATTTCGTCTTCGTACGATAGTGGTTCTAGTCCTTTAGATCACGTTTGCATACAAAACTCAAGAGTGCCTACAAAAGCAATTAAAACAGAAAATTACGTTTAAACTAAGATCAAATTGATTGAAATTAATATTGAAAAAAATTATTAGTAATAATCCCCGACAACGACGCCAAAAACTTGTTGTCTGATTTCCTATTGACAATTTACATGCAAATATATACAATCAACAAGTAATATAGTGATAAATAGAGTGTCGATCCCACGAGAAAAATTAACTAATAATAACCAAGTACTAACTTTATATCAATTCAATTTTATTTAAACAAATGAATTAAGATTATAAAAATAATAATTTAAAATTAAAACTAAACTATTAAACAAAGATTGACACCAGGTTAAATGGCTAAGAATCACAATTTTCCCTAATGCTTCGTCTAAATCTCTTCACTTTTTTATCAATTAATTAATCACAACAAATCGTTAACCGAGAATTCGTAATTATTTATAAAACCTCTTCCGATAGTTAGATAAAAATATTCCTTCTAATTAAATCACTATATTCCTATGTGAAATAATTTAGAACAGATTCATTAAGATTAGATTCTCACAATGGATACATACTATATTTTTATCCTATACACAAATCAAGTTATTCAGTCCTAAGGAGAATAATCAAGACGTATGTTATCATATTCAAATTCAAACCTATAATCCATCTTCCAATTTCATATAGGTTATCAAACTAATTGCTAGCTAGACAATTATCAATAAGCACAAAATATGATAAACGATTCGCATATGATCAACAATAATCAAAAAGAGAACAAATTAATTTAAACTAGTCATTGGGTTCCATTGTAATCTTAATTAAAATTTAGTTCATAACGGAATAAGAAAACATCATCAAATTAAGTAGCATCTTAGATTACAAAAATAAAAGGTAGAGATAAGAAAACAAAAATTGTGTCATGCAGCCTCGCTCTCCGACTCTGCCTTCAATCCTTGTTCTCCTTCTTGCTCCTTGAAATCTGATGTGTAATCTAAGCTTTGATGGTGTATTATGTGTCTATGATATGTATGATCTGATGTCCTCAATTACCAGCCAACAAACATATATATAAGCCCTCATACAGCTTTACGATGCACAATCCAAGTCAAACTCAACCTAGCACAGCGTCCTAATTCAGATAGGAGTGCAGCACAACTTGACTAGCTAAGCCCAACTAACCCACTCTCGCCAGCGCAACAGCGCCCAGTTTCTACTCGCCTAGCGCTGCGGCGCCTTAGTCCAGTGTTGCGGCGTTAAGGCCTCTCCGTGCATGCCCGCTCGCGCTGCCTCCTCACTCTGTGCCCATGCGTGCCCATTGTTGTACATGTCCTACTGCCAGCGCCCAGCTGCCCCACATGTTTGCCGCTTGTGCACCAATGATGCCTTCTGTTGCTATCTGTCGCACATGGTTGTTCATGGCCGCTCATTACTGCACACCGTGCATACCTGGGCCCCGAGTGCTGCATTTCATTGCACGCCGAACTATTGTTCGCCTAGTTTGTGATCACTCAGCTTAAATTTTTATTCCACACACCATTCCAAGCTCGGTTCTATTTCCTACACAAAATCACACAAAATACATAAAAATGAACCGAAAATACCCGAGGACTCATAATTTCATCAAGTCAAACGTACTCAATTCGTAGGTATACAACCTACTCATCACAAAGAAAGAGAGTGATGCAAAGTTTCGATCTGTTTCAAGGTGTAGATGTAAAAATTCAAAACTTATTACTTACTAAATATTTGTTAATACAATATGTTACCAATCTCCCAAAGAGAGTGAAAGGCCTCATTTGAATTTCTCTTGCACAAACAATATGAACATTGTTCATCTTCTTCCTAATCCATCTTCATGCGTTTTTATTATTCCTTTTTGATTTTGTAATTATCATCAACAATTTGTAAATTTTTGGGTGTGTTACTACATTTGATTTCTAGATATGTTGGTGGTTTTTAGGGAGTCAATTTTTGGTACTTTCAATTGATAGGTATGGTGGTGCTTTCTATTTCTAGGATTTTATCTATTGGGTTTGATCGAAGAATTAGGGGCGATTATGTTAGTGGTAAGGTTGTTTAATTTGTTTAGATAATCTAATTTATTTTAACTTTTAGTTTTTAAGCATATTTCTATTTTTAATAGATTTTTAACCCACAACAAAATTTTAATTATTTAATATTAAAAAAGTTTCATTTATCCATGGACTTTATTTTCTCCCTTAATCTAGCTAATTTAAATGTTAAAATCTAATTTTTTAAAATTATCATAATTCATTAATTTTTCAAGTAAGGATGCATGTATATAAAGTCAATAAGAATTTATAATATATGTATGTATATAAAGTCAATAAGAATTTATTGTGAAAAGATTTTTAATTTCAAAAAAATTTCTAATTAATTATATTTGCTATTAATTACCTAAAAATCATTTTCTATTAATTACAAAAATAAGTAATTTTTCAAATAATTTTTTCCATGTTTTTTTCTTAAATTTTTTGATTTATTTTATTTTAAAAAAATTTCTTTCATATTTTCCCTTATTTTTTCTTTCAGTTTCACTCAAGAGTAGTTACATCATACATGAGAGTTTCATATCAGTTTCTCTCTCTTATGTGGAATTAGATGTGACAAACCGTTTAAAGTCAACCTTATTTAATTGATTTTTTAACGTTTTGTAAGTAAATTAAAGTTTAGTTAGTTGACTGTAAGAAAATAAAATATAGTTAGATATTTATAAGTTGACCTAAAGTACAGTGAGATAAAAAACATTTAACCCATAAATAGGCAGATAGCTCAGAATGAATAAGTTAAAGAAATCATTAAACACTATAACACAATTTTTGAGCCATCTCATGTAAACACCCAGTTTCTTCTTTTAGGAAGATCAAAGCTTAGGACCATCATTTTTTCTCCCAAAAATAGGCTCAAATACCTTCCAAATTGTCTTGAATACGAAAACTCCATCTTCTTGGTCACTAGTTTCCCGCGTCAATTTTAGGTTATAGAAGGGCACTAGGTACTTTTTAATATGACAATCAAATTGAATATGGGCCAATTTTCACTTGAGTGACCAGCTCTCTAGTTAATACTATTTCTGTCTAAGAATAAAAGTCTCATTTAACGTGATATACATTTTTGGACATGTATTATTAAGTGCCAACGAACACTTGGAATCTAGATACCTACCTTAGCAATCCACAATAATAGGCGTAGTAGATTTCATAAATCATATACAGACTAACGTTCCCCTTTCAAATGCCTCATATTCACCTTGTATTTGGTCTTCCTTCTCTCCTTGTATCACCTTAAACTCCAACACTTTAATAAATTTGTCTTCGTAGACTATGGCCATGCATACCATCTCAAATCTGAATTACATATCTATTCCTCCAAGTTGCTAACGAGTTTTAAAGTCGTACCTTAATTGACAAAAGTGACAATACTTTCATCCTTCAAGTTGACATTTTGGTCCATTTATGTTTATTGGGCTAATTTTATCATAAAATAAATTTGAGTCATGTGTGATGCATGTGATCTTTAATTAAAGAGGTTACCTTTGTCTTTTAAAATTTAAATAATTCCCTAAAAATCATGAAAATAACATGCGTCTTGAGTTATATAAGTTTCATGTGTATATATTTTAATGTCAAAATACAAATATAGACTCATTAAAAAGCACATGAATCACACATGGCTTAAATTTGTGGAAAAAATAGCCCAATGCTCGTAAATGGACCAAAATGTCAACTTGAAGATGAAAAAGTGTCACTTTTGCCAAATACAATATGAAACTCGATGATAACTTGGAGGAACATATATAATTTTTCATTTCACTGCTTCCATTTTCTTACAAATGCAATAAAACCTACGATTCTTTCCGCTAATTGTCCATCAAAATATAAGTTTTCAAACAAACTTGTACCTATTAACATGAATTTTCTGGGCGCCTACATTTTCATGCGTGAAAGTATGGCAAGTCTTTACTCCAAGTTCATTTGTTAAATCTAAATCATTTTCTCAAAGAAGAATCATTAACATTTTACAAAGAGAACCAAATATTTTCTGTCTCTCTTTTTCTTTTTCTTTTTCTTTTCCTTTCCCTTTTTCTTTTTCTTTTTCTTTTTCTTTTTCTTTTGCTACTGATGATTTAAAATTTGCAATCAATAATCTCCCTATTTATATATTTTTGTTCGGTAAGAGGAACAAGTCCAACGAGAATACAATTTCTAAGCCATTTTTATCAAAGATCAGAGAGAAAGAGATTTAGATTCTACAGAGGAGAGATGTCTGATCCAACATACATTAGTCATTTCAGTCACTCCCATGGCTATTTCTTTTCCAATACTAGTGACATACAAAAATCAATTCATTGTGAGGCCTGTGGTGATGCGATCTCAACTAGTAACGGTCCATTATATGCAAGCTGTGATAGATGCAAGAAGTTCATGCACAAAATATGTACAGAATTACCACGAGAAATTCACAATCACCCATTTCACAAGCACCATCCTCTCACCCTCCTCATTCCACCACCTGACAAATTAGATGGTGCCACGTGTCATGCTTGCGGAGACACGATCAGAAATTTCAGATATCGATGTCGTTCTGAGTTGTGTGACTTTGACCTAGATCTTAAATGTAGTACACTGATTCACATGACAGCTAGTGACGTAGTACGTGAGCACCAACTATGCAACCAACAAATCCCACACCCACATCCCTTGATTTTCTGTCGTCGTCGTAAAGACCCTAGTTTTGAGTTTTACTGCGGTGCTTGTGGGCTACCATTTGAAAAAAAGGGAGATAGAGCCTTTATTTATGTTTGTCTTGAATGCCGACTTTTATTACATAGTTCATGTGCTGATTTGCCACCAGAAATAACAAATCATCCCTTTCACCCTCATCACTGTCTTTCCATTCATCAAAAACATGAGTTTTCGTGTTCTGCCTGTAATTCATCGTTGAATGCTTTATCATTCCAGTGTTCCCAAAATTGTGAATTTCAATTAGACATTCTCTGCGCTACGTTGATCTCCAAGGGTGCCATCAGTACAACAAAATACCACAAACACCCCTTGATTGACTGCTACGTCGATCAGCAGCAGGTAAACAAATTTCATAGTCCCTGCCCAGCCTGCAATCAGCCCTTCAAAGATTCTCTCTCTTTTTGCTCGGACTGCCGCATACTTGCGCACAAATCATGTGTTGAATTGCCTTTTCGAATCACACACTCCTTCCACTCGCACCAACTCCAGCTTTCTAGTTCGCGTATAGAATTGAAATGTCACGCGTGTCTACAAAGTCAGCACGGCTTGTTCTACAAATGCGTTTCCTTTAATTGTGGATACCGTTCATGCCTGCGATGCACTTTTATGGGGTATAGCGTGATAAAGGATTGTTCTAGTCATTTGAATTCGAAACACCTTCTTTTTTCGTTCGAGTTTCAACCCCTTGGATCTAGATTTGATTGCGACAGATGTGGTCATCAGATTTTTACACCTTTCTTTCGTTGCATACAGTGCAACTTCAATCTCCACTTTCATTGCCTCTCCAGATTACCCCCAGCAGTCACACATAATAATGACAGGCATAATCTCACTCTCACCTATTTACCCATCAAAGACCACCCTGATGAAGATGAGAATGCTGAACTGTACTGTGATAGTTGCGAGGAAAGACGAGATTTACTTCATCCATCTTATTATTGTGCAGAATGTCATTATGTTACTCATGTTCATTGTGTGCGCATGCAGGTACGTACCTATTAATTGCAAGCTCAAATTTACTCGTACAACTTATAATAATGCATCTGCATGCATGTAAAATAGTCATCCACTAAGATTGCATGCATGCAGTAAATAAATAATTAACTACTTTAGATTTACTAAACAGAAACTAAATACAAGTAAATCAGTTTGCTTCGAGCAACAATATCTATCTAGTCACTGAGACTTGTATAATTCTGATGGCTTCAAATATCGATACAGTTATGCTTCCAAAATTCTTCAGATGAATGATTTAAAATTAGTCTTGTTAATAAAAGAGCATATTGATTTTTTTCAAGAACCTTTTTATCAATGTAGCTCTATATAGATCTCCATATAATTACTATTCCATTTATTATATGATAATTTACATCCATAGATTGTTAGATAAAACTATACTGACAAGTACAACTAAATAGATTAATAGAACATTAACCAATATATTTTTCATATAAAAAGGAAAGGTCGTACGTGTAAGTATGGCTTGTGACCAAAGAATGAAACAAAGCAAAAACGAAACAGGAAAGTATGTCCAGAATCCAGATAGCAGAAGAGCTATGTAGAATACTAGTGCAATTGAAACTAATTACTATCTATCATAATAGAGTAAGATTCTTTTTGGCAATGCTTTTAAGCAATTACCATTTTACATAACCTTGTTTTCCTTTCTCTTATTTCTTTTAATTAATATTTACCGAAATTAATGAATACACTTCCCAAAACAAGGAAAGTTTGTACTATTTTCGATACAAAATTAGAGATATATTTATAAAACGACAATTTTTATGAAAAATTATATTTTTTTCCAAAGTTATCTGTAATATTAATTATAATTATAAATGTAGTTCCGGTGGCATTATAGTAATCCGTTAATTAAGAATAAAAGTAACCGCATGTTAGAATTTCATGTTGCTTTAAAGTGTAAAATTAGAAATGTATATTTCTAATTTTGAAACACACAAAAAAGAGATGTATATCTTGCTTTGGAACGCATATACTTCATAAAAGCATTGGTATACAGAACTAAATTTGTAAATAACCTAAAGTAAAGCTTCTAACTTGTAAATTAACTGCGTTTCTTATTCATATATTTGTTACTAACGAATTGAAAGAGTAATTTATACAGTTAAAGAAAGTTTTTCAAACACACTGTCGTAAATCACATAAGTTAATTATGTGGTATATAATTTAGGTTAAATGATTTGGTATTCATTTGAGGTAATATATATATATATATATATATATATATATATATATATTATCTTGACTCGATTACAACTAATGCTTCTACAGGTATTCCAACATATTGTTCAAGAACCAACCACTAAAGAATTATATAAGAGCTTCAAGGCAATGACTAACTTTCTGAAATCATCTACATTAACGCAATACCTTCCAATCCAACACCACCTCCACCCACAACACCCGCTCACTCTCTCCGTTTCGACTAATTTTGAGCAGAAGGAAAAATTTAGATGCAGTATATGTTTATCCAGTTGCCACAACCTCGCCTACGTATGTGATCTTTGTATGTTTTACCTAGACTTGGAGTGTGCTTCGATACCTATGCCTAGTATGACAAAGTCTGAACCTCAACAATTAGAATTGGATTTTTTCAGCTTTTTACCCCTTGAGCTCGAATTGTATTGCAGTCTATGTTGTCGCAGGATTTCCACCCCTTTTGTCTATTGTCAGGAATGCAATTTTGCACTCCATGACAAATGTCTCATAAAATCACGACATACCGTCAAACACAAATGCCACAAGGATCGTCTCACTTACATCTTTCCTGACAAAAACCACGATGTGGACGTAGAGTACATGTGTAACAGGTGTTCTAAAAAGGGGAATTTGAGGGATCCTACTTATATTTGTGCTGAATGCAACTATAGTGTTCATATCGGCTGCATACCGCCTAATGAGGTACATATACATACTAATATTATACGCTCTTATTATGTTTGCCATTATATATACTTTAAGACTATGATTTTTTTATTTTTTTTTATATATTTTTTGCAATTATATTACATAGGATTGGATTATTTTATATAGTTATTTATACTAGTTTGGCTGAATTGCAAAAGTGTACGATCCGAGTTGCCATCCAATTTCATTTTGGCCTTTTAAGTGACAAAAATCTCTCTTGAGTCGTTCAAGTGGCCAATTTGATCCAATTGACTTTTAACGTTAACTTTGACTCAATTGAATCAAATTGGACACTTAAAAAGACTCAAAATTGAGATTTTTGTCACTTAAAGGGCCAAATTGAAATTGAGTGAAAATTTGGAGGAACAATTTTATAATTCGGCTTACTAGTTTAATAACTTTAATATCACTTTTTAATCATTGATATATTTTAACTTCCAAGGCCATTTGATAGCTTTAAAGGATGTACTATTCAACCCCATCTTCCTCATTGGAAAGTCCATTAGATTATCATTTTAGGATTATTTCAAAAATAAAAAAAAATACTTAAAAGGTATTAAACTAGTACATATAAGTTTGAATTGTCTAGTCTCATGCAACGTAACTGCAAACAAACATAAATGTAGTCCTTGTGTGAGGGAGAAAGAGGGATATATCCATCGAAATAAGTAGTTATTGACTAGATTAAACTAATATTTGTTTTTAATTTCAGATTTCTTGTCTTCTACAAAAGTTCACCTTAACAGAGAGACTTGGCAATGTGAAGGTGGATCAAGATGTATCAAGCGACTCTTGGCTTGATCAATTTCATCCCACATTAAGCAAACCCCATCAAACAACTAATGAACTGAAGGAAATAGGTGGCACTAGTTCTACAAATGCTGAAAGCAATGTTGGAAATCAAGAGGTTGGTCAAAATGCAGCAGTTATTAACTCAATCCAGCTTGCTGAGGTGGACAAAAAAATTGCGAAACTTTTAGCAGAGTTGGAAGAACTTAAAGAGATTCGTGCTCAGCTTATTGCATCGAGCTCAGTGGGTACGACCACTTGACCAGAACTTGAAGGTTCAGCCATGAGAATTAGACACAAAGACAATATCACTGAATGTGGATTTGTTTGTTGTAGTTGCAACTATATGGGATAAACACTTTATTGTTCCCTAAACTATACAGATTTTTCATGTTCGGTATCCGAATAAAAATGTTTCTGTTTAGTCTCAACTTACAACAAAAAATTGCAATAATTTGACTCAAATCGTCAAAATTAGGTTGACAGATTAAAAAAAAAAAATTTAATTGCATATTTAATTCTCAAGTATACTCCATCTTATAAGTGGGACCAATCTCCAAGTAGATTTAAGTTAACGATATAAACCCCAAGTCATTTTACGATAACAAAAAAGCGATTAGAATGTCACGTACTTCGGGCACATGAATTTTATTATGAGTTGACTGTATAATAATATATGTTTTGCACGTGACAACTAAAAATGAATATGTATTATATTAGTATAAATTATTTAAACATACATAATTAAATGTATAGTCCTTTTTGTCTCTCATTCTTCATATTCGTGATTCTTCTCTCCCTAGCAATCTGTAGTGAGTTATAAAATAGACGGAAAAGAAAAGTTGTTTGTGTAATTCTTTTGTTATTGAGTTTTTTAATGATAAAAATATAAAAAAAAGAAATAGACGAAAAATTTGACCATTTTTATGCCAAACTTCTTTTTATCTAAAAATGGACGGATTTGATTGGAAAACTTAACCACTATTCTTGCCAAAATTTTCTATCCAAAAATAAGCAAATTTGGATGAAAAACTATGTAATATAATATCATCTTTTATAATCCTTTATGAAGTTTGATTATTAATATTGTAATAGTAATGATGTACTTAATCACGAGATTATATTGTACTCCCTAAAATAAAGCTTCAAAAATATAAAAATAAAATATATATTAATATATAAAAAAAATCTTTGCATTCCTTCTAACTAGATTATAAACATAATAAAATTAATAATTGGATAACTTAGTAATTAATTTAAATGTAAAATGTACAACTTAAGTTTGTCAATTTTTTTTCCTTTTTCTTTTGTTGGCATCCAAAAATGGTCATTGCCACGTGAAGCCTTGACACACAGCCAACTAAGACATTCTGAATGTTTGATAAACTGATCATGGGTCCCACCGATACATATGAAAAGGCCCTGGTAGGACAGATGGGCCACCCGTTGATTCAAAGCATGAAGAGCTCCTATAAGGAATGGTTAAGTAAATGAACTGGGCCTAAGGGATTATAAATAACACTACTATAATAAAAACCTATAATACCTGAGGCTGGGGCATCCCCAAGATATGGGCTCATGGAGCACTCCCCTTAGGTGATGGAATGGATGTGCCTGAACTCAAGACACATATGTAATGGTTAGAATAAATAATAACACACTCACACAGATATTATATGAAGAACAGAAAATAAATACACATGATATACTCAGGTTCACTAATTTAGATAGTCATGTTTGTCTGATGTATTCATAAGATGTCTCACATGCTTTACAATGATCCACACACCAAATAATGTTTTATAGTAATAGAAAATCATAACGGCTATAACATGGACTCAAACCCATGAAACTCAATACATTAGTAAGACCTAAGATCGGGCTATTAATAAATCTCCAAGCTCAATTGCACCTTGCGCTTGGCTTCTAAGGGGCGTTGCCCCTTGCAACCCCCACCAGTTCACAGGTAGAAGTATGAGTCAATCCCAATACAATGGAATCCAAGGCGGAAAATCATTTTGGGAAAACATTAAACTTGGGCAATATATATTCTCCCGACTACCCTGTCGTAGTGGCCATTAGTCGAACCCCTAGAAGTATAAGTCAATCCCAATATTTTTCCACTAAGTGAATATTTCTTGATGCCCACCTCAAATGTATACCACTCCAACTTCGCATAACTAACTGCTTTAGTTAAGAAGTCTGCGATGTTCACTGGTGTGTCAACCTTATCCAAGAGAATCAGTTTCTCATCAACTTTTTCTCTAATGAAGTGATATTGGATATCAATATGCTTTGACCGTGAGTGGAATGTAGGATTCTTTGCAAAGTGAATAACACTCTGACTAGCACTCTGACTGTCATACTTTAACTTCATTGTCTTCTACTTAAAATCAAGCTCAACACATAACCTGCGAATCCATATATTGTTTCCTTACTTCCATGAGTAAGCGTCATGTATTCTGTCTTAGTAGACGATAAAGTAATAACATTTTGCTTCTAGCTCATCTAACTCACAAGACCATCAAACAAGTTGAATATATAACCACTTGTAGATTTCTTGCTATCAACATCTCCACCCCTATCAGCATCCACAAATCCTACCACCTTAAAGTTCATCCTATCTACTTTACCAGCAAAATGCAATGTAAAACCAGAAGTACCACCAGACTGCAAACGAGATCGAAGAAAGAGCTAAAGACAACTCATTGGGAAGTTAATATGAAATAGGGTTGTTCAACTGGCACTTGACACACTTCTTCACATAATCTTTAGCCTCTTGGAACATAGTCGGCCAATAGTACCCCTGCCTTATCACCTTGTAAGTCAATGTCTTAGCGCTCATATGATCTCCGCAGATACCTTCATGAACCTCTCGAAGGACATAAGCCGCTTTGGATGGTACCAAACACTTCAACAACGGAAAGAAAAAAGCTCGTCAGTAGAGATCTCCATCGATCAAACAGAAGTATGAACTCTTGTGCTTTATCTTCTCGGCTAACACCCGATCTGAAGGCAACTTCTCATCGTTGAGATAATCCAAATAAGGTGTAAGCCAACAGTTCGCCCTCTCGATCACCAAGATCTCGGTCTTCTGGATGCTCGGAGCATTAAGAAACTCCAAATACACCGAACCGCCAAACGAGCACACCTCTGTCGTATAATGTTGATCCTACTAACTGATGATCATCCGTGCATTACACTGTATATGCTAACAAATCTTTCATATGGCAGGGTTTCAGGGGAGAAGAAGCAAACTTAAATCTGTGTATTCTTAAATTGTAGTTAGTGCACTTTGCTCAGCGTGTTACCTATTAAACAATTAATTACATGCATGAAACACTTGTAACAGAGCTAGCAAATACATTGAACATTTGCATCTCCAAATAAAAATTAGATTTCGGTTTTCTAACTTCTCTTGTGATGCTCACTCTTAAAGTTGTAAAATGAGCAAATAGTTCAAGTTGAATTCGTACTTGCTCGATTAAAAGTTCGATTCGAGCTCGAATCGAAATATAAATAATTCAAATATGAGCAAATTTTAAAATTCGATAAATTACTCGAACTTTCTCAAATTATAATTTTTTATTGATGCTCAGATCATATTCGTTCGAAAAGTTCAAATTGCTTAGCCTCGATTTGAGATCGTGTTCAACTTAGTAGTTAAATGAGCTTCAATCAAACCTTATTTTATACTCGATAAATTTTGTAAGCTAAATCTGGGCAATTCAATACTCGGTTCGACTTGGTTTATTTATACCTTTACTCACTCTGTTCCACACGATAATAAGTCTTATTTTTTCTTTTGGAGCTAAATTATGAAATTTTAAAATTCAAAATTATTGTGAATTTATGTAATTTTAATTAATACAATAGTTAATATTACAAATTATTGAAAAAATATTATAAAGTATAAAATTGTTATTTTAAAAATTAAAATAATTAACGACACAATTTAAATTTGTTTTTTTGTAAATTGATTAAATAGGGATTACGCCAAATAAAACTCTTTTCGTGGTAGAGGGAGTATAATTATATGCAGACATATATATATATATAGGGGAATGATCCACAGAAAACGTTAGCTATGAGTACTGTTTGAGCTAACACATATCCAACCGTTCAATATAAGATCCAAGGGCAGGATTTGGGCACGACCGCTAGAGGGAGTAGCGGTCAGATATTAAAATAATTAAATATTATCTTGGCCGCTAGAGGGAGTAGCGACCAGTCAAAACGCTGTCGTTTTGACTGGCCACTAGTCTCTCTAGCGGCCAAGATAATATTTAATTATTTTAATTTTCATATTGGCCGCTAGAAGGAGTAGCGGCCAATATAAAAATTAAGTTGTTTAGGGACTTGATATAGAGGAGGATAGATGCACCAATTGGTTTGGTGGCTCCTGCTTTGGCGGTGCAGGAGGATAGATGCATCGATTGCTTGCTTGCTTAGTTCTATTCATTTTTGACTTGACATATTAATCAAGTGCTCTGTCTTGAATTGCAAGACTAAGACCAACGTGGGGTGAATAAATTTCTTGTTCCAACATACCCATTAGATGACTTTGATACTTTGGAACATGGGATTTTTTTCAATTCGGGAAAACATCATAACACATATTTTCTTAAACCATGAAAAACAACATACTAGTGGACATATATATATACATATACATATATATATATATATATATATATATATATATATAAAGCCTAAACAACTTAATTTTCATATTGGCCGCTACTCCCTCTAGCAGCCAATATGAAAATTAAAATAATTAAATATTATCTTGGCCGTTAGAGGGAATAGTGGTCAGTCAAAACGGCAGCGTTTTGACTGGCCACTACTCCCTCTAGCGGCCAAGATAATATTTAATTATTTTAATATCTGGCCGCTACTTCCTCTAGCGGTCATGCCCACACCCTGTCCTTGGATCTTATATTGAACGGCTGGATATGCGTTAGCTCAAACAGTGATAATAGCTAACGTTTTCTGTGGATCATTCCCCATATATATATATATATATATATATATATATATATATATGTGTCGGCATAATATATATGTCGATGCACAAAACGCATATTACTATAAGTTAAAAACAAAAGTAATAAACTTGGATTTCAACTTTATTAGAAAAAACTCCAACAATTTTAGTTAAAATAATTTGGAAAAGTATCACTCCGACCGACGTCGAAAACATGCATGGCACTGGTAACATAATAATATAATATAAGATGAAACAAAAGGTGACGTACCATTTATGGTAATACAGACATAGGGATCAAACAAGTGTCTACATATTCTTTGATTATGGAACGGTGGAAATTCCATATAAATACTTGTATTAATCCATGAAGATTGAGCATAAGTACTCTCATTCAATTTGGTAGAAAATTGAAAAGGTAGAAAAAACAAAAAAAAAGATAAAGAAAATGAGAAGTTTGGAGTTGAACATGTCTGCAGTACTAATGCTCATTTGCCTGATTTCCTTCTCGGCCATGGCGCCAGATGCTTCAGCTGCGCATACGCACTTGGAAGAAGGTTATTATTGGAAATCGTGCCCATCTGCTGAACACATAGTGTGGAAGGTTGTGAGTAAAGCAGTCCAAAGAAATCCTGGAATTTCAGCCGGTCTCATTCGTCTCTTTTTCCATGATTGCTTTGTCAGGGTATGTACGTACGTAATTATAATTATGTTACTACTAGTAGTACGTACTACTCCATAAATTATTACTACTGGAATGGAATATATTTCTGCAAGATTGATCCATGCACTGGCAATGACAATTAATTTGTGATTAATTCACACAATCATTTGCATTGGTTGAGTTATAAAAATACATATCAATTTGGAAATAAATAAATACAAATACAAATTAATAGTATGAACATATATATATATATAGTGTATTTTATTTAAAGTACTTGATATCAATTTGTGTTATGTACCCTAGGGTTGTGATGCTTCCATACTACTCAAATCCACACCAAGAAACCGTTCAGAGCAAGAAAGTCTGCCCAACGGCGCTTCCCTGAGAGGACTAGAGGTGATTGATGAGGCAAAGGCCAAGCTTGAAGCTAAATGCCCCGGTACCGTATCATGCGCGGATATAATAGCCTTTGCCTCTCGCGACAGTACTTATAAAGCCGGTGGCATTTGGTACAATATTCCGGCAGGGCGTCGCGACGGCAGAGTTACCTTAGAATCCGAAGTTCTTTCAAATCTTCCTCCCCCTCCACATGATGTCGAACAAATTCTTCAATTTTTTACCAACAAAGGAATGTCCGTAAAAGAAATGACTGCACTATCCGGAGCTCATTCAATTGGAATTGTACATTGTGTGGTTATTTCAAATCGCCTTTACTCATTCAATGCCACTCATCCACAGGATCCGGCTTTGGATCCCAAATATGCCTCTTTTTTGAAGAAAAAGTGTCCGAATGGAGCGACAAGTGGTAAGGTGAGTCTTGATTAATACAAGTACTACAAGAATTTGAAGAAGAATATGGGAGTATTGGAATCTGATCACGCTCTATCAACCAGTCCATTGACCGCCAAACTTGTGAAAAAATATACAAATTATCCAGATGTGTGGGCGGCGGAATATTTTGCAGCGGCAATGGTGCACCTAGGCTCCATTGACGTTTTGACTGGACATAAAGGAGAGATTAGAAAGAAGTGCGGGGTTGTGAATAAACAGTAACTAGCTAGCTAGCTAGGTTTCAATTCTATCACAGCTCAAGCTAGCTGCTCATGAACAAGGAATATATATATTATTTATACTATATATCTATTTATAGTTCAGTTATTGATATATGTTCACTAAAGAATTAATTAATTTGTGAGGGAGATCATCAGTTGTGATCATTTTAATTTGCAATTAATGTGTGGAAGTCGGAGCAAAACTCAAGTTTATTTGTGTTTGAATGCAGTGTAATATGCTTTTTTAAGAATATTTATTTATTAGTGATTCTACGTTAACTCTAATTATCTTTCTTTCCTGGCCTTCGTTAATTTCTTTCAATTTATTTTTTTCCATTTTTGCATAAGTTTGAGTTACTAATTCACACCCTGCCGAGCATATATTATATGCCATACAATTCAATATCTCTCTCTTTCAAAATAGTTTTGTTAGGAGATTTAGTTTTTCTATTTAATTTAAAAAAAAAGAAAAAAATTTACTACCTTAATTCGTCTTAAAATAAAAGTCTTTTACTGATTTTTATAGTTGAATTGATCATTTTAAAATAATAATTAATCACACATATTTAGATTTCCTAAATTGCAAACTTAGTTAGAACCTCCATATATTAATATTAAGTTATATGTAATTTACTATATTTATAGTCTCTCTATATATTTTTAAAAGAATAATACGATTTATTATTTTTGATATCATATCACTGTCCAATATCTGTCCCCGCACCTTTAAATTTAGAACTATAAATGAGAAGAAAAATATGGCCTTATTACCGTCTTCAGGTCATGTGGCAAGTGATCCATTAATCCAAAATTGTAAACAAATATGTATGAGCCATCCTGATGTATGACAGACTTTACAGTAATAAAAATTTAAATGGTTCAACCATTAGCCAACATCAAGACAAGCATAAATTTCGTGGACTCTGATTTTGTCAGTTCTAATGTTATTTGATGATGATAAATTATAATTTTATACGGAAATGTGATATTATATAATTTTTTTTGAGATATTAAAGAATTTTAAAAATAATAATAAATAGTTTGAGAGAATAAATGAATGACTAACTAT
Organism: Aralia elata; assembly: GCA_034770075.1. Classification (NCBI taxonomy): domain Eukaryota; kingdom Viridiplantae; phylum Streptophyta; class Magnoliopsida; order Apiales; family Araliaceae; genus Aralia; species Aralia elata. The sequence goes on along the minus strand of CM068381.1, from coordinate 31,780,271 downwards.
AGAATAAAATAATATTAAATTGTTCAAATAATCTTATGACATTTATCATTTTGGCAAACAAATATAACCTTAATTAATGAAATAGAAGAAAAATTGCAAACAATGCCATAACAAAAAATGAATGTTCAAACAAGAAATTGAAGGCTTGTATTAATTGGCACTTAAGTTGCTCCGATTTATAAAAGGTCATTTGTTGAGATATGAATATTGCAATATTGTGAAGTAAATCTAAAAGGAAGAAAAGTGACACACCAATAACATAATTCAACGTCCGTATAATGTATGCATTTTTTAACTCTTAAGCAAAAGAAACTTTTACTAGTTACCACCATGTAATGCACGATTGCCTAGCTCTCAAAGCAATAGATTAATTTTAATTAATTATAACTTTCATTACAACAAATTACAAACACATGTACGAATCGTCATCAATTAGCAAAATGATGTAACTTACACAAATTTGCCAATCAGTCAACAAGAAAATAAATAAAAAATAAAACAATACACACATGCACCTTTAACACAATAATACAATCGCGTGCAGATTATTGCAGGAGCAAGAAAAGAAATGAAAATTTAGTTCACAACTTGACAGTTCTTCCTAATCTCGCCCTTGGTCCCGGTGAGGACTTCAATGGAGCCCATACGCACCATTGCAGCCCCAAGCTTAGCCGCCCATGCTGAACCATATTTTGCATTGTACACCACCATCTTAGTCGTTAAGGGGCTGCTCAATAATGTTTAATCCGAAGTCAACAACCCACGGTGGTACAGCCACAGTGTTATTGGACCGATCCACCCCCTAGAATGAGTGAAAAATAAAATAGTGGAGCTGATCTTTGACTTCAGCCAAATATCTGGTCATCCTTGCCCCCGAGCCTCGTACTCCCTTGTAATTTACTTGACCACTAACTGCGAATCGCTGAATATAACCAGGTGTCGTACTTCCAAGCTTCTGGCCAACCGCAATTTGGCCAAAATTGCCTCATATTCTGCTTCATTGTTGGTGGCCTTAAACCGAAAATGGATGGCCTACTGAACCTTAAACCCTTCGGGACTTGTTAATATCACCCCAGCCCCACTAATATCTGAGGTCAAAGATCCATCCACATATAGGGTCCATGAGGACTGTATCGGCTGAGCATTCGTGACTAAGCTCACTTCTGCATCTGGCTGATCCAGAGAATCAGGTTCGAAAAATGAACACTCCACCACAAAATCGGCCAATGTTTGGCCCTTTATAGCTGTCCGTGGAAGATATTCCATAGCAAACTGACTTAATTCCATTGCCCATGCAACAAGCCGACCCGAAGCATCCAACTTATGTAACACCCTCTTAAGTGGTTGATCCGTGTACACCACCACCATCTGACCCTGAAAGTAGTTCTGTAGCTTACGGCTAGCTATGATCAAAGCATAGGCAAACTTCTTCAAATTCGGGTACCGTGTCTCAGCATCCCGAAGAGCATGGCTAACATAATAAACCGAGAACTGTTTCCCACCTGACTCTCTTACTAGAACAGCTCCAACCGCTAACGAACTTGCCGTCAAATAGAGATATAATGCTTCCAAAAGGATCGACTTCAACAATAATAGCACCGAAGATAAATACCTTTTGATCTCTTGAAACGTGCTTTTGTACTTTAAAGTCCACTGAAAGGTCTTTTCATTCTTAGGCCCTTTCAGAGTATCAAAGAACGGAAGGCACTACTCCGCTGAATGAGATATGAACCTTCTGAGCGCCGCTATTCGCCCCGTCAGCCGCTGAATGTCTTTAAAGGTCTGCGAAGACCTCATATCCAGTATAGCCTTGATCTTCTCCAGGTTGGCCTCAATCCCTCTCTTGCTGACCATATATCCGAGGAACTTACCCGAACCGAGCCCGAAAGTACACTTGGTCGGATTCAAGCATATGTTATAGTCCTGATGGTCTAAAAACATTCCTCCAAATCGTCTAAATAATCCCTAAATGTAGCACTCTTGACGATCATGTCGTCCACATATACCTTCATATTGCTGCCAATCTGCTTTCTAAACACCTTGTTCATCATCCATTGATAAGTAGCCTCTACATTAATCAGTTTGAACATCATTTTCTTATAAGCATTGATCGCACGGTGCATGATGAAAACCGTCTTCGTGATGTCCTCCTTACACATCAAAATCTGATTATATCTTGAAAAAACATCTAAGAAGCTCAGTAAAGTATACCTAGAGATGGCATCAATGAGTTAATCTATGTGTGGCAATGGGTAAAAGTCCTTCGGGCAAGTCTTATTCAGATCAGTATAGTAGATTTATATTCTCCACTTCACGTTATATTTTCGAACCAATACCACGTTTACTAACCACTCTGAATGGTTAATCTCAAAAATGAAGTCGGCTGCTAGCAGCTTAGCCACTTCGTCATCTATAATCTTTTGCCGCTCTGGGGAAAAAATCCTCCTCTTCTGTCGAACAGGTTTCTGGACAGGATCCACACACAGCCTATACACAGCTACTGACTCATCGATACCTGACATGTTGCTAGGTACCCAAGCAAAAATGTTAGCGTACACCCGTAACAGCTCTACCAACCTTGTCCGAAGGGGTTCCTCCAATCCCGATCCAATCTTAATAGTCTTTTTCGGATTCCCATGCAAGAATCAGCTATATGTCTTCAGTTTCTTCAGCAAGGAAAGCAAGGGGTTCAGTACTACCTTCAATGAATAGTTCCACCTCAATCGTCATCGTTTGCCTATGCTTATTGACCCCGACCCTCGAGGATATCAAAGTGTTGCAGTAGTACCGTCGGGAAATATCTAGATCTCCTTTGACTTCGTCTACCTCATTGGGCATAGGGAACTTCATTTTAAAGTGGGGTATAGAAGTCACCGCCTGTAAAGCCGCCAACGTCGTCCGACCCAATGTAACATTATAGGTTGAATCTACCTGAACCAAAAAAAATTGATATCTACTTGAACTTGCTGAGGAGTTGTGCCAAAGGTGACAGGAAGGTCAATGGTTCCAACCACATTCACTAGATCATTTTTGAACCCGTAGAGTAGAGCCTCCTGCCCTATCTCCATCTTTCGACCCTCCAAGTCTAGCCTCTGATAGGCGTGGGCATAGAGGATATCCACCGAAGAGCCTTTGTCAATCATAATCCTCTTCATGTCTATCGGCCCAACTTGATTAGTAATCACCAAAGCTCCCCCATGTAGTTCCACCGATTCAGGTGGGTAGTCATCATTAGAAAACAAAATAACTGTGTTGAGGTAAGGCGATCCCTTCGTACTGGCTGTTCGGACACCGTCAAGATTGAGTCCAATAAGCTTCGGTGCTTCTTCCTAGTCACGTGCCCCACCGAACCCCCTGTGATAACATCGATTATCTGATAGGCGAGTTGATTCTGATCGGGTTGTCGATCCCTACGTTGCTCCCGACTAACATCCTCCTACCTCCTACCCAAACCTTCCCAACCAACAACATAGTGGACCAACTCTCCATTATGAACATTTTTCTCGATCAGGTTTTTCAACTATCGGCATTCCTCTGTAGAGTATCCCGTATTTTGATGGTAATTGCAGAACTGGCTTTAATCCCTCCTTATCGGATGATTACTGACCGGGCATGGTTTGAAAAATGGTTTATCCCTGATTTCTTCTAATATCCTGGCTCGATCAGTGTTGAGGGGAGTGTAGATCTTATTGATGCTCCGATTCAGGAATGGAGGTTGGCCATTTCCTGAATTCCCGTTGTTGAACCCTTTCTTCTACTGTGTATCCAGCTTGGGATCATAACTCCTATTTCGATCTCGAGGCCCATTCGACTTGCGCATCTGCATCTTTAGGCTCCCTATAGCTTCATCAATGATGATAAAATTCTCAACCCTGTCATACGCTTCCAATAAGTCCTTCGGGGGATTGAACATGAGGTCCTTTAACACCTTGCGTGACTTCTCTGTGTCTAATCCTGTGGTGAAGAACTCGAGGGCCTGAGGTAAGTTGAGGTCTGTCACAATGCTAACCGCCTCCTTGAACCTCTTCACGTACTGACTCAGGCTCTCGTTCGACTGTTGCTTAATCCGCATGAGAGATGATGTCAGCTTTCCCCTCCTGTTGTTGCTCCCGAAGCGATCGTGGAACTTGTCACACAGCTCTTGCCAAGACCTGATGAAGTTGGGTGGTAACGACGTCATCCACATTCAGGCGCCCTTTTTTAGATTGGTGACAAATATTTTGAAAGTAGTATGCCCTCAAGCCAATCACATTGGATATGATAAGCATTTACTTTATAATCTTATTTATTTATTAATACAAGAATTCATTTTATTTAAAGGCATTTATTTATCTATGTTTAATTGGTTGAATTAATTAGGATAAACCCATAGTTTTGGAGCAATACTTTTAGAATCATGAAGAGTTCATGCTAATGAGATCTAAAATCTAGATAGCTTAAAACTAAAATATTCCTAGTCATAGGATCCATAATGTGGGGTTAGTTGATCCAGATAGATTAGTACATACTATGCTCGCTCTGTTGAAGAGGATGATTGATCTCATAATCATTTATGTGGAGCTACTAAAGCAAGTATGTAGATACTTATTGAAGAATAATTTCACTAAACGCGTCTCACTTAAGGAACACCTAATTGAGTTTTACTTGCCTGATAATAGGAGTTCTTATAGTGATATTAGTACAAGTGATCATTGGGCTTGAGATCATCATAGTACCTTGTGTATTCTGAATTATACTTTGTCATATTCCTTAAGACTCTTAGGATATATAAAAGGGTATGTTCAGGTAAAATAAAGTATACATAGAGGTACGTGAATGATCAACAAAAGATCTACCACTTCTAGTAAAGGGAGAAAATGTCTTATACGATTTGATAGATGATAACTCAAAAATTCTTAGCCAAAGTGAATGTAAATTAGAAACTTAGAAAGGAGTTTTTAATTTACATTAACTAGAGTTGAGCATTTTAGAATCGAAATGCATATGATCAAATAAATAAGACTTGTCAGAAATTTCATGTTTTATGTTTGATCGGGACATTATATGGTAGATGGATTGAACTGTACGGTAACTATTTACTAAATTGGTTCTTTGTGATTAAACGTTGATTTCATATTATCCGGATAGTCATGATATGCTTAGAGGTGTCACTCATGTTATAAAATAAATATTATTTATTTATATTTGAATTAAAGGAGTTTAATTCATTATAAATAATATTAGAGTTGTTCTAATTTATTTATTCTATTACCGGTATTATATTGAACCTAAATGGTCACACCATAAAAGAAAAATATTAATTTAGAAGTAATTGGCTTAATAATAATAAATTAAGTGTATTTAATTTATACCAGGGTGGAATAAATTAAATTAAGCACAGCGCCGCATCGCCAGCCCAAAGCGTCGCATTGCCTATCCAGAGTGCTGCAGCGCTAGGCCCTTGAGTGCTGCAGCGCTAGGCCCTTGAGCGCTGCAGTGCTTGCCCAAGGCACCGCAACACTCGGGCGTCAAAGGTCCAGTTTTTCCAGCAATTTCAAAATTAAAAATAAAGGAGTTTATTTTAGATTTGGAAGCGGATTTCATGTAAATTTTTATTGCTCATTAAATGATATCAATATATATATATATATATATATATAATGTTTAATTCATCAGATGAATATTTTATTAATACATATGATGATATGTATGATAATAAAGGGGATGATTATGGACCATTGACCAAAGAGATTGGATTTAATTTTTTATGGATGCATGAATGAATGAGGTTTTATAAATGGGGTCTATGTATCTCGCCTATCTAATTTTTTTAATATAAAATTCTATCTCCCTCATATGTACTTCCCCTTGACTGCTGATCAAGGTTTCTGTTTTATGAAAAGTAGATTGTAATAGGATCTAGTAAAATCACTTAGGAAATTAAAGCTGAGGAACAGGAGCACTGAAGATCCATTTGTAAAGGAGCCTGAGATGAATGTAATAGTTATGTTCATATTTTATTCTAACACCCTAGGTTCAACCTTTTAATTCACTTGGTGGCTTAAGCAAACCAAACTAGAATTAAGTCCATAAACATCCCAAGTAGAATATAGTATTCTATATGTGCATGCGAGTTATATATTAATATATTATTATACATGAGATGTATGTTTAATATGACGCATATTTATATATATATTTTTGCATGCCCACTAAACAAGATGAGACTATTAATAATAAGAACCCTCAAGGAGAAAATATTAAGTTGATTACATTCAAGGACATTCAGAATGTCGAATGTAGCCTTCTAATATGGTGAATCAATAGAGTATCAAGTATTTAATATGAGTTTGTTGTGCACACACAAGACTTATATTAAGTATTTGAGATGTTGGCTTTATTACATTAGATGTTTATAAGGAATTGAACAATACCGTTTTGTTGTTTATACACAAGAACTGTATTTTTCTCTTTACTTATATAGGAATATTAGGTCTAACTTAACTTAGATAATATTGGTTCGAATGTTCACACACTTGACCATTATCATCTAAGAGGCAAAAGAGAAAGAGTTACATGGAGATGTAATTGACAAAAGTTGTCTACCTATTGAATAAACCTATAGTTTGTTATGCACATACAAGGCTATATATTTATGGCGATAAGATCCTTTCTTACTAGCAGATTTTAACTAGATCTGTCGAACTGTATATGGAGAGTTATATAGTTTGAAGAAAATAGTGGGAGACACCATTTTAATAAAGCCCTAATTAATCTGGTGATTAATAAAATGAATGCATGCTAATGTTGTTAAAAATTTCATTTACAGAATTTTACAATGTCTAATTCACTACCACTGTGGAGTATATTGGATGTTAATAAGTTAACCGAACCAAATTATACGAATTAGTTAAGGAATTTGAGAATAGTTCTCACTGCTGAAAAGCTATCTTATGTCCTTAATTCGTCAGTTCCTGCAACGGTTGCAGACAATGCCTCTGAGGAAGAGATTTCTACTTTTAGAAAGTGGCAAGATGATGCATAGGTAGCTCAGTGTATCATGTTAGCTTTCATGAGTAACGAGTTACACCGTCAACACGAGAAAATAAATGCACCTACCATTTTACTGCACTTTCAGGATTTTTATAGTGAGAAAAGTAAGTCTGCCAGATATGAGATATGTAAGGAGCTCTTCCGATCTAGAATAACCAATGACACTACAGTACATACATATGTCCTCAAAATGATCAATTTAATTAAATAATTAGGATAATTGAGTTTTGTCATGGATGGAGAGTTGAGCCAAGACTTGATCTTGCAGCCACTCCCAAACTCTTTTTCACAATTTGTTATGAATTTTCACATGAACAAGCTAGATGTCAGCCTGCTTGAATTACTTAACATGTTAAAAATTGCTGAGAGTCATTTTCCAGTAAAAAAGACCAAGTCTTAGTTGTAGATGATTCTTCCAAGAAAAGGAAGAGGACCAAAGGTACTTCTGAAAAAAAAGAAAAAAAGAAGGCAAAAGGAAATGCACCAACTAAAGACAAAAAGAAATTTGATGCGAATAGAAAAGGAGTTTGTTTTCACTACAATAAGTCTGGACACTAGAAAAAAAAACTACAAGGAGTATCTTGCAGAGGCTAAGCAGAAAAAGCTTGGTGAAGCTTCGGTTACAGATACAGGTTTGTTCATATTTGAAATAAATATTTCTATAAGTCAAAGTTCTACTTGGGTATTAGATACCAGTTGTGGTTCTCATATATGAAATTCTTTGCAGGACCTAAGCAGAAGTAGAAGACGAAACAAATAAGAAGTAACCTTGCGTGTAGAGAATGGAGCAAAGGTTACTGCATTAGTCGTAGAAACTTATAGTTTAGCGTTGCCTACAGACAAGTCTATTAAGTTAGTAAATTGTTATTATGTTTCAATTCTTATAAGAAACATTATTTCTATTCCGTTATTAGACAAGGAAGGTTTTGACATTATAATTAAGAACAATAGTTGTTCTATTTATAATAATGATGTTTTATTTGGAACTGGTAGATTGTTTGATAGACTTTATATACTTAACTTACATGAAAATATTTCACAAATTGAACAAACTAATAAAAGAAAAAAAGATGATGTGAATTATACCTTTATGTGGCATTGTAGACTCAGTTATATTAATGAAACAAGACTAAACAAGTTGTATAAAGATGGGCTTTTAGAGCCATATGATTATGAATCATATCCAACTTGTGAATCTTGTCTCATGGGTAAGATGACTAAATCTCAATTTAGTGAAAATGGAGAGAGAGTTACAAGATTGTTAGAGTTGGTACATACTGATGTATATGGAACTATGACAACACATACTAGAGGAGGGTATTCATATTTCATTACATTCACTGATGATTATTTAAGAGTTGGATATGTGTATTTGATGAAATACAAGTCTGGATCATTTGAAAGATTCAAAGAATTCAGGAGTGAAGTAGAGAAACAAACTGGCAAGAGTATTAAAATTCTTCGATCGGATCGAGGAGGGGAATACTTGAGTAATGAGTTTCTAGATCATCTCAAAGATAATGGTATTCTCTCATAATGGACGCCTCCTGGTATGCCACAGTTGAACAGTATATCTGAAAGGAGAAATCGTACCTTGTTGGACATGGTGAGATCCATGATGAATTTTACCGATTTTTCAATATCCTTCTAGGGTTATGCCCTAAAAACGGCTGCATATCTACTAAATAAGATATCCTCAAAATCCGCCCCTAAGACTCCATATGAGTTATAGACAGGGAGAAAATCTAGTCTTAAGCATATTAAGATATAGGGTTGTCCAACTTATGTGAAAAAATTTCAAGATGATAATCTTGGGACAAGATCTGACAAGTACAGATTTGTGGGATATCCTAAAGAAAGTTTAGGTTATTATTTCTATAATCCTACTGAGCAAAAGGTGTTTGTTGCGAAACACGCTACTTTCTTGGAAAATGAGTTTATCCTTGAAGGGGTTAGTAGGAGGAAAATAAATCTTGAAGAAGTTCAAGAACCACAAAGCACTATAAGTCAAATGGATGAACCTATAGATAGACCTATTGTACGACAACCAAATTGTAAATCTAAAAAAGTACGAAGATACCTGAAAGGAATGGATTCATCATAGAAGATGATGATGAGGTACGTGATGAGTGTGTTTTATTTACACAAATTAGGTGCTTTTGAGCTTGATAATTTGTAAATCCTAAGTCATTTCGTTTGGTTTTATGTGTTTTCATCTTATTGTTGTGTAATGTAGTTTTGTATTGCTTTTATGTGTTTTTATATGCCTTTATGTGTTTTTACTTTGTTTTGTAATTAAAATAAAAGCTCCTTGGATCAATGCGTTTTCAGCTTGAATTTGGCATTTCAGTTACTTGTTTCCCAATTTCACCCATGATCTAATCTGAATATCTCAAAACTCAAAGAACGAAAGTTGTAGATCTTCGTCTTACTTTCCAAAACATCTTGAATCATCCAATTTGAAGTTCGTATGAGTGAGTTATGGTCATTTTACCATCGAATTTGGCATAAATTTTACACAGCAGTTGCTTCGGGCTTAATTTGAGCCTTATTCCGGCCAGTATCTCGATGAGCTCCAGTTATGAAAGTTGTAGACTACTTCTTAGCTTTCCGTAGCCTCTTGAATCGCCTAAATCCGAGTTTGAACGAAGAAGTTATGACCATTTTCCTAACAGACGTCAAAACTGTTTCGGGTTACAGAGAGAGCTCGTCGGGGCGGGAATTTTCAGGCTTATTTTGGCGCCGGGGCGAGCTCGTCGCGGATTCAGCAGATTGTGCAATTTTTGGTCCAAAACTCGGGGCGAAGCTAGGGTTTTCTTAACCCAACACTTATAACATCTCTTGGGCGGCTGGAACACATCATCTAACACTACTAACATTAGTTCTAGAGAGTGGGAGGTTTCCATAAACATCACCAAGAAGAGCAAAAGTGTGGTAATTCAAGGAAAAATCTGCTCAAAGTTAGGGAATCAATGGAGAAATGAGTATCAAAGTAAGGGGGAAAGCTAGAAATCATCAACCACCAAGCAAGCAACATATGAATATCTTCAAATTAGGTTTTATCATCTCTACTTTCCCTTTGATTTTGTATTTCAATTTCATGATGAACACCTTGTATTTGATGTTTTATGTAGTTACCATGAACTAGAGCTTGTATTCTAAGATTTCAATGGAACCCAACACCTAGTTTGAATTGAATGCTCTCTCTTGGATATTAGTTATCATGTGTGAATTGGATATCATAATTTGTGCTTCATATATTAATTACCTAACTAGTAATTACCGTGGGAACCTATATGAAATTGAGAAATGGATCATAGTATTAAGACCTTGTTATGATATCATGCGAAAGTTAGAGATTCTTGGCGGAGGATAATAAGATTATTGTGACATGTGTCTTATTAATTATCTTTGAGAATAGATGACTTGATAGTATTTAGGATAGATATATACCTAAATGTCGCGTGTAACCATTGTGAGATTACAAACTTAATGACTCCCTATGCGAAAGTTCATTTTGTTTGATGGGTGATTGCCTAAGATTTAGTGGCGTGTGTGTTGTTGATTATTCATAGAATTGAATGGCTTGCTTGCATATATGATAGAGATATATCTATATGCCGTATTTGGGTGATTTTTATATGACCATCGAGAGAGGCTTATGAATATGGTGAATTTCTTGGTTGGCAATTCTATGTTGTTAATTAGTTCAAATGAGAGAGTTAGGATATTCAAATGAAGTGTTGGAGGAAATTACAATCTTAGACTTGTTAATATTAGATTTTTATTATCTTAATGCTTTCCATAGTTCTTGATTATTTGCTCTCTTCATTAGTGTAAAACAACAAAGACATTAATCAATTGTTTAAATAAGATTGAGATGATAAAATGTTAGTACTTGGAAAAGATTAGTAATAATTCTCGTGGGATCGATACTCTACTTACTCTTTATTACTTGTTGACTACGTATACTTGCGCGTAAATTATCGTTATATAAATCGGACAACAAGTTTTTGGCACCGTTGCCGGGGAATTGTTTTTCTAGTGCTTTTCCAATATTAATTATAATCAAATTGGTCTTAATTTGAACTTGTATATAAATTTGTTTTTACTTTATTTTAACATTTTTATGTTTTGATGCTTTACGAGGTACACCGTGGATGACTTTGCTTATCAATGGTCATACATGAGTATGATTCGGCCAAGGGAAACATAGCTTAATGGACTCAATACAATTTTTACATTATCAGCACGAGTTAAGACACTTTCGAGGAACAGTGGTGATTACCTCAACAACTATGCTTATCCCGATTATCACCAATAATGGGGGTATCACCCGGATTCTTCATGGAGTTATAATCAACAAGATCAATTCTACGCTCCAAGTCCAACATATGCACCGAAATTCTCATGTCCACCTCCATTGCCACAAGAAAAAAAATTCAAGTTTGGTGGAACTCATGTCTAGGATCATAGCAAGCCAAGAGGAGATGATGAGGAGTCATGAAGCATCAACTCAATACCTTAATAATCAGATGGCACAACTCATAAATACCTCAACCAATGGTCTTCAATACATGTATTCCAAAACTGAAACAGATAAGTCAAGATTGGAGAAAGTGTGGTCCAAATTCGTAGCATCAAATAAGGAAATGAGGATTAATCAAAACATATCAATTAAAAATCTTCAGAGTCAGATTGATCAAATGTTCAAAGCTTTGAACAACTGTCCTCAAAACAGTTGGTGTTATGACATGGATTTTGAGACTTATGGTGAGTCCGAGCCAAATCTGCAACTAGATGAGCTACAAGATATCGAAAAAAGGGAGACAAGTGGGGATAAGAAAAGTGAGGCCATTAAGGATCTATCTTTAAGTGCTAGCGAAGATGAGTCGATTATATTAGTGCCCCAAGTGCCTTCTCCACCAAAGTTCAAGAATCCAGTCAGTTTTGCAAAATCGTGTCCACTTGGTAGTCATGTCGTCGGCAAAGCTCTTTATGACATGAGAGCTAGCACAACTTTAAATCCATGGTGGGCCGAGGAAAAGAAGATAGAAGAAGAACCTGTTGTGTTTGACAAGCCCCAATGCCCCAATCTTATCACAGACACAACGGAGGAAGCACCTAGCTATTTGACATTTGAAATTGAGGACTTATCTACAAAAAGCAAGCTAGGTGACTTTAAGTTAATGGCTATCACCAATGGGAACCTCCCAAATGTTACATGGCTATCAATGGATGGTGGATTCCTCAATTATCGAAGGGGAATTGGATAAAAACAAGGAGTTAGTCAGGCTGAAAGACTATAAACCAAGCGCTTGATGGGAGGCAACCCATTGGTTCTATCTGTATCCTTTATATTCAGTTGTCATTTTTTAATTTGTTGCAAGTTTCAAAATTTTTAGTTTTCTAAGTTTACAATGCATTTATGTTTTTGTTAGTTTAGCTTGTGAGCTTAACTTGCTCTAAGGCCTTGTTTTTTACTCAATATGTCTAATTTATGCTTGGTATGTTGCAATGCTATAGGTGAGGTACATTGAGGTTGGTTGCTGTGTTAGAATTTGAAAAATCAAATTTTTTTTGGGAATAGGTGAGCTCGCCCCGGCGAGCTCGCAAGGAGCAATTTTTGTGCCCCGGCGCTGACTTTCACCCCAGCGGCAGAATATAGTACAAAATTCGCCCCCAGCGCCGAGCACGCCCTGGCGGCAATATCAGGCACAATTTTCGTGCCCCGGTGCGGGTCGCGGAATTCAGTTTTTAAAATTCTTTTCAAGGTCCGATTGGATTGTCATTCCTTAACATTTCCAAACTCATTCTTCTCCTCTCCCACACAGATTCATCTTATTTTAAAATGACTTACAAGTCATTTTAAAATAAGTTACAAATACTGGCTTTTTTTTTTGACTTAAAAATCAACTTATAAGTACAAAATAAGTTATTACCAAACAGAAGAATAGTGACAAATGACTTATAAGTTGGTTTGTAAATCTGCAAAAATTATAGCAAATGAGTCTAAGGCACGCCAGAAGGGTGGTAGACCAACCGGTTCAAAAGACAAAAATCCTCGAAAAAGAAAAGGAGTAAATAATCAAGTTGTCATTATTGAGGAGGAAAATATTCATGAGGATATAGACATCGCTAAGCATAAAACCCCAGAAGAGGATCAAAAAAACCCAGAAGAGGTTCAGGTACCTGAAAACAGTGAAAATAAGGAGATCTCAATAAGTTATGTCTCTACAAAGAAAAGATAGAACCGAAACGAGATAATTGTAGATAATATTTTTTCATATAATATATCGTTTGATATCATTAATGAAAACGAGGATTTTGAACCCAAATCTGTCGAAGAATGTAGACACAGAAATGATTGGCAAAAATGGAAAGAAGCAATCCAGACAGAATTAAATTCACTTGCAAAACGTGAAGTTTTTGGACCTGTAGCCCAAACTCCTGAAGAAGTAAAACTAGTTGGGTATAAATAGGTATTTGTGCAAAAACAAAATGAGAAAAATGAAATCGTAGGATATAAGGCACGACTTGTGGCACAAGGATTCTCACAAAGACCTGGCATTGATTACGATAAAATATATTCTCCCGTGGTAGATGCAATTACATTTCGGTATCTTATTAGCCTGACAACTCATGAAAAATTAGATATGTGTCTAATGGATGTTGTTACAGTTTATTTATATGGGTCAATTGATAATGATGTTTATATGAAAATCGCTAAAGGATTTAAAATGCCTGAAGCATATAATTCAAATCCCCGGGAAGTTTACTCAATCAAGTTGCAAAGGTCCCTATATGGGTTAAAACAATCTGGACGCATGTGGTATAATCGTCTTAGTGAATATTTATTGAAAGAAAGGTATAATAATGATCCTATATGCCCATGTATTTTAATAAAGAAGTCATAATCCGATTTTGTCATTATTGCTGTGTATGTTGATGATTTAAATATTATTAGAACTCATGGAGAGATACCAAAGACAATAAATTATTTAAAGAAAGAATTTGGGGTGAAAGATTTAGGAAAAACAAAATTTTGTCTCGGCCTGCAGATCGAGTATTTAGCAGATGGAATTCTCATTCATCAATCAACTTACACAGATAGAGTCCTTAAAAGATTTTATATGGATAAAGCACATGCATTAAGTACCCCAATGGTTGTTCGATCACTTGATGTGAAAAAAGACCCTTTTAGATCTCGTGAGGATAACGAAGAATTACTTGGTCCTGAAGTACCATACCTCAATGTAATTGGTGCGCTAATGTATCTTGCTAATAATACACGACCTGATATAGCATTCATTCTCTGTGAATTTGCTAGCAAGATATAGTTCTTCTCCTACCCAGAGACATTGGAATAGAGTTAAACATATTTTTCGTTACTTACGAGGAACTATGGATATGGGCTTATTTTATTCAAATAATGATAATCATGAATTAGTCGGATATGCTGATGTAGGATATTTATCTTATCCATATAAAGGTCGATCTCAAACAGGTTATCTCTTTATGTGTGGTAATACTGCTATATCATGGAGATCTACAAAGCAAACATTAGTCGCCACTTCATCTAATCATGCTGAAATAATTGTAATCCATGAATCAAGCCGAGAATGTGTGTGGTTGAGATCAATGACTCAACATATTCGTGAAACATGTGGTTTATCCTCCAGCAAAGGAAATCCAACCATTCTATATGAAGACAATGTTGCATGCATAGCTCAATTAAAGGGAGGACACATCAAAGAAGATAGAACGAAACACATCTCACCGAAATTCTTTTTCACACATGACCTTGATAAGTGTGGTGACATTGATGTTCAACAAATTCGCTCAATAGATAATCTAGCAGATTTGTTCACCAAAGTATTGTCAACTACCACGTTTGAAAGATTATGACGCACTATTGGAATGCGGCAACTTAATGTCTCAAGGTGATACATTCATGAGGGGGAGCTAATACGCACTACACTCTATCTATCTTAAATTTCTTATTCTCTTCTTTATCCTCTCACATCCCTCATCTTTCTCTTGTGATTCTTTCACTCTATCCAACAATGTTGGACGAGCCCCTAGTACAAATAACTTCTCTTCAGACTATCTGGGTTCTTTCACCTCTATTTTCAGCCTCTCCATTTCTCTTATTAACTCCTCCTGAGTTGTCAACATGGATAATTTCTCCTTCCCTTTTCTACTCAACGCATCGAGTACTACATTTGCCTTCTTTGGGGGATAAAAATTTTAAGGTCATAATCTTTGATTAATTTCAACCACCTCCTTTGTCTTACGTTTAGCTCCTTTTGTGTGAAGCATCACTATACACCACAAACCTCCGGTATTATCCCTGGATAATACAGGCGCCTCGCTCAACCTCTTCTTCAATCCCTAAAACTCTCTTTGCATTTTTCCGTCCAAACAAACTTCATTGTCTTCCTGGTTAGATTTGTCAACAGGGTCGCTATCCTAGAAAAGTCTTGAATAAACCTACGATAGTACCTGGCTAACCCTAAGAAACTTCGCACCTCTGTCGGCGTCTTCGATTGTTCCCAGTTAATCACCGCATCCACATTCGTAGGATCCATTGAGATTCTATTTTTGTCTATCACATGTCCTAAGAACTGTACCCTTTCCAGCCAAAATTCCCACTTAAAAAATTTTGCAAATAATTTCTCTCTCCTTAGCGTCTCCAACAACATTTTCAGATGCTCGACGTGCTTTTCTTTGGTGCTCAAATAGATTAAAATGTCGTCCATGAAAACTACTACAAACTTATCTAAATATAGCTTGAAAACTCAATTCATCAAATCCATAAATGTTGTCGGCGCATTCGTCAAATCGAAAGACATCACCAAAAATTTATAGTGTCCATACCTAGTTCGAAATGCAGTCTTAAGCACATCTTCTTTCTTTACCTTTAACTGGTGATATCCAGTCCTCAAATCTATCTTTGAGAAATGTTTTGCTCCTTTCACTTGATCAAAAAGATTGTCGATTTTTGGCAATGGATACTTATTCTTGATCGTTACTTTGCTCAATTCTCGGTAATTAATACAAAGTCTAAACGATCCGTCTTTCTTCTTGATAAACAAAACCGATGCTCCCCATGGAGACACACTCGGCTGGATATATCTCTTATCTAGCAATTCTTGAAGTTATATCATCAATTCCTTCATTTCTATTGGCGCTATATGATATGGGGCTTTCAAAATCGGTGTAGTCCCTGACACTAAATCTATCACGAATTCGATTTCCCTATCTGGCGAAAGACTGAGTAAATCGCCTGGAAATACGTCTTGAAATTCTCTCACTATCGGTATATTCTTCATTTCTACTCTCTATTTCTTCGTATCTACAATAAAGGCTAAACAACCTACACATCCTTTCGTCAATAACTTCTTGGCCTGCATCATCATAAGACAACATGATCGCCTAAGCGATGTACTACCATAAAACACTACCTTGGACCGGTTTGGGGTCTGAAGGTTCACACTCTTCTTTTGGCAGTCAATTACCGCTGCAAGGTTATATAACTAGTCTATCCCTAATATCACGTCAAACTCTACCAAACTTATTGGTATCAAATCTACACCTAACTTATGTCCCCTAATTTATGTAAAGCAATTACAGTGTATGAACTCTACGGGGATTATTTTCTTATTTGTAACTTCTATGTTTAAAGGATTCTCTAGTTGTTCTTGGGGTAAATTTAGTCGTTTAGTAAATTCTTAAGACATAAAAAAATAGGTAGTACCCGAATCAAATAATACGTAAGCATTTATATTTTGTTTGGGATAATATCTGACAACACGCCTCTAGACGCCACTGCATCCTGCATCATCACGTTAGGCGTACGTGGGATTAGTTTACCCGATTAAGCTGGTCCGACTATCGTTAGCTTTCCGATATAACTTCCTTTGTTGCTGCCTTCTCATTTATTTCCTTTCTTTGGGCAGTCCTGAACCCGATGCTCTATTGATCCGCAAGCGAAACATTTTCTAATTTTCTTCGGGTTTGGGCAGTTAGGTGATTTATGCCCCTCCTGACTGCAATTGTAGCAAACATTCCTACCCTTCCAGCACTCTCTTTGGTGATTCTTCCCACACTTTTCACACTCCTCACCTCTCTTTTTGAATCCTCCCTGCTTACTTCCCGATTGATTGTTGTTGTTGCTGCTGTCCCACTTTCTCTTGTTTCTGTTTCCTTCCTCGTTTGTTTCCTTTTGACAATTACAAATTTGACGTCCTATAGATCCATACGCAAAACATCATGTGATCTCCTTTTGTTTAGGGCAATTAGGAGAAAGATGACCCTTTTCCACACACTTATAACACACACCTTTTCCTTTCAAACACGCTCCAACGTGATTCTTTCCACATTCCTTACAGGCTTCTACCTTTTTCTTCCGTGGTTGTCCTTCTTCTCTTATATATTTGACCTTATTCTACTTCCTCTTAAAATTCTTACTGCTATCACTACTACTTTCTTCCACCCAACATTCTTTCACTTTCTTTGAATTATTAATCTCTCCTCCTTTAGTTAAAGTAATTTCTTTTTCTACCTCTGTAATTTTCGTTTGTCTCCTTCTAAAATCATTGATTCCTTCTTCAAAAGCACCTACTATTAGATTCACCAATTGTTGTAACGGATTCTGATTCAGTTCCCTATCTTCATTATTTTCTATTGTTTGATGAGTCCCTTCTTCTTGGGGTATTCCTATCGATATTTCTGTATGAAAACGGTATTATCATCTCCTTATTAAACATTTAATCATTCTTAAGACATATCAAATATATTACTATGATCTCCCTTAAAACATATTACCTTACATATTCTAGCACCATACCATCTACATATCATGTTTTAATCTTTTAATAATTGTTCACCTTATGATAGTATTACAACCATCATATGCCTCCATTATTACCATTAACAAAATCTGGTCATCACAAGCACGTTTAATAAATATATTATATTAAAATACGTTACATAAGAACTTATTACATCATATAGCATTCTGCTATTTTCATTTCATACCCCCATTTCGTATTCCTAAAGTTGGGGTTATAAAGATACATCCCACACTAGCCCCAAAATTAGGATTTACAGCAGATATCCCACATATCTAGATATATATCACATCATTTGTAGCATTATTCCATTAAACTACCTAATTACCATTTCTTCTTCCTTAACTCCTCCCTTAGGGCCTCCACTTGATCTTCAGCCCTTAATCGCCTTCTAAATTCTTCCTTCCAAAATGTCTGCATCGACTATTTACTAATCTGAAGTTCTCGAACTTTCGTCTCTAACTCTTGTATTTTATTCTTCATTTCAGAGTTCTGAGTTACTAAGTTTTTCACACACGCCCAATCTCAAAAGAAACCTCCCGCCGCGGATTCCTGCTCAGACTCTATCTCTGACTCCATCTCCTCCTTGGTTAGGGCTACTGCGATAATAGGCTCGACTACTAGGGGTGTCTCAAACACCACGTAGACATTACGTGACTCCTCTTCCATGACTCTACTCGACTTATCCATCTCTGCATCCTACAACCACAACACAAAACAAACAAACCCTATCAATATCCCTTAAAAAAATATAAATTCATTATATGTAATGAAAATATATTTCACGACTCTATTGACTCTCGATGAAAAATACACTTAAGAGCATCTCATAAAACTCTATATGAATTTTATCTCCTTTTTATTCTCTCTACATTCTATAAGGTTATAGCCTAAGGATTCTCTTTTCTAAGGTTTATAACTTACAACTCTAATATCAACCTGTAACACCTCCAAATTTAGATACATGTACCTCGAATCTGGTGCCTTACGATTCAACTAATACATGATACTATTAACAACTCTTAGCAGAATAATAGAATAGTTACATAGATATAATATAAATATTCTTGTCCTAAGTCTCGAAAATCATTACTAATACATAACATAACTTAGTTCATATCATAATAAATCTTAATACATAACCAAAATCATCATCCTAATTATAGCAGAACAAACCTAGTCTGTAGCCTTGCCTTTGCCCTTATCCTTTCCTGAGTTACTGCTTTGTTCGGTCTTAACTGTAATAATTAAGGAAAGCAAGAGTGAGCAACAAATTTGCTCAACAATTATAAGAGCAATAAAAGTGAACAATTATATGTAAAGTTTCATAGTTTACAAGAAAATGATTATAACGGTCGAGATAGCTATTTAGTCAAAATGTTGGTTCTTCAAGTTAGGGTTTTCATTTTGACATGTTCTACTAAACGATTCGCCATAAACTCATTTTGACTCTATTTCCGATGATTTCACTTGTGTTGTATTCGTATTTCATAGATCTTTAACATAAGATTTTTAGATCATATAAATAGCTCACACATTTTAGTTCATTTATCACCGATCCCATGTTTTGAAGTATTCCACTTTAGGTTTTGAGTTCACATGCATTCTTCTTGTTTATTAAGACATGAAATCACCTACAAGACATATCAATCACCTATTCTCTGTACAATATCCATCCTTACACCCTTGGATCCTTCATGATCCCATAACAAATAGAACTCTTACAACCAAGCATATATTTTCTACTAGAACAAATATCTTAACTTACAAAAACTAAAGTTAGGTTATGATCTTACCTCTTTGCTGTTTTTCACCTCTTAGCAATAAACCTAAAGTAACTCTCCACCTTTTTCCTCTTTCTTGGATTCCTCTTGAATCACCAAAGTGCAAGAGTTCTTCTAGACTTTCTATTTTCTCTCAATCCTCACTTTTACCTCTAACTCTTCCTCTACATAACTCTCTACATTCTCTAGCTCCCAACACTTAGCAAATGAATGAAATAAAGCAAGTATACTAAAGAGGGCTTTATTTATAAAAAGAGTCCACATACACATACATGTATAAATACATATATAATTATACTACCCACAAGACATTAACCATTGGTAAAAGGTGATTTGGTAGAAAGGGATACCTAATCCTCAATTAGCCATGTTCTAGGTCATTATTTTTTCACATGGGTTAACTTGCAAGACTTTAAGGAAGAATTTTCAGCATTTTAACTTATAGGGGGTGGTTTGATCATGATGGGGATTTGATACACACACACACACACACATACACACACACACACACACACCAATACTTATCCCATTACACATTGGGCTTGCTCAAAATAATGTCCATTGAGCTACTAATTTTATTTAATTTGGGTCATGCATCATTTTTTTTACATATTGGGCTCAATTCCAATTCTAGCCATCCTAACTACTTGGACTACAATCCCTAACACATCACATAAGTTTATATTACTAACCATTACTTTCATTGGGCTTAATATTTAATCACATTCAAGTCTTACACTATTGGGCTTGTGTCTACGTACTAATGTCTTAATAATCTATTTGGTCTAATAGTATACTTGTAACATAAATCAATTGGGCTAACTTTAATTACCGTCATTAGTCCATTGCCTTATTCAATCATCTCTCAATTAATTTAATTAAGAAATTAATTAATCCATCTTAACCATTATGCCACACAAGGCATATTGCATAAGCTTGATCAAGCTCATCACCATCATTACTACCTTTCTCAATTATCACATACTTAATTCAATTTAAATTGAATTATTGAGGCTCATAACATAAATGCATATATATACACATAAATAATTTTTAAACATTCTCATTTTTATTGCTAATATTATTTACTAAATTCTAGGGTATTACAATCCATGCCCAAATGGCGAAAGCTAGAAGGGATGATAATGGTGATGCAAACCCTGTTGGTTAGTGTGTAATCGGAGCGTGCCTCTGGCATTTTATCACACCTTTTCACAAAGTTTAACGCCTCCTTTTACATAGAGGGCCAATAATATCCTTGTCTAAGGATTTTATGAGCTAAAACCCAACCTCCAAGATGTTGACCATAGATACCCTCATGCACTTCCTTCATTATGTAATTAGCTTTAGAATGGCTTACACACCTGATGTAGGGGATCGTGAATGATCATCTATACAAGGTGTTGCCAATAATGGTGAATCTCGTAGCCCTATAGATGATCTTTCTAACATCATTCTTATCTTGTGGGAGTGTTCTATGCTCTAAATATTGCCTTATTGGGCCCATCCAACTAGGTTCTTTAATAATCTGGGCTACCAACTTTGCACCTTCAATACTTGGTCGTGACAATGTCTCCATGAACACCGAACGCAAAGGCTCTGTGAATTCAATAGAGGCCAAGTAGGATAGAGCATCTGCTTTGGAGTTATCCCCTTTAGCTATTTGTTGTACTTGACAATCCTTAATTTCTTTCATGCCTTTCTTCACTATTTCTAGATATTAAAGCATTTTTGTCTTTCGAGCTTCATATTCTCTGATTGCTTGCATTACGTCTAGTTGGGAATCGCTGTATACTAACAAATTCTTAGCTTTTAAAGCTTTTGCTAAGTTTAAGCCAACAACTAATGCCTCATATTCCGCCTCATTATTAGTAGCTGTAAAATTGAGTCGAAGGGCATATTCAATGAAGGTTGGATAAAATAAGTCTAGTTTTATTTCCCTTAGAGTTGGAAGCTCCGTTTACATACAATGACCAGTACTCCTTGACTTGCCTTGAAAATTCCCCTTTCTTTTTCTTGTTAACCTTCTGACCATCTAGCTCATCATCAACAACTATGTATTCTAACGCAAAATCAATGTTTGAGCCTTTATGGTTGGACGTGGCTGGTAGCGTATGTTAAATTCACCAAGCTCCATAAACCAATTGACTAACCTCCTACTAGCCCTTAGGTAGTGAAGATCTTCCTTAGCGGTTGGTCTGCGAGGACAACCACTGTGTGGGATTAAAAATATGGCCTTAACTTTAGTGCTAAAACTACAATGGCATAAACAAACTTCTCAACCTTTTGATATCTAGTTTCAGCATCTTGGAGGACTTTACTTGCGTAGTAAATAAGCCTTTGTACTCCATTGTCTTCTCTTACCAACACATAGCTAACTGCTATCTTTGTTATTTCCAGGTATATGTAGAGTGTATCTCCCATTTTAAGCTTGGTAAGAAGAGGTAAGGAAGCTAAATACTGCTTCAACTGTTTAAAGGATTTTTTACATTCTTTTGTCTAGAAAAAATCCTTCACCTTTTTCAACGTTTTGAAGAAAGGTAAACACCTATCTCCAACCCGAGACAAAAACCTTCCAAGTGCAGATAACCTGCTTGTTAACTTCTGCACTTTCTTTGTTATCCGTGGAGGTTTCATGTCTAGTATGACCTTGATTTTATCCAGGTTAGCTTCAATCCCACTTTGAGATACCATAAGCCTAAGAAACTTTCTTGATGTGACTCCAAAGGCGTACTTAATTTGCAGGGTTTAATTTTATGTCATAATTTCTTAAAACACTAAAAACTTCCTCGAGATGCTAAATATGTTGATCCCTTTTCATGTTTTTACTAGTATGTTGTCAACGTACACCTCCATCACTCTTTCAATATGTCTCTGGAAAATTTTGTTAACCAACCTTTGATAAGTCGAACCAACATTTTTAGGCCAAAATGCATCACCCTATAATAGTATAACCTTTGTTCTGTGACAAAGGAAGTCTTTGGGATATTCAGTTTGTGCATTCGGATCTAATTGTACCCTGAAAAGGCGTCCATGAAACTGTGAAGCTCATAGCCTGAGGTGGCATCCATCAAGATGTTAATTTTAGGGAGGGAAAAATAATATTTTTGACATACATCATTCAAGTCCATACAAATCCCCCATTTACCATTTGCTTTTTAACCATTACTGGATTAGAGAGCCACTCAAGGTAATGTATCTCCCTCACAATTTTTTTCTAACTATATAATTTATTTATATATTTTTGGATAGATTTTTAACGTTTTACAAAATTTTAATTAATATTAACATATAAACTTTCTATTTTGATAGCCACATGGACAAATTTATGGGTCTCAAATGTTACTTGGCTATTATTTGGCATGTGCATGTGGATAATTAGATAAAAATAATATTATTTTTTTAAAATTTTTTATTAAAAGTTAACTTATTTAGACAGAATTTATGATGATTTGTAAAAAATAAACAGTTCAATGGGTTGATCGTTAAAAATTTTCAGTTATTGATGTATTTATAAATCGGGGTCGAGTATAGTGGGGAAAAGAGGATTTAACCCTATCTCCAGAACTGCCATTATCATCAAGCACCCTTTTGTTGGTGAAATTTTCCACTAGCATCTCAATCACCAAAGGGTCATCATGTAGGTACTTCACGCCTTCCAAATCGTCATCAGTAAATGAAATGGTGTGCTCAATTTTTGCCTTCTTGTTAGGAAACTCCATATGAAGCATTTCTTTAGTATAGGTCTTCTTGACTAAGCTAGTATCTCCGCCAGCTACGGGCCCTCTAGAGATGGTATTCATGACTCCACCTCTAGTTTGGGCTGATGGGTTGTCCTATTATCATTTTGCCCATTACCAGTGTTTGTGTCTCCTTCTCGTTATCCTACATACATTTGGAGTTGCCCTTGTTGAATAAGAAACTCAATTTTATCTTTAAGTACTTTGCAATCATTCATATCATGACCATGATCTTTGTGGTAGCGACAATACTTATTGTTAATTATCTCTCTTCTGGGAGTCTGCCCGCATTTGCTTTAGCCATTTATAATTGGGCTTATTTTGAATTTCAATTCGTATTTGATTTTGAACATAATTCAAAGGAGTGCATGCTTTGAAGCGTTTTGTGGGGTTGTCAACCCTTTTAAAGGAGTTTTGTCCCTTTTTGACTTTATTTGGTTTGGATTAGCGATTGTGTTATCTCTATTTTTCCTCTTCTTTCCCTCCAACTTAATGTCGTCTCTTGGATCAAGTGTCTCCTCAATGGTTATGTACTTTCCCTCCTTTTTTTGAAGTTCTGCCATGGTGCTTGGGGGATTTTTTTCTAATGAGCGCTTCAAGTGTTCACACCTTGTCCTGTTCGTAAGGGCGACTACCGCAACTGCCTACTCCAAGCTAAGAACTTTCAATGCTTTCTTGGTAAAGTGATTCAAGTAGTTCCTTAATGTCTCATTGGGTCCTGAACGACAAACATTAATGAGGCTGAGCTCTTAGCGTGTGCCCTGCTTCTAATAAATTGGTTGACAAATAGTTCGCTCAATTGATTGAATGAGGAAATTAACCTTGGGTCGAGTTGTCTATACCATACTTGAGCCGCCCCTTTTAGGGTTTGAGGGAAGGCCCTACACTTTATTAATTGCATCTGAAAAATTATGCAACAACAGAGTCGTATCAAAGTTTAGTAGGTGGCTTGCTGGGTCTCCCATCCCATCGTATTTATCTACTATAGGCATTTTGAATGATTTAAGGAGAGGCACCTCCATAATTTCTTGGGTGAATGGAGGTGGCCTAACCTTAAACACACCTTGAGTTGCTCCAATTCCATGCGACGTTTTCTTTTCCTAGAGCCGTTTCTAGACTTCTGCCTCTGGGTCATCTCTTCTTGTTTGGACATCATGTCTTCTCTAGAGTTGGAAGAGCCAACACGGTCATCAATGTCTCTACCAGAACAATGGCCTTGATGCCCTAAGGTTCTGTGTCTAGAGGATTGATAATGAGTATCTTCTTCAAGATATTTAATTTGCTCTTTTAAGTGCCTTAAATTTTCTCTTAACTGTGTTAACTTCACCTTATCGACTCTAGGGCGTCGAGCCCTAACTAGGCTTCTAGACCTGGCCGAGGTGGCCCTTCAATAGGTGGATTATCATGTCCTTGAGAGGCTTCTGGAACTCGAGGAGCCATTCCTTCGACGACGTCGATTTTGTTCTAGATAATGTCGAAGATCCCGATTTTGGCTCCGTTAAGTCTGCTCCAAAGATCGGAACTACCAACATCTGAATACGTGTGAATAATGTGCGATCGGTCGTCACGAGGAGGACTCCTCTGATGCCTCTGGCTGGGTGTGGAGCAGCCCTTCTGTGATGACTCTTCTTGGATGGTTTGGGGGGGGGCTATGCCCACTAAAACCTTTGTTGTATTGTGTTGTATAAGTGCTCACCATGGTTTGATTTTAAGGGACACGACTTGATGCGTCGTTCCCATAGATAGCGCCATTCTGATGCGTCTCAGATAAATACTGCTAGAACGTCGTCGGAGACGCCGGGGCGTCTCTGAATCGCTGCTCTAGTACCTGCAAAACAAATGAAACTCTAGTCTAGAGGGGTTAGTCTCTAGGAAGAGTCTCTGACACTTAAGTCAGAGTCCCTAGCTTGAGAGGACTACAACTGTATAATATATAGTTGAATGTATGAGTTATGTTGTCCATACCTTAATAACTCACCCCTTATTTATAATAATAAAGTCCTAACCCTAATTGATTAGGGTTTCTAGATTATGTTTATCGCTACTGATAATTATCTTTGATAATTATCTCATGATAAATAAAATAATTATCTACGTAGATACTTATCTCATATTTATCTCTTTTCTGGATATGCCACATGTCACATTCTTATTAGCGACATATTTTTACCATTTCAAAACAATGAGATTTATTGGAATCACCCTCTTTAGGTTGCCAAGTGATCTCATTGAAATCGCCTAAACATAACTATAGGAGGGAAGATTCTGCAGTTACCTTAATAGAATCTAAGAACAACTTTTGTTAGAGGTGGCCAACTCACCATAGAATCCTGTGCATCGCCATTTTGAACCATCTACATTTTGTACTAAAATATCAATATGGTTAGAAAAAAAACTTAACAAAGTGACGTCAAAATCCTCTTTCCTGTATAAAGCTAAACCACCACCAATTCTCTGTTATATAACCTATTTTTCGACACAAATTATCCATATGTGAAGAAGGCATATTAGTTTTCATTAAGAAAAGTAATTTAGGATCTTCTTTCCTAGTATAGGACATCAGAGCATTCACAATAGTTTCCTTATCTTTATCACTACTCTGGAGTGTTATTGGGTCATTCTGCAGGATAGGGATTCAATTTTTTCACTATGTACCCAACAGGTTCCTTATATTGATTTCAAAATCATGAGACAAACAAAGTTCGAAATCCCGAAACAAACAAAGGTCAAAATCAAACAAAAAAAGAAGATCAAAATTGGAACACTAAATTTTGTTTTTCTGCAAAATACCTTCGAATTAAATGATTCGAGATACTGCAAATGAGACTTTGGAGAAGAAGACAATCGGTGAAGAGGACAATCGGTGAAGAATACCGTCGAAATAATTTTGGAGAAAAAAATCGTCGGTTGAAGAAGCTTTGGAGAAGACAAGATTTGTGATGTTGCAAATGACGCTAAATTCCTTTACCCTTTCTAAAACTGACGTGTCCACTTAAATAAGGGTGTGAAATGTCATTTTTCATACATAGAGAAAGGTCTTTTGACTCCCTTACCCTGAGTAGTAAAATCCTATATAGAGATTAAAATAGAGAGTTAAATAAGTATAAGAAAACTGTTGGATAATGATTTACTGATGTATTCTTCAAAGATGGGGATAGATAGTTTATTGGAGAAACTGTTGTGAATGCTCTTAAGGCACTAATTGTTATGGGTTCTCAAGTCTCGATAATTTCAAGAGAGTGCCATTAATCGTCCCTACGAGGTTGAACATCCGCAAGTATCGTGAGGCCATAGTCATTTAACTTAGGCAGTGTTTGATTATCTCTTTTTACTTCTTTTTGGCCTCACCTCTTTTTCGCGTAGAGATAATTTTGTTTGATAGAAATGTAACCAACCTATTTTTAGCTCTTAAAAAAAAGAGAATGGGGCAAATCTTTTTAGAAAAAGAGCTCCTCATTACTATTTTACTTTTACTTTTACTATTTTAATTTTATTTTTTAATTATTCACTTTACTTTTCTCGCTACACCTCTACCCCACAACACTCCCCACCACCATCACCACCAACCACCATCACCACCACCGCCGCCTTATTTATATTACATCCGTTCTAAAATTAGAGATACAATTTGACTTTTGAGGTCAAACGACGACATATTAAACTTCAAAATTGGTATGACTCATAAAAAATGAAATAAATTTTGTTATTAATAATTTTTGTTATATACTATATAATTATAATAATTGTGTCAACTAAAATTAAATAGATTTCATCAATTTAAAGTTTAATATGTCGTCGTTTGACTTTAAAAGTCAAATTGTATCTCTAATTTTGGAACGAATGGAGAAATAATTAAGTAAAATTGTCATAATTATTATTATGTTTTATTAGACTTAAAATATTTTACTAATTATACATTTTTGGTGATTTTATTTAAATTAATTATTTAGTATTTATTATATTATTATCCTCATACCAAGTTTATATAGGGTAAAATAGTAAAATTTTGTATTCAGACATATAATAAAGATTAGTTATCAAACAACTCTTTTAAATTTATTTTTTATTTTAAAAAAATATTTATTTTATACAAAATCTCTATTTTAATATTCTTTTATTATACAATTTTATGAGACACTAAGTAAGGTCAATCTATAAACAGTCCGATTAGACTTTTAATTTTTTTATTAATTTTTTTGACTTTTTATAATAAGTCCAATCAGACTTATTTCCAAAAGGGACGATATTTACTCCGAATATAAGACCTCTGGCCCGTTGAACTCACCCAAGGCCCACCCATCAAATCTTTCACACTATCAGCCGAACTTAAATGTTATTTGAATAATTCTTTCATTTAAATGTTTCTTTCATTTGAAATTGGAATTTCAAATTCAAATAGATTGCAATCTTTATTTCTTTCGATAACGGTAATTAAAGTCCAGCGGATATTCTCCAGAAGAGAAGGGTAACTTTTTATACTCAAACTCAAGCTTAATTCTTCTTGGCAGGAGTTTCTATTGTGTTTTTCAATTAAATTCTCAATTCTTCTATTGACACTATTGACACTATCCCTGTTTTCAATTTTCAATTTGATTCTTAAACGTAAGTATGTGTTTCTTCTGTCAATAACGATAATTACTCCCAAAGTCCGGCGGATATTCTCCAGAAAAATCTTTTCCCGGCGACAAAAAACGCTTGCTATCCTCCCTCCGACTGTCCGGAGCAATAAGATAATACCCGTAGCAAACCAGTAGCAAAAGAAGGGTAACTTTTCAATTCATTCTTTGTGTTCAATTTATTGTTTGTTATTCTTTTTGTTTAATTTTTCCAAACGTTTAAGTTTCAATTCATTCTTCTTGTTTGTTTGACGAAAAATCCTGTGATTTTGGGGCTTTTCAATGTTTTAAACGAAATCTTTAGTTGTGTTTTTATTTATTTTTCATCGGCAATGACTTTTTCTCTAGTCAATTAACTCTGATTTCCTGTAGACAATTTTGGAATTTGTGTCAATTCTTCTATTGACACTATCGCTGTTTTCAATTTTCAATTTGATTCTTAAATGTAAGTCTGTCTTTCTTCTGTCAGTAACGATAATTACTCCCAAAGTCCGGCGGATATTCTCCAGAAAAATCTTTTCCGGGCGACAAAAAACGCTCGCTATCCTCCCTCCGACTGTCCGGAGCAATGAGATAACACCCGTAGCAAACCAGTAGCAAAAGAAGGGTAACTTTTCAATTCATTCTTTGTGTTCAATTTATTGTTTGTTATTCTTTTTGTTTAATTTTTCTAAACGTTTAAGTTTCAATTCATTCTTCTTGTTTGTTTGACGAAAAATCCTGTGATTTTGGGGTTTTTCAATGTTTTAAACGAAATCTTTAGTTGTGTTTTTATTTTTTTTTCATCGGCAATGACTTTTTCTCTAGTCAATTAACTCTGATTTCCTGTAGACAATTTTGGAATTTGTGTCAATTCTTCTATTGACACTATCGCTGTTTCCAATTTTCAATTTGATTCTTAAACGTAAGTCTGTGTTTCTTCTGTCAATAACGATAATTACTCCCAAAGTCCGGCGGATATTCTCCAGAAAAATCTTTTCCCGGCGACAAAAAAGGCTTGCTATCCTCCCTCCGACTGTCCGGAGCAATGAGATAACACCCGTAGCAAACCAGTAGCAAAAGAAGGGTAAGTTTTCAATTCATTCTTTGTGTTCAATTTATTGTTTGTTATTCTTTTTGTTTAATTTTTCCAAACGTTTAAGTTTCAGTTCATTCTTCTTGTTTGTTTGACGAAAAATCCTGTGATTTTGGGGTTTTTCAATGTTTTAAACGAAATCTTTAGTTGTGTTTTTATTTTTTTTTCATCGGCAATGACTTTTTCTCTAGTCAATTAACTCTGATTTCCTGTAGACAATTTTGGAATTTGTGTCAATTCTTCTATTGACACTACCGCTGTTTTCAATTTTCAATTTGATTCTTAAATGTAAGTCTGTGTTTCTTTTGTCAGTAACGATAATTACTCCCAAAGTCCGGCGGATATTCTCTAGAAAAATCTTTTCCCGGCGACAAAAAATGCTTGCTATCCTCCCTCCGACTGTCCGGAGCAATGAGATAACACCCGTAGCAAACCAGTAGCAAAAGAAGGGTAAGTTTTAAATTCATTCTTTGTGTTC
Source organism: Aralia elata (assembly GCA_034770075.1). Taxonomy (NCBI): domain Eukaryota; kingdom Viridiplantae; phylum Streptophyta; class Magnoliopsida; order Apiales; family Araliaceae; genus Aralia; species Aralia elata. Next base: position 31,750,690 of record CM068381.1, on the reverse strand, counting down.
GCAATTTGTGTAACCGTGATTTAGCTTAAGAGTTCAAGAATGTAAATAGAAGTCAATTTATATTTTATTATCAGAAAATCAAAGGGATTTGTTTTTTTGTTTTGTTATATTCTTCTGATCTGGAGTAAATGTTTAGGTTGGTGGTGTGGAGATGCTCGTTATTTAAAGAACTGGTGGGTTTGTTGTTTAAGCTGAAAGTTTTGGCCATTTGGTTTTCAAACTCTCTTAGGCATGTTTTTGAAGATGGGGATCTATCTCTATTACTCGTTTGCATATTTATTTGTATGTTTGTCCACACATTCAAGCCCCAACACAATTTTTTGTCACCTGTCATTATTTACTTTAAATTGTCATTTGTTAAACCAACTGATTGCAATTACGTGGCTGTGTGTAATGCCAAAACTCATTGTTGGTTTATTACTTCCAGTCGCACACTTTGAGATTAATTGTTCAAAACTCATTTTTCATGTTCTCGCACAACCTAATGAAGCATATACTCTATGTTACTTATAGTTGAGTTTAAGAATTGTTCATAACATTTGAATAAAAAAATAGAACAGTTTAGTTTTTTTCAGCTTTCTTGACTTGATCTTAGAGACGAAGGCTTATTCAGTCATTTTTACATTAATTGTACTATGTTTCTTTTGGAAGTCTGTGATTCTTCTTAGTATTAAAATATGCTAGATTTCAACTCTCACCATGGCAAATGAAAAGGGTTGTGCTGGGATGATGGTTTATATCTCTGTAAAGTAGTTTGGTAGAAGTTTATTTCATGAATATTTATTATTTTCTTTGTTGTGATTATATATTGAAAGAGAGGGCATTATATATGTTCAATGTGATTTAAACTGAGAACCTTTTGCAAATTCTACAACCATTGGCTTTATGTAAATGTTGGATAATTATAATTTCCCAGTTGGAATATTGGCTCACTGCTTGTAAGCCAATTGTTCAGTTTAACTAAGTTGCACAGTTTTTAAACAAGACATTCATGCATTGCAACAAGAGAAAGGAATTCCTAGGGTACTTGATAGAATTTGTGTGTTTGAAAGACTTCATAATTTTAAGAAACAATATGACACTTGTAAACCCTAAAAAAATTGTCCGCTTAGTGGACGAAAATCATGAACAGAGTCCTCAAAAAAGGACAGAAAGTTGGTATCTAATTTAAGGTTTGATTTTGCAATGTTGGAGTTTATTTCAGTTTCACTGCATCTTTGACGTGTAGAAATTTTTCTTGCGATTTTGTCAACTCTATTGATTAGTATGACACTCAGTTTGTTGTCTTGATCAGGAATTTTGTGGGCTTCTTTCGGAGGGATTAGATGCTGATGATGAATTAGCAGCTGTTGATGAGAGCTATTGTTATAGACTGGCCATATACAATGTCAGGTGAAGATTGTTTTTAGGAGAGGGAGAGGGAGAGGGACCCCAGCTCCTCAATTGGTTGTAATCAGTTCAATGCTGACTGTGCTTGCAAGTATGACAAATTTTGCAGTAGAGAGGTAGAATTGCAATTAAAATTTGTTCTTTTCTGCTTTTTTGACTGAATGAAGATTTATTGATAATCTAATCTCACTAGTTTTGTGGATCTGTGCATGCGTAGTAGTAATTCTTATGAAAACAATAAATTTTTACAACGCTTGTTGGATTTCAGGTCTTCTTTTCCATTGGGATCATGAGGTACTATTATTATCATATTAGTTAAATGAATGTCAAATTTGAGTAATCTTTTAAGACCGATATTAATTGTTATTACTTCTATGCTACTGTACACGGAAAATATAGTTTTTTAACTAGCTGAACTTGTGCTGGTCAGCATCGACTGTTTATACTGCAGGTTGCCTGGTTGGTTGCAACCCCCATCAACAAGATCCCTTTGAGGATCAAAAGACGGAAGCACTACAATTTGGCTGTACTGAGGATCACTTACGGTAATATATCATTCTGCACTCTTAGCTATATATAACTTGGAATGATTTGGGATTTGGTTTTACATAGTTCGGGGGAAGGGAGAGAGAGTGGTAGTAGTGGGAGTTTGTAGATCTATAAGGATAGCAGAGAGAGTGGAAGTAGTTTGTAGGTCTATAATGAAGGATAACAGCAGGTTGAGTTTTTCGGCAAGTGGTGTCAATGGTATTCTAATACATGATACACCAGTCAATGGTATTCCCATCCCATAAATGCATGGCACAAAAGCACAAACCCAAAACATGACAGGTACATTGGTATCCATGCATCCATGCACAACAATTTTCATGACTGTTACCAATGCATCCATGCAGCAACCATTTAAAAAAAATGCATCAAAAGAATTAAACTTGAGTTATAACCCCAAGGTTAATCACGTGGATGATATATTGTTATTCACTTTTCTTTCTACTTAAATTGTTCAAGTACTCTTTCCTTATCATGCTTGGCTTTGGTTCATTTTGACAACTAACCCCAAAATCGTAGTAGATGTATGTTGTGATAGAAATCATGGATGATTTATCTTTTCTATTTAGCATTTATTTTGTTATATGGAGGGTTAATCTTACTATAAACTTTTAATAAGGGGATAATGGATTAGGGGCAGCATGAGTTAGTGGATGTGATGGTTTGTTCATCATGTGGATGATGTTTTATTATTATTCACTTATATTTTTGCTACAATTGGTTAAGTGCTCTTTCATTGTAATGCTCAGCCTTGGTTCATTTTGTCAACTACCCTTGAATCAGTAGGTGTATGTTGTGATAGATATCGTGGTTGAGTTATTTTTGCATTTAGTATTTATTTTATGATGTTGAGTGTTAATCTTACTTTAAACTTTTAATAAAGAGATAGTGGATAAGTGGTAGATGAGTTAGGATGTGATAGTATATTTATCATATGGATGATATTTTATTATTTACTTTTCTTTCTACTTTAATTGTTTAAGTGCTCTTTACTTGTAATGCTTGGCTTAGGTTCATTTTTATAACAACCTAGATTCATATTAGATGTATGGTTGTGACAGAGATTGTGGATGAGTTAGTTTTTTTCTTTAGTTTCTATTTTATTGTATTGAGTGTTATTTGTTAATCTTACTTTAAATTTTAACAATGGGATAGTGGATTTGTGGCATGATGAGTTGGTCGATGTGATGGTATGTTCATCATGTGGATGGTGTTTTATTTTTCAGTTTTCTTTGTGTTGCAACTGGTTAAGTGCTCTTTCATGTAATGTTTGGCTTTGGTTCATTTTGACAACTAACTCTAAAATCATAATAAATGTATGTTGTGATGTAGATCGTGGATGAGTTATTTTTGTATTTAGTACTTATTTTATTGTATTGAGTGTTAATCATACTTTAATTTAATAAGGGGATAGTGGATTAGTGTCATGATGAGTTAGTGGATGTGATGGTATATTCATAATGTGGATGATGTTTTATTATTCACTTTTCTTTGTGCTTCAGCTGAAATGCTCCTTGCTTGTGATGTTTGGCGTTTGTTAATTTTGACAACTACCTAGAATTTGATGTATGTTGTGGTAGAGATATTGGATTAGTTATTTTTCGTATTTAATATTTATTTTATTGTATTGAATGTTAAACTTGTTATTAATATTTAGGTAGTGGATTTGTGGCATGATGATTTGATGGATGTGATGGTATGTTCATCATGTGGATGATGTTTTATTATTAGCCTTTCTTTCTTCTGCAACTGTTTACGTTCTCTTTGCTTGTGATGGTTGGTTATGGTTTATTGTGACAATTACCTATAATGATAATAGATGTATGTTGTGATAGAGATCGTGGATGAGTTATTTTTCTTATTTAATTAGTAATTATTTTACTGTATTGAGTGTTAGTTTTACTTTAAATTTTAACAACGGGATAGTGGATTTTGTGGTATGACGAGTTGGTCGATGTGATGGTATGTTCATTATGTGGATGGTGTTTTATTTTTCACTTTTTTGTGTGCTGCAATTAGTTAAGTGCTCTTTTTTTGTAATGCTTGGCTCTGGTTCATTTTGACAACTAACTCAAATCATAATAGATGTATGTTGTGATAGAGATCGTGGATGAGTTATTTTTTCTATTTAGTAATTATTTTATTGTGTTGAGTGTTATTCTTGCTTCAAACTTTTAACATGGGTGTAGCGGATTACTAGTATGATGAGTTGGTGGTGAATTTGATAGTATGTTCACTATGTGGATGATGTTTTGTTATTTATTTTTGTTTTTACTTCCAATAGTTTAAGTGTTGATTGTTGAGAGTTTATAAACGATTAGTACGCCTCCCCCTCCCTCTCCCGCTCTCTCTCAATTAGTCTCTTAGAAGAATTTTATAGTGTGTGATTACAAGTTGCTGAATTTGGGTAAAAACTTTTAATAAGGGGATAGTGGATTAGTGGCACCATGACTTAGTGGATGTGATGGTTTGTTCATCATGTGGATGATGTTTTATTATTATTCACTTATATTTTTGCTTCAACTGGTTAAGTGCTCTTTCATTGTAATGCTCGGCCTTGGTTCATTTTGACAACTACCTTTTTATCAGTAGATGTATGTTGTGATAGATATCGTGGTTGAGTTATTTTTGCATTATTATTTATTTTATGATGTTGAGTGTTAATTTTACTTTAAACTTTTAATAAAGAGATAGTGGATAAGTGGTAGATGAGTTAGTGGATGTGATAGTATATTTATCAAATAGATGATGTTTATTATTCACTTTTCTTTGTACTTTAATTGTTTAAGTTCTCTTTACTTGTAATGCTTGGTTTAGGTTCATTTTTATAACTGCCTAGAATCATATTAGATGTATGGTTGTGACAGAGATCGTGGATAAGTTATTTTTCATTTTCATTTAGTTTCTATTTTCTTGTTTTGAGTGTTATTTGTTAATCTTACTTTAAATTTTAATAATGGGATATTGGATTTGTGGCATGACGAGTTGGTCGATGTGATGGTATGTTCATCATGTGGATGGTGTTTTATTTTTCAGTTTTCTTTGTGTTGCAACTGGCTAAGTGCTCTTTCATGTAATGCTTGGCTCTAGTTCATTTTGACAACTCACTCTACATAATAAATGTATGTTGTGATGTATATCGTGGATGAGTTATTTTTGTATTTAGTATTTATTTTATTGTATTGAGTGTTAATCATTCTTTAATTTAATAAGGGGATAGTGGATTAGTGTCATGATGAGTTAGTGGATGTGATGGTATATTCATAATGTGGATGATGTTTTATTATTCACTTTTCTTTGTGCTTCAGCTGAATTGCTCTTTGCTTGTGATGGTTGGCTTTGGTTAATTTTGACAACTACCTAGAATTTGATGTATGTTGTGGTAGAGATATTGGATTAGTTATTTTTCGTATTTAATATTTATTTTATTCTATTGAATGTTAAACTTGCTTTTAATATTTAGGTAGTGGGTTTGTGGCATGATGACTTGATGGATGTGATGGTATGTTCGGCATGTGGACGATGTTTTATTAGTATCCTTTCTTTCTTCTGCAACTGTTTACGTTCTCTTTGCTTGTGATGGTTGGTTATGGTTTATTGTGACAACTACCTATAATGATAATAGATGTATGTTGCAATAGAGATCGTGGATGTGTTATTTTTCTCATTTAATTAGTAATTATTTTATTGTATTGAGTGTTAGTTTTACTTTAAATTTTAACAATGGGATAGTGAATTTTGTGGTATGACGAGTTGGTCGATGTGATGGTATGTTCATCATGTGGATGGTGTTTTATTTTTCACTTTTCTTTGTGCTGCAAACTTGTTAAGTGCTCTTTCTTTGTAATGCTTGGCTCTGGTTCATTTTGACAATTAACTCAAATCATAATAGATGTATGTTGTAATAGAGATTGTGGATGAGTTATTTTTTATATTTAGTAAGTATTTTATTGTATTGAGTGTTATTCTTGCTTCAAACTTTTAACATGGGTGTAGCGGATTACTAGTATGATGAGTTGGTGGTGAATTTGATAGTATGTTCACTATGTGGATGATGTTTTGTTATTTATTTTTGTTTTTACTTCCAACAGTTTAAGTGTTGATTGTTGAGAGTTTATAAACGATTAGTACGCCTCCCCCTCGCTCTCCCGCTCCCGCTCTCTCTCAATTAGTCTCTTATAAGAATTTTATAGTGTGATTAAAGGTTACTGAATTTGGGTAAAAACTTTTAGTAAGGGGATAGTGGATTAGTGGCACCATGAGTTAGTGGATGTGATGGTTTGTTCATCATGTGGATGATGTTTTATTATTATTCACTTATATTTTTGCTTCAACTGGTTAAGTGCTCTTTCAATGTAATGCTCGACCTTGGTTCATTTTGACAACTACCCTTGAATCAGTAGATGTATGTTGTGATAGATATCGTGGTTGAGTTATTTTTGCATTTAGTATTTATTTTATGCTGTTGAGTGTTAATCTTACTTTAACCTTTTAATAAAGAGATAGTGGATAAGTGGTAGATAAGTTAGTAGATGTGATAGTATATTTGTCATATAGATGATGTTTATTATTCACTTTTCTTTCTACTTTAATTGTTGAAGTGCTCTTTACTTGTAATGCTTGGTTTAGGTTGATTTTTATAACTGCCTAGAATCATATTAGATGTATGGTTGTGACAGAGATCGTGGATGAGTTATTTTTCATTTTTATTTAGATTCTATTTTATTCTACTGAGTGTTATTTGTTAATCTTAGTTTAAATTTTAATAATGGGATAGTGGATTTTGTGGTATGATGAATTGGTCGATGTGATGGTATGTTCATCATGTGGATGGTGTTTTATTTTTCACTTTTCTTTGTGTTGCAATTGGTTAAGTGCTCTTTCATGTAATGCTTGGCTCTAGTTCATTTTGACAACTAACTCTAAAATCATAATAAATGTATGTTGTGATGTAGATCGTGGATGAGTTATTTTTGTATTTAATACTTATTTTATTGTATTGAGTGTTAATCCTACTTTAATTTAATAATGGGATAGTTTATTAGTGTCATGATGAGTTAGTGGATGTGATGGCATGTTCATCATGTGGATGATGTTTTATTATTCACTTTTCTTTGTGCTTCAGCTGACGTGCTCCTTGCTTGCTATGTTTGGCTTTGGTTAATTTTGACAACTACCTATAATTTGATGTATGCTGTGGTAGAGATATTGGATTAGTTATTTTTCGTAATTAATATTTATTTTATTCTATTGAATGTTAATCTTGCTTTTAATATTTAGGTCGTGGATTTGTGGCATGATTACTTGATGGATGTGATGGTATGTTCATCATGTGGATGATGTTTTATTATTAGCCTTTCTTTCTTTTGCAACTGTTTACGTTCTCTTTGCTTGTGATGGTTGGTTATGGTTTATTGTGACAATTAGCTATAAGGATAATAGATGTCTGTTGTGATAGAGATCGTGGATGAGTTATTTTTCTTTTTTAATTAGTAATTATTTTATTGTATTGAGTGTTAGTTTTACTTTAAATTTTAACAACGAGATAGTGGATTTTGTGGTATGACGAGTTGGTCGATGTGATGGTATGTTCATCATGTGGATGGTGTTTTATTTTTCACTTTTCTTTGTGGACTAGTTAAGTGCTCTTTCTTTGTAATGCTTGGCTCTGGTTCATTTTGACAACTAACTTAAACCATAATAGATGCATGTTGTGATAGAGATCATGGATGAATTAGTTTTTCTATTTAGTACTTATTTTATTGTATTGAGTGTTATTCTTACTTCAAACTTTTAACAAGGGTGTAGTGGATTACTAGTATGATGAGTTAGTGGTGAATTTGATAGTATGTTCACTATGTGGATGCTGCTTTGTTATTTATTTTTATTTTTAATTCCAACTGTTTAAGAGCTGATTGTTGAGAGTTTATAAACGATTAGTATGCCTCCCCCTCCCTCTCCCGCTCTCTCTCAATTAGTCTCTTATAAGAATTTTATAGTGTGTGATTACAAGTTGCTGAATTTGGGTAAAAACTTTTAATAAGGGGATAATGGATTAGTGGCACCATGACTTAGTGGATGTAATGGTTTGTTCATCATGTGGATGATGTTTTATTATTATTCACTTATATTTTTGCTTCAACTGGTTTAGTGCTCTTTCATTTTAATTCTCGGCCTTGGTTCATTTTGACAACTACCCTTTAATCAGTAGATGTATTTGTGATAGATATTGTGGTTTGAGTTATTTTTGCATTTAGTATTTATTTTATGAAGTTGAGTGTTAATCTTACTTTAAACTTTTAATAAAGAGATAGTGAATAAGAAGTAGATGAGTTAGTGGATGTGATAGTATATTTATCATATAGATGATGTTTATTATTCACTTTTCTATCTACTTTATTTGTTTATGTGCTCTTTACTTGTAATGCTTGACTGAAGTTCATTTTTATAACTGCCTAGAATCATATTAGATGTATGGTTGTTACAAAGATCGTGGATGGGTTATTTTTCATTTTTATTTAGTTTCTATTTTATTTTATTGAGTGTTATTTGTTAATCTTACTTTAAAATTTCATAATGGGATAGTGATTTGTGGCATGACGAGTTGGTCGATGTGATGGTATGTTCATCATGTGGATGGTGTTTTATTTTTCACTTTTCTTTGTGTTGCAACTGGTTAAGTGCTCTTTCATGTAATGTTTGGCTCTGGTTTATTTTGGCAACTAACTCTAAAATCATAATAAATGTATGTTGTGATGTAGATCGTGGATGAGTTATTTTTGTATTTAGTACTTATTTTATTGTATTGAGTGTTAATCATACTTTAATTTAATAAGGGGATAGTGGATTAGTGTCATGATGAGTTAGTGGATGTGATGGTATATTCATAATGTGGATGATGTTTTATTATTCACTTTTCTTTGTGCTTCAGCTGAATTGCTCTTTGCTTGTGATGGTTGGCTTTGGTTTATAATTTTGGACAACTACCTAGAATTTGATGTGTGTTGTGGTAGAGATATTGGATTAGTTATTTTTCGTATTTAATATTTATTTTATTCTATTGAATGTTAAACTTGCTTTTAATATTTACGTAGTGGATTTGTGGCATGATGACTTGATGGATGTGATGGTATGTTCATCATGTGGATGATGTTTTATTATTAGCCTTTCTTTCATTTGCAACTGTTTACGTTCTCTTTGCTTGTGATGGTTGGTTATAGTTTATTGTGACTAATGATAATAGATGTATGTTGTGATATAGATCGTGGATGAGTTATTTTTCTTATTTAATTAGTAATTATTTTATTGTATCGAGTGTTGGTTTTACTTTAAATTTTAACAGCGGTATAGTGGATTTTGTGGTATGAGTAGTTGGTCGATGTGATGGTATGTTCATCATGTGGATGGTGTTTTATTTTTCACTTTTCTTTGTGCTGCAACTGGTTAACTGCTCTTTCTTTGTAATGCTTGGCTCTGGTTCATTTTGACAACTAACTCTAAAATCATAATAGATGTATGTTGTGATAGAGATCGTGTATGAGTTATTTTTTCTATTTAGCTTTTATTTTTATTATGTTGAGTGTATTAGTGATATGATGAGTTGATGGTATGTTCATTATGTGGATGAAGTTTTATTATTTACTTATATTTTTACGTTTAACAGTTGAAGTGCGGATTGTTGAGAATTTATAAGCGATTAGTACGTCTACCCCTCCCGCTCTCTGACTTAGTCTCTTATAAGAATTTTTTAGTGTGTGATTAAAGGTTGCTGAATTTGGGTAAAAACTATGGGTATGCCTATGTTGTCACCCTTTATTTATGCAAAAGTTTTAAAGTATGTTTCTAGTTTGTGTTTACTTGAAACATTAAGTTTTACTAACATGTATCTGGCAAATTTTGAGGTAATTTTTTAAGAACTAATTTCTTTAATAGACTTGATCATGAGGAGTATTTGATTTTTGATGGCTTTGTTGTTCTAGTAAACATTTGTACTTTGAGGAGGTACTGTGAGTAGAAATTTGTTACAAAATTAATATTTTTAGTGTGCTTATTATGAAGTGATATTCTTTAATCGTAGGTCTGGCCTTGCTGAATTTTTGGCAAAAGTCGACTTAGATGGTATTGACATTTACCAACATATGTTACAATGCCTTTGAAAATACACATATTTGTTCTAATTTCCAGAGTATTTACGGATTCATTTCCAGACAGTGTTGAAGCTTTGACTTGTTAAAAGCTATAGGTATGGAATCACATACTTCTTTCTTAGTTTCCTTATTCAGTTATAATTAATTTTTTATTTTCTTTTTGTGCTGGTGATTAAATAAATTTTGACTTCTTAAAAGCTACAGGCAGGGAATCAGGTACTTCTTACTTTGTTTCTCGATTCATTTAAAATTATTATTATTTTTTTATTTTTCTTTGTGTTGATGCTTAAATCGGCTTCTTGAATCTTATGTCATTTTCAAAGATAACGAAGAAATACGATAAGGTAACAATCAATTTAAGGTTTCCCTCTCCAGTATTGGTTTTTTTACTTTTTGAAATTCCTTCATGCTTCTAATTCTCTGGTTGCTTGTGGTTGGAAATTTGGTTTTGGTTTATTTTTACTCATGTTATTGCTTAATTGTACAATGTAGGGTGTAGATTGTTCTTAGGAGCGAGAGGTACACGGCCCCAACTTCTTCAATTTGTTTGAATCATCAGTTCATTGCTGTTTTTGTGTACAGGTGTACTTGCAAGTCTTATGAAAAAAATGTTTAGAAGGCTTGTTGGATATGAAGTCTTTATTTCCGTTGTGATCATGAAGGTACTATTAGTGCTATATTAGTTTATTTAATGTCCAATTAGAGTAATCTTGTAATACCGAAATTGATTGTTATTACTTTTATGCTACTATAGAGTGTAAATAGAAAATATGTTGTTTTTACTGAACTTGTATTGGTCAATTTTTGGTCTTATATGCTGCAGGTTGGTTGCAACCCCCAACAACACAAGAGCTCTATTTGACACGAATCATGGAAGCACGACAATTTTGGCAGCTCTAGAGATCACATAAGGTAATATATTATTCTATAATCTTAGCTTTAACTTGAACTGATTTGGGATTTGTCATATGGTCTATGGGGAGGGAGAGAGAGTGGCAGTAGTGGGAGTTTGTAAGTCTAAGTAAGGCTAGCAAAGAGAGTGGCAGTTGTGGGAGTTTGTAGGTCTATAAGGCAGGATAGTAGCTAGCAGATAGCAAACAGCTGCAGGTTGAGTTTTTTGACGTGTGGGTATCACATACCATACACAAGACCAAGCAAAATGGTAGGGTTTTTTTGAATATTTTGCTCTCATGACACAGACCAGTCAATTACAAGTTATTCTCATACATACGTGACACAAAAGCTCAACCATAATGGATGTATGTTTTGATGTAGATCGTGGATGACTTATTTTTGTATTTAGTATTTATTTTATTGTATTGAGTGTTAATCATACGTTAAATTTTAATAAGGGGATAGTGGATTAGTGGCATGATGACTTGATGGATGTGATGGTATGTTCATCATGTGGATGATGTTTTATTATTTTCCTTTCTTTCTTTTGTAACTGTTTGCATTCTCTTTCCTTGTGATGGTTGGTCATGGTTTATTGTGACAACTACCTATAATGATAATAGATGTATGTTGTGATAGAGATCGTGGATGAGTTATTTTTCTTATTTAATTAGTAATTATTTTATTGTATCGAGTGTTAGTTTTACTTTAAATTCTAACAACGGGATAGTGGATTTTGTGGTATGCCAAGTTGGTCGATGTGATGGTAAGTTCATCATGTGGATGGTGTTTTATTTTTAACTTTTCTTTGTGCTGCCACTGGTTAACTGCTCTTTCTTTGTAATGCTTGGCTCTGGTTTATTTTGACAACTAACTCTTAATCATAATAGATGTATGTTGTGATAGAGATCGTGTATGAGTTATTTTTTATATTTAGCTTTTATTTTTATTATGTTGAGTGTATTAGTGGTATGATGCGTTGATGGTATGTTCACTATGTAGATGAAGTTTTACTTTAAATTCTAACAACGGGATTGTGGATTTTGTGGTATGCCAAGTTGGTCGATGTGATGGTAAGTTCATCATGTGGATGGTGTTTTATTTTTAACTTTTCTTTGTGCTGCAACTGGTTAGCTGTTCTTTCTTTGTAATGCTTGGCTCTGGTTCATTTTGACAACTAACTCTAAAATTATAATTGATGTATGTTGTGATAGAGATCGTGTATGAGTTATTTTTTATATTTAGCTTTTATTTTTATTATGTTGAGTGTATGAGTGGTATGATGAGTTGATGGTGAAGTTGATGGTATGTTCATTATGTGGTGAAGTTTATTTTTATTATGTTGAGCGTTATTCTTACTTTAAACTTTTAACAAGGGTGTAGTGGATTACTAGTATGATGAGTTGGTGGTGGATTTGATAGTATGTTTACTATGTCGATGATGTTTTGTTATTTATTTTTAGTTTAACTTCCAACAATTTAAGTGCTGATTGTTGAGAGTTTATAAACGATTAGTACGCCTCCCCCTCCCTCTCCCTCTCCCGCTCTCTCTCAAATAGTCTCTTATAAGAATTTTATAGTGTGTGATTAAAAGGTGCTGAATTTGGGTAATAACTTTTAGTAAGGGGATAGTGGATTAATTGCACCATGGGTTAGTAGATGTGATGGTTTGTTCATCATGTGGATGATGCTTTATTATTATTCACTTATATTTTTGCTTCAACTGGTTAAGTGCTCTTTCATTGTAATGCTCGGCCTTGATTCATTTTGACAACTACCCTTGAATCAGTAGTTGTATGTTATGATAGATATCGTGGTTGAGTTTATTTTTGCATTTAGTATTTATTTTATGATGTTGAGTGTTAATCTTACTTTAAACTTTATATAAAGAGATAGTGGATAAGTGGTAGATGAGTTAGTGGATGTGATAGTATATTTATCATATAGATGATAGATGATGTTTATTATTCACTTTATTTCTACTTTAATAGTTTAAGTGCTCTTTACTTGTAATGCTTGGCTTAAGTTCATTTTTATAATTGCCTAGTATCATATTAGATGTATGATTGTGACAGAGATCGTAGATGAGTTAGTTTTCATTTTCATTTACTTTCTATTTTAATGTATCGAGTGTTATTTGTTAATCTTACTTTAAATTTTAATAATGGGATAGTGAATTTTGTGGTATGACGGGTTGGTCGATGTGATGCTATGTTCATCATGTGGATGGTATTTTATTTTTTACTTTTCTCTGTGTTGCAACTGGTTAAGTGCTCTTTTAGTAATGCTTGGCTCTGGTTCATTTTGACAACTAACTCTAAAATCATAGTAAATGTATGTTGTGATGTAGATTTTGGATGAATTATTTTGTATTTAGTACTTATTTTATTGTATTGACTATTGAGTGTTAATCATACTTTAATTTAATAAGGGGATAGTTTGATTAGTGTCCATGATGAGTTAGTGGGATGTGATGGTATGTTCATCATGTGGATGATGTTTTATTATTCACTTTTTTTCTTTGTGCTTCAGCTGAGGTGCTCTTTGGCTTAAGGTATTTGGCTTTGGTTAATTTTGACAACTACCTAGAATTTGATGTATGCTATGGTAGAGATATTAGATTAGTTATTTTTTCATATTTAATATTTATTTTATTGTATTGAATGTTAAACTTGCTTTTAATATTTAGGTAGTGGATTTGTGGCATGATGACTTGATGGATTGTGATGGTATGTTCATCATGTGGAATGATGTTTTTATTATTAGCCTTTCTTTTCTTCTGCAACAGTTTACATTCTCTTTGCTTGTAATGGTTGGTTATGGTTTATTGTGACAACTACCTATAAAGATAATAGATGTATGTTGTGATAGAGATCGTGGATGAGTTATTTTTCTTATTTAATTAGTAATTAGTTTATTGTATCGAGTGTTAGTTTTACTTTAAATTTTAACAACGGGATTGTGGATTTTGTGTTATGACGAGTTGGTCGATGTGATGTACGTTTATCATGTGGATGGTGTTTTATTTTTCACTTTTCATTGTGCTGCAACTGGTTCAGTGCTCTTTCTTTGTAATGGTTGGCTCTGGTTCATTTTGACAACTAACTCTAAAATCATAATAGATGTATGTTGTGATAGAGATCGTGTATGAGTTATTTTTTCTATTTAGCTTTTATTTTTATTATGTTGTGTGTATTTGTGGTATGATGAGTTGATGGTATGTTCATTATGTGGATGAAGTTTTATTATTTACTTTTATTTTTACTTTTAACAGTTGAAGTGCGGATTGTTGAGAATTTATAAGCGATTAGTACGTCTACCCCTCCCGCTCTCTGACTTAGTCTCTTATAAGAATTTTTTAGTGTGTGATTAAAGGTTGCTGAATTTGGGTAAAAACTATGGTTATGCCTATGTGTCACCCTTTATTGTATGCAAAAGTTTTAAAAGTGTGTTTCTAGTTTCTGTTTACTTGAAACATTAAAGTTTCACTAACATTGACATGTATCTGGCAAATTTTGAGGTAATTTTTTAAGAACTAATTTCTTTAATAGACTTGATCATGAGAGTATTTGATTTTTGACGGCTTTTGCTGTTCTAGTAAACATTTGTACTTATGAGGAGGTACTCTGAGTAGAAATTTGTTACAAAATTAATATTTTACTGGGCTTATTATGAAGTGAATATTCTTTAATTGTAGGTCTGGCCCTTGCTGAATTTGTGGCAAAAGCCGACTTCGATGGTATTGACATTTACCAACATATGTTACAATGCATTTCAAAATACACATGTATTGTGGTTTCTAGAATATCCAGAGTTTTACGGATTCATTTTCCAGACAGTGTTGAGAGCTTTAGACTTGTTAAAAAGCTACAGGTATGGAAAATCACGTACTTCTTTCTTAGTTTCCTTATTCAATTAAATAATTGATTTTTTTTTGTGGTGTGCTGCTGATTAAATGAAATTTTGACTTCTTAAAAGGGCTACAAGGGCAGAGAAATCACGGTTACTTCTTACTTTGTTTCTCGAGTTCATTTAAAATTATTATGGTATTAATTATTATTATTATTATTATTATTTTGGGTTGTGGTATTGATGCCGTTAAAATTGGCTTCTTGGATAATGCCTTACTTTGTTGGCTCTCAATTCATTTAATAATGTTTTATTTTTCTTTTGTGTTGATGGTTTAAATCGGCTTCTTGAATCTTATGTCATTTGTCAAAGTTAATGAAGGAAATACGAATAAGGGTAACAACCAATTTCAAGGTTTCCCTCTCTCAGTTAATTGGTTTTTATACTTTTGAAATCCATGCTATGCTTCTAATTTCACGTGGGTTGTCTTGGTGGTTGGAAATATGAGTTTGTGGTTTATTTTTGTACTCATGTGTATTGCTTTAATTGTACAATGTAGGGTGAAGATTGTTCTTAGGTAGTGAGAGATTACACGGGCTCCTAACTTCTTACAATTTGTTTGAAAATCCGTCAGGTTGCATGCTTTGCTGATTGTTTTGTGTATCAAGTGTTGACTTGCAAGTCTTAATGAAAAAATGGGGGTTTTAGAAGGCTTGTTGGATATGTAGTCCCTTCCATTTCCCGTTTGTGATCATCTGAGGTACTATTAAGTGCTATAATTTAGTTTATTTAAGTGTCCAATTAAGAGTAATCTTTGAAATTTACCTGAAATTGGATTGTTTATTACTTTTGTGCTTACTAGGTAGAGGGGTGTAAATGGAAATATAATGTGGTTGTTTACTGAACCTTAGTTTTGTTTTAGTCATCTTGTGGTCTTATATGCCTGCAGGTTTGGTTGCAACTCCAACAACAAGAAGCTCTATTAAGACCGAATCATGGAAGCACGGCAATTTGGCCAGCCCTCTAAAAAGATCATCTTCAAGGTAATATATTATTCTATAATATTAACTTTAAACTTGAACTGATTTGGGATTTGTCATATGGTCTTATGGGGAGGGAGAGCGTAGTGAGCAGTAGTGGGGAGTTCGTACGGGGTCTCAAGTAAAGCTAGCAAAGAGAGTGGTAGTTGTGGGAGTTCTGTAGGTCTAATAAGGAAGGATAGTAGATAGCAGATATCAGACAGCTGCAGGTTGAGTTTTTCGACGTGTGGGTGGTATCACATACCAATACACTAGACCAAGCCAAAAATGGTAGGTTTTTTTTAAAGTTTTGCTCTCATGACACAGACCAGTCAATTACAAGTTGTGTATGTTCATCATGTGGATGATGTTTTATTATTAGCCTTTCTTTCTTTTGCAACTGTTTACCAATCTCCTTTTGCTTGTGATTGGTTTAGTTATGGTTTAAATTGTGAAAATAACCACATAATGATAATAGTCGTAATGTTGTGATAGAGAGTCATGGATGAGTTTATTTTTCTTAATTTAATTATTAATTATTTTAATTGTATTGAGTGTTAGTTTTACTTTAAATTTTAACAACGGGATAGTGGATTTTGTGGTATGTGGAATGTTCAATCGATGTGGATGGTGTTTTATTTTTCTTGAGTGCTTGTGCAACTAGTTTAGTGCTCTTTCTTTGTAAATGCTTGGCTCTGGTTCATTTTGTACAACTTAACTCAAATCATAATAGGATGTTATGTTTGTGAGTAGGAGATCGTGGATGAGTTATTTTTTTCTATTTAGTAATTATTTTATTGTATTGAGTGTTATTCTTACTTCAAACCTTTTAACAAGGGTGTGTAGTGGATTTCTTAGTATGGATGAAGTTGGTGGTGAATTTGATAGTAATGTTCACTATGTGGGATGATGTTTTGTTATTTATTTTTATTTTTACTTCCAAACGAGTTCAAGTGCTGATTTTGTTGAGATGTTTAGAAACGATTAGTACGCCTCCTTCCTTCTCCAAGCCGCTCTCTCTCAATTAGTCTCTGATAAGAATTTTATAGTGTGTGATTAAAAGTTGCTGAATTTTGGTTGGGTAAAAACTTTTATATAAGGGGATAGTGGATTAGTGGGCACCATGAGTTAGGTGGATGTGATGGTTTGTTCATTCATTGGTGGATGACTGTTTTATTATTATTCACTTATATTTTTGTTTCAACTGGTTAAGTGCTTCTTTCATTGTAATGCTCGACTTTGGTTCATTTTGACAACCAACCCCTTGAATCAGTAGATGTTATGTTGTGATAGATATCATTGTAGAGTTATTTGTGGCCCTTTAGTATTTTATTTTATTATGTTTAAATGTTAATCTTTACTTTTAAACTTTTAATAAAGAGATAGTGGATAAGTGGTAGATAGGAGTTAGTGGATGTGATAGTATATTTATCCAATATGGACTGATGTTTAATTATTCACTTTTCTTTCTAACTTTAATTGTTTAAAAGTGCTCTTTACTTGTAATGCTTGGCTTTAAGGTTCATTTTTATAACCTGCCTAGAATAATATTAGATGTCATGGTTGGTGACAGAGATCCGTGGATGTAGTTATTTTTTTCATTTTTATTTAGAATTCTATTTTATTCTACTGAGTGTTATTTTGTTTAATATTAGTTTAAATTTTAATAATGAGGAGATAGTGGATTTTTGTGGTATGTATGAAGTTGGTCGATGTTGGATGGTATGTTCTATCATGTGGATGAGTGTTTTATTTTTCCCACTTTTCTTTGTGTTGCAATTGGGTTACAGTGCTCTTTCATAGTAATGGCTTGGCTCTAGTTCATTTTGACAACTAAACTCTAAAATCATAATAAATGTATGTATGTGATGGTAGATCGTGGTTTGAGTTATTTTTGTTATTTAGTTACTTATTTTATTGTATTGAATGTTAGGCTCATACTATAATTTAATAAGGGGATAGTTGATTAGTGTACATTGATGAGTTAGTGAATGTTATGGTATGTCATCATGTGGTAATGATGTTTTTTATTATTCACTTTTCAATTTGTGCGTCAGCTGAAGTGATACCTTTGCCTTGTGATGTTTTGGCTTATAGTTAATTTTAGACAACTACCTAGAATATAGATGTAAGAGATATTGTGATTAGTGTTATTTTTCCGTATTTAATATTTAATTTATATTCTATTGATATGTTAAAACTTTCTTTTAATATTTAGGTATGGGATTTGTGGGCCATGATGACTTGATGGAATTGATGGTATGATTTCAGTCATGTGGATGAATGTTTTATTATTAAAACATGCCTTTTCTTTAATTTGCAACTGTTATACGTTCTCTTTCCCTTGTGAATGTGTTTGGTGTTAATTCGGGATTTTTTGTGACAACTACCTATAATGACACTAGTATGATAAGTTATGTGATAGAGATCCTTGGATGTATAAAAGGGTATGCCTAATGTGTCACCCTATTATATTATAAGCAAAAGTTTTAAAGTGTGTTTAACTTGGATTATTTTGTTGTTTACTTGAAACATTAAGATTTCACTAACATGTCTCCGGCAAATTTTGATGGTATAATATTTTATTTAAGAACTAATTTCTTTAATTTTAGACTTGAATCATGAGAGTATTAGATTTTTGACGGCTTTGTTTGTTCTAGTAAACATTGTGTGTTACGTTTGAAGAAGGTACTGTAGAGATAGAAATTTGTATACAAAATTAATATTATAACTTTAACTGTGCTTATTATGAAGTGATAATGCCTTTAATTGTAGGTTTTGGCACCTTGCTGAATTTGAGGCAAAAAACCGGACTTAAGATGGTATTGGAGCAATTTACCACATATGATTACAATGCATTTCAAACAATAACACATAAATTATTTGTTCTAATTTCCAGAGTATTTACGCGATTCATTTACGACAGACAGTGTTGAAAGCTTGACCTTGTTTAAAAACTACCCCGTATGGAATCACATTACTTCTTTCTTAAGTTTTCCTTAATTCAATTATAATTGATTTTTATTTAGATGTTGCTGGTGTAATAAATAACATTATTGACTTCTATAAAAAAGCTACAGGGAGGGTAAATCAGGTGCTTCTTTGTTTCATACTCGGACTTTCATTTAAAAATTTTTTTTTCTTTGTGTTAGATTGCTTAACTCAGACTTCTTGAATCTTACTATATTTGTTTTCTCGATTCATTTAAAAAAATTATTTTTATGTTATTTTTCATTTGTGTTGATGCTTATAATCGGCCTTCTTCCAACTCATATATCATATTCAAAGATAATGAAGAAATACGATACGGTAACAATCAATTACAGGTATTTCCCTCGCCATTATTGGTATATATTTACTTTTGAAATCACTGCATGGCTTCTAATATCTCTGTGTTGCTTTGGTGGTTGGAAATTTGGTTTTTTGGTTTATTTTTACTCATGTTATTGCTTTAATTGTAACAATGTAGGGTGAAGAATGATATCTTAGGTAGCCGAGAGGTACAACGGCCGCCAACCTCTTCAATTGGTTTGAATCATCAGTTACATTGCTGATTGTTTATGTGTACAGTGTGTACTTGCAAGTCTTAGGAAAAATATGTTTATAAGGCTTGTTGGAATATTTAAGTCTTCATTTCCATTGTGATCATGAGGTACTATTAGTGCTATATTAGTTTATTAAATGTCCAATTAGAGTAATCTTTGAATACCGAAATTGGATGTATATATACTTTTTTATGCTACTCGTAGAATTAACATATAAAAAGTATGTTGGTTTTTAACTTGAACTTGTGTTGGTCCAAATTGGTCGTTATATAGCTGCCAGTTGGTTTGCAACCGCCAACAATAATAGCTCTATTTGACCAAATCATGGAAGTCACTGCAATTTGGCAGCTCTAAAGATCACTTATGGTTAATTAATAATTATTCTATAATCTTAGCTTTTAACTTGAACTGATTTGGGATTTGTCATATGGTCTATGGGAGAGGGAGAGAGAGTGGCAGTAGTGGGGAGTATTGTATGGTCTAAGTACTAGTGCTAACAAAGAGATTGGCCAGTATGTGGGAGTTTGTAGGTAGTGATAATAGATAGCAGATAGCAGACAATTAGCAGGTTGAGTTTTTTCGACATGTGGGTATCACATAACCATAACAACAATGACCTAAGCAAAATGGTAGATGTTTTTTAAAAAGGTTTTGCTTTTCATGAAAGCCCGACCAGATTCACATTACAAGTTACTTCTCATACATACGTTGCACACAAAAAGCAAACAACCATAGAATTGATGTCATGTTGTGATGTAGATCGTGGGATGACTTATTTTTTGTATCTAGTATTTAATTTATTAGTAATGAGTGTTAATCATACATTCAATTTTTTAATAAGGGGTATAGTGGAATACATGGCATGATGAGTTAGTAGATGTTATGTGTATGTTTCATCATGTAGAATGATTTTTATTTTTCACTTTTCTTTCTCTGCTTCAGCTTGTTGAAGTGCTCTTATGCTTGTGAAGTTTGGTCTTCGGTTAAATTATTTTGACAACGACCCTAGAATCATCTATTGATGTAATGTTTTGGTAGAGATCCTTGAATGGGTTTATATTTTTCCGTATTTAGATATTTATTTTATTAAAAAAGTATCCAACTTGGCTTTTAATTTTTATTAAACGGTAGAAATAGAATTTAATGGCATGTATGACTTAACGAGGGATGGTATGTTTTCATTCTCATGTGGATGATGTTTGGATGATTATGCTTTTCTTTCCTGCTTCAACTTTTATAAGTGATTATTTGCTTGTGATGGGTTGGCTATTGGTGTTAATTTTGACAACTACTCTAATGATAATAGATGATGTTTGTTGATAGAGATTCGTGTGATGAGTTATTTTTCGTATAATTAGTAATTATTTTATCTGTATTGAGATGGTTAAGTTTTTAGTTAAAATTTTAGTAATGGGATAGTGGATTAATTGGTGGTATGTACGAGTTGGTCGATGTGATGGAATGTTTCATCTCATGGTGGATAGTGTTTGAAATTTTATTTTTCACTTTTCTTTGTACTCCTGCAACTGGTTAACTAAACTGCTTTTTCTTTGTAATGCATGGCTCTGATTCATTTTGACAACTAAACTGTAAAATCATAATAGGATGTATGTTGTGACAGAGGGAATCGTATATGATTAATATTTTCTATTTAGCTTTTATTTTTATTTATGTTACGTGTATTAGTGGTATGATGAGTTGATGGTATGTATCATTATGTGGATGAAGTTTTATTATTTACATTTATTTTTACTGTTATCAGTTTGAAGTGCTGGATTGGTGGAGAATTTATAAGCGATTTAGTACGTCTCCTCCGCCTTCCCGCTCTCTTCGACTTATCCTCCTATAAGAATTTTTTTGTTGCGTGATTTAAGGTTGCTGAATTTGGGTAAAAACGATGGGTATGCCTATGTGTTCATCCTTTAATTTTATGTAAGAGTTTTAAAGTGTTTTTCTGGTTATTTGTGTATTACTTGAAACATTAAGTTTCACATGCAAGTAACTGACAAATTTTGAGGTAATTTTTTAAGAACAAAAATTCTTTTAATAGACTATGATCATGAGAGTGTTTGATTTTTGACGGCTTTGCTGTTCTAGTAAACATTTCTACTTTGAGTAGAAATTTGTTACAGAATTAATATTATACTGTGCTTATTATGGGAAGTGGTATTGACATTTACCAACGTATGTTACAATGCCTTTCAAAATAAACATCTATTTTTTCGAATTTCCATAGCATTATACGGATTCATTTCCAAGACATTTTTGAAGCTTTGACTTCTTAAATGCTACACGGTATTGGAATCACATACTACTTTTCTTGGTTTCCTTATTCAATTAAAATTGATTTTTTATTTTCTAATTGTGGTGGTGATTAAATAAATTTTGACACTCGTTTCATTTAAAAAATTTTTTTTTTTTTTCTTTGTGTTGATGCTTGAAATCGGCTTCTTGAATCTTAAGGCAACTTTCAAAGTTAATGAAGAAATACGATAAGTAGACAATCAATTTTCAGGTTTCCCCTCGCCAGTATTGGTTTTATTACTTTTGAAATCTTGCATGCATCTAGTATCTTTATTTTTTGCTTGTGGTTGGAAATTTGGTTTTGGTTTATTTTTACTCATGTTATTATACTTTAATTGTACAATGTAGGGTGAAGGATTGTTCTTAGGAGCGAGAGGTAACACGGCCCCAACTTCTTTCAAAATTTTGTTTGAATCATCAGTTACATTGCTGAATTGTTTTGTGTACATGTGTACTGTGCATGTCTTAGAAAAAAATTGTTAGAAAGGCTTGTTGGATATGAAGTCATTCATTTCTGTTGTGATCATGAGGTACTATTAGTGCGATATTAGTTTATTTAAATGTCCAATTTGAGTAATACTTTGATACCGAAATTGATTGTTTATCTACGTTTTATGCTACTGTAGAATGTAAATAGAAAATATGTTGTTTTTACTGAACTTGTGTTGGTCAATTTGGTCGTATCTGCTGCAGGTTGGTTGCAACCCCAACAACAAGAGCTCTATTAGACCGAATCATGGAAGCACGGCAATTTGGCAGCCTCTAAAGATCACTTAAGGTAATATATTAATCTATAATATTAACTATTAACTTGTACCTGATTTGGGATTTGTCATATGGTCTATGGGGAGGGAGAGAGAGGTAGCAGTAGTGGGAGTTCGTAGGTCTTCAAGTAAAGCTAGCAAAGAGATTGGTAGTTGTGGGAGTTGGTAGGTCTATAAGGAAGGATAGTAGCATAGCAGATATCAGACAGCTGCAAGGTTGAGCTTTTCTGACGTGTGGGTATCTACATACCATACACAAGATCAAGCAAAATGGTAGTTTTTTTTAAATGGTTTGCTCATCCTGACACAGACAAGTCAATTACAAGTTATTCTCATACATACGT